>OY992847.1:18400000-18835732 GCA_963921415.1 Pyrausta despicata
GAGGTCGGCTATAACTTACAAGTTGCTTTCATGCGTGAAAATAGATATTTACTTAAAACTATGAATATCATTACTTAAAAGCCTGCCGCCCTAGTCCAGATCACGCAACACGTCTAGAATTTATGTCATCACTATCCACAGTTACCGACATCGATAAATTCCGATATGCGTGCCCGAAATCGACAATCGATTTATCAACAGCACTAAGCTGCACCCATTCCTATGAGTGATGGGGGGACACGTCCTGTGATCGATCGGCTCTGTTCCGATCCGGACAAAAGAGCTGGTATTTGTCATCGGTAACAGTGCCCCAGCTCTTAGATACTCTTGTTTACTCCGGGTTGAAGGTTACGTCTTTCCGTTTTGAAATGCTAGCAAGATATTGGCGTAGGTGTTTGAGATACAGAATCGAATATTTATGATACAACATTTGTGATTGACGTATGAATTAAGGAGTTGGGATAAGAAGAATTGTAAAGTAGATGTAAAAGTTATAAATGAAAAAAAAATTAAAACGCAATGAATAGAAATTAATAAACTTGGCTATGTTTTTGATAACCAGCATTTCGTTTTCATATAGAAGCATCTTCTTTGAGCTTACCTTACACTATCGACAGCTGGATATTTCAAACCAACGGTTGTGACCACCAATCATAAATGAGCATCGTCAAACAGACACCAACAGACGTTAGTATCTCATTAATTGACTATTTTTTTTAATCGACAGGGTTATTAAAAAAATCTTTAAGTTATTTTGAATATTTGGAAATATTAGAAATTAGTTCCAATAGAGACAATTATAACATTTATTACAAGATGCACGATATTATGTCTAACAAAGTTATCACAATAATATATTATTCATCAAAAATGTTTAAATGCGGATATGGTATAAGCTCCGCAACGCCGCGGCGCAATCCCAAGCCCAAGCGTAGTCAGTAAATTTTATAGGCAAAATGTCTGCACAAAACGTTGAATATCATGGAAACCCCATCAATTTGCTCGATGTCGCCGTACCAAAAAAATATTTACATGCTAAGGTCTAGCATTTAAATACCATTTCATTTCTTTTGGTGAGTGGGGACGAGAACGGTCATAGTCCTTTGAGTCCTTTGACCAAAAACGTTACAAATTCGTTCACTGTGGTGGCAACTTGACTGTGGAACTTACTACCCCTGGATCTCAAAAGATCAGATTAGAAGCTGTCGTTCAAGAATAAATTACGAAAATTCCTAAATGTGAATACATTTAGAAATTGCATACATTATCCATATTAATTAATTGATTAATATTTATTTTTTTGTATATTTTAATATACATACTTTTAGTTATTGATATTAAAATATTATTTCTTTATATTATGTTTGCGTTATTAACCAGAAATTACCTTTCTTATTTAATATTCACTGCACTTTGTACATTTCTTGTGCAATAAAGTTTTAAATAAATAATAAAAATGTCAAAGTGACAGCCCTGAGTCATAGCCGTTCTTATAAGTGACCGTAGGACACGGTGGCTGTGATCGATTGGCTGCTCCGAGCCGGATACAGGACCTAGTATGTTATATGTTAGTCACAGTGTCCCAACACTCGACACGCTTGTTTACTATCGAGTTACAGGGATGTATTCGAGTGGCAATAAATCGAACAATATGGATGATAGTTTGCAAGTTCACTCATCGGCAAAATGGTTTTATGATTTATCGTATTTAGAGGTAACATCAGTCATTTATACTTTTAAAGATATTAACCCTCGCACGTATGCGAATAGATAAGAACTGCTGATCCTAGTGACTCATAAACTTTGCTTCAAACGCCTATTAATTAATGTTTTTATTGCTACACAATAACATATAACATAACTGATGGCCGTTGGTGCAGAAAAGTTCTGGATTGGAGACCCTTCGACCAAAAGTGCAGAGTATGACGTCCACCGACAAGATGGACGGACGATCTTGTGAAGATCGCAGGACCACACTGGATGCAGACCGCTTGTGATCGGTCGATGTGGAAAACTGTAGGGAAGGCCTAAGTTCAGCAGTGGCCGTCCTTTGGCTGATAACGATGATGATGATGACAATTTCATATTGCCCGGTATTAATTAATATCTTAAGGTACCTGATATCTTTCAGCGATCACATTACGACTTTTTCATATCCTTTCTGATTAAACTTTACCCGAAAAAGTGGCACACGGCCACTCCGAATCACCGGTTTTTGTTGTATCCTGTAATACGTGAGCGCGTGGCGTATGTGCCGCGGTCGTCGGCCACCATCGCAGACAGATTGCGTAACGAAGCCTTCCTGAAAATAAGCCTCGTTTGTTGGGAGATACTAAATGGGGTTCGAAAAAATACCGGGAAAATCCTTAAGTAACTAGAATTATGCGGTTAGTAATCATGCGATATTTTGCAGGTTAGTTTTGTCGGTCGTTGGTCCATGTATGTCATTTTGAAAGACTGAAACCAGACACTATTAGTATCACCGGTAGTAGTACGACTAGAGGTCACGGACTTTGGAAAAAACGTCTGAAATTCCTAACGGCATAAACTAGCTTTTTTCACCCCTTAAGCTTCAATGGGATGAAATCCTAATCATAACAATAAAATATCTATTACGTCTGGTTACGCGTGGACCAAGAGATTATGAATGATGTCGGTTTTTTTTCTGATTCTGCCACCTCTATTGTCACAAAGTACATCTTCACCAGACAGAGGACATAACGACGAGCTATGCTATTTGTGTACAGAGCTATCTCCAAGCATTACACTTACGCTTAGCCATTTTTTCTCGTGCAAGCCTTAGGACGTAAATTGGGCGGCCTCCTAAAACACGGGTGTATTATACACTTTTTGTGGCTCATAAAATGTGCCTGGGTAAGTAAACAGTATGTTTTTGCCAAGTTACTTAACTAAGCCGCGACGTACGTACTTAGCTACTCGTAAAAGGAAAGCATATGGGTAATAGAGTTTACTATGTGTTCAAAATTATACTTTATAGATTATCAAAAGCCGCCAAAGTTAGGTTAGTAATAGATATATCTGTTTTTAAAAGTCTGCTTAAGATTAAATTAAAAAACGAACATTAATTAGTTAAATTCGAGTTATATTCAGTAAGGGTTGCTTATTTAAAAGAACCTGTTTATTTGGCAAACAAAAATAATTATTTTTATTCAAGCCGTAAATATTTATGTTGGACGTTTCTTTAGGCATCTAGCAATTACTCAGCTCGTTTCAGACGTCACGAGCACCCTTTCATGAAAAACCATTGAATATTCAGATTGCTTAATAAAAATACTTTTTTAACTTATACATTATAATCTAGTCTTGAGTACGCGCCGCAATTTTTTTACGGCGATGAAAATTCATAAATAAAGTGATGTCGTACACTGATGAAAAGTAATAAATAAGTCCATTTTACGAGTTGATAGTCCTCATGTAAGTACATGAGATAATTTTTCACCCATTAAAGGACCTATTTTGTATGCAAATGTCTTATGTCTTAAAAGTTGACGAACTCGCTCGCACGATGACATGGTGTTCCAAGATTCTAATGATCAAGATCGTTTTCATATTTCAGATAGTTGACAGGTTTTTTATTGAGTTATCAAACATTAAATCTTGAACAGTGAACTAACTGGATTTTCGCAATAACAGCAATTTTATCAGTGTGAAATATCATAATTGTTTTTTTCGATCTGTTGGCAGTGAAGGTTTCTTGAACATGCATATGTTATGCAACAAAACCAACCGCTTGGTATCTCGACTTGATGTTGACGTCTCATTAATCATAACAGCCGTCCACTGCTAACCAAGAATCTCCAAGGCTATCGGTCCAGCGCTTTCTACATCCAGCAGCTTCCCGCGACCTTCACAAGATTGTCCGTCGACGAACGAAACGAAACGAAAACGTTTTGAATACCACATTTAGTACCGTAAACAATAAAAATAGTCCTCCTGGCCAATTTCGATCACGGCGGCTAATCTCAACAGAGATCAGCCAACTACGCAGGAGATATTATAGTGCACAAGTGTGAGCGCAATACACAGGTGCACTCACTGTTCCATCACTCTCAAAGTTTGATGAGACGGCAATCTGACTTGACCGGAGAAAGATCAGGCGCAGGACCAACGGCGTAACGTGGTTTCCAAGGCACGGGGTGGTAACACCGCCAACTTCCCGATTCCGTGCTGTTTTTGAGAAATTCATGACAGAAAATCTCAGAAACAGTTTTGACTCGACCTGGGATTCGAACCCAGGACCTCTCGGATAGTAGGCAGAATTTTTGCCACTACACCACCGAGGCACCGTAAGCAAATTAAAAGTACATCCTTGTTTTCGAGCCTGTAGATACAGCCCTTCTGCTGGCGAGTATTATTTAACCGGCCACTAATTGTTACGACTCCCTGGGCTAATTTCGACCGACCCCGGGTCCCGGGTTTCTTCCCGGCGCGGTGCCAAATTGCCACTGTGATGTTAATTACTTTAATTGCTATTTTGTTGTCTATGGAAGGTATTTTGCTCGGTAAATATTGTAATTGAGTGAGCATAAATAAGGTGAGTAGAGTAGGCTTGCGTACAAGAAGGCATATTTAGGTATTCATGAATTTTAAGTACTTGTGGTTCATATCAGGCACAAATCATTACAACAAAACGTTTCCTACAGTTATTTTAAAACCAAACTATATTTATGGTTAAGATATTGATACGGAAAACCCATTCTTTGCACAAAATTGTAGGTATTCTGCGCTTCCGTTCTCCCTTGTTACTTTTTTATTACATAGTTAATCTGTACCTACCGATGAACTAAATGATTTGGTAAAAGATTAATAATTAAGAAGTTTTCAATTCACTGTATTGCAACTTTTCTATTAATACTCCAACGAAACACGAGTACGTTTACCTGCTTTAATTTAAGATTAGTTAGTTTATTTCTGTTAAACTGTCTAAAACCAAAGTTAGGTACAAAATGAAGAGAAAATTGTATAAATGGGAAATCTTAACTCAACAATAACAACTACTTAAGAGTACTTCAAAATATTGCTATCCAAATCTCGCTTTAGAGGTGTTATAAGCAAGTAAGTCTTCGAGATTCAAAGTTAATGATTTTCAATGGAGAATCTTCCATTTATCTGAAAGTTTCGGCAAATTTCGTCGGCTAAACAAACGAAATACGATGACCTTCACCGTTAAATAAATAAAGTGTGCCAATAAACAATTACGCCACCTCGCCAGCTATTATACAACCCGGATCAGAGGGTGGCTAAGGAAAGGGGATAAACTTGAAGAGTTGTCGATAATCTGGAGAGGAAACTCAAAATGTTTTCTATTGCATATCATCATATCAGCCTGGAACAGTCCACTGCTTGACATAGGCCTCCCCTAAGGAGCGCCACAGCGCACGATCTCTTCTGCCTTCTTCAGGTCGTCTGTCTATCTAACCGGGGGGCGTCTCACACTACGTTTACCTAAGCGTGGTCTCCATTCAAGAACCTTCCTGCTCCACCTCTCGTCGGTTCTGCGACAGACATGGCCAGCTCACTGCCACTTTAGCTTGCTACATTTTTGGACAACATCAGTTACCTATTGCATATGCTTAACTTATATTCTTAGGTAAAGTACCACAATCCACGACATCATTTTCCATGTAGACATTCGTTTGACCTTCAGGGAATATTTTATCCCCTTAAAATAACCTTATCCGGGAAGACCGTTAAAACTCTAAATTATTTAATAAAAACATTAGCTTTTGTGTGATTTTCTGTTTTCACATTTGAGTGTTATTTATTCATTCGAATTACTACACCGAGGAATACTTAGTAAAATCATCATTAGAATTAATAGTTTATGTGCGATCTAGAAATTAAGACAAGCAAGGAAGCCAAAATAGTGATGGCAACTGACTCGACGTTTTTTGTCAAAAGCCGATTGAGTAACATCACTACGGAAAGAGGGCCATTAGTAGCAATATTTGAGTGACAGCTCCGCAGTCCAATTATCGCTAGCTCTTAATTAACTGGTTCAATTTTAATAACAACCGTCATTTTGGATTGGCTCGCCCTTCAAGAGTAATAAAAATATTGATGGGAGTAAGTGGGATTCTTTTATTATTACCCTCAAAAAAGAGATTCAATCTCGTTTTCTTAGAATCGTTTTTTGTTCTGTAGTTTTGAAAAATCTAGTATTTATGGCTTACTAGCTTTTACCCGCGACTTCGTCCACATTAGGTAGGTTTTTGGAATGCGTTGTTTTCCCTTAATATCATTTTTTTCCAAATATAATTCATAACATTTTTTTTATTCATATTACTTTTGTAATTTAGGAGTGAAAGCGATCATTTCACGGAAATATTTTTTCCCATGGGACTGCGTTGTTTTCCCGTGGTCAAACATAATTAATGTCATTTCTTGAGTCACAAACTATCTCCTTACCAAATTTCATTTAAAACTGTTTAGTAGCTTAGGCGTGATTGATTAACACACAGACAGACCGAGTTACTTTTTGCATTTCTATTATTAGTATGGATTGAAACTAATCAAAGTGCATCCTCAAAACGCAATATTTCTATTCGGTTTCGGTTCAACTGTTGAAAATCGCAATCAAGAGATTTAATTGCAGCCTGATAATTTACTTAAAGTACTAAATTAAATACGTTTTTACTAAATAGAAATAGCGAGTGATTTCTAGATAACTTTATCAAAATTAGATTCAATTGTTAGAATGGAATTTTCCCGAAAATATAAAATAGGCTCCCAGCAAATTATCATTCAAGAGACTCATTCGCACCCACTTTCTTACTTTATCGCAACCGTCATTACGCAGTAGATCTTTCTTTAACATTTCGTCAAATTTATTTATTTATTTAGTTTATATTACTATACATTATATGTATTTTTCAGTATGTTACCTTAATCTCATGTGTCATATTATTGGTATTATAATTTTATGTTTTCTCTTTTATTTATTTTGTCGCACCGCCCACTCATCATTTCTGCTTAGCCAAAAGGTATGACTGGTAGAGAATTCCCGACGGCGTTAATTCCACCTTTTGTACCTAGTTTTGTTGTGCAATAAAGCTTAAATAAATAAATAAATGGCTTCAAAAACGTCTTAAATTTTCACTTTAAATAAATTAGTTCTCAGAAAAAAAAATGAATATATAATAATGTAATAGTTCAAAAAAAGAAACTATTTTAAAAAGGTACCTATTTTAGGGTAATGCAAAGTGGTTTCCGGAATTGATGCTTTAAAAGAATTAAGGTAAATATTAAACAAATTGTCTTCGATATGACCCAAATACGGATTACGAACTACGTTGGAAAATAATCCATTATAATTGCATCATTTTAATATTATTCAAATCAATGGTATCGAATTGTTTGCAACAAACTCTGAACTCCGTTAAGTTCAATATCACACTACTACCTCTTACAGACCCTACTCTGGAAGCCAACTTTTGGAGCTCCGAATGTGGTCATCCTTATTCCTCTGCCTCTGCCTTGATCGTGCGAGCGAATAGGATGACTAAGACGAAACCACTGTCAAAAACCTTTTATGTTGCTTTTTAGTTAGCATTTCTGAAAAAAAAAGTTAAATGTTAAATGGAGCCGAAAAGAATTTTTTAAGTGTTACGTCTTTTCCAAATTAAAAATAGCGTTGTGAACGCAAAAAATACAAAACAAATGAAAATTTTAGCCTGTTTCATCTTAACCGATTGTTAAATATTTGTAAAAATATTTCTCTCGGGTGATTTGAGGGTGTCTCCCACAAACATTGATGAAACATACGCTGGCTCAAAGCGTTAAAAAGCACTTACAAAATTCAACGACTCCATTTAGGTTCTCGGTAGCTCAGAGGTCAGAGCATTGGACCGGACTTCCAAAGGTCGGGGGTTCGATTCCTCCCCGGTGACCGGAGCCGAAAAGATTTTTTTAAGTGTTATGTCTTTTCGAAATGTAAACTGTTACACAGTGAGCATAATTACCGGCATACAGTGTAAGTGATAATATCCCGGTTAATATCGATAGATAATAGTCGTTAGACGTCGTGGGACGTATATAGGCTGATGAGAGAGAGTGTAAGTGAAATCTTATGTTTTGATATTCCCCTGTCATTAAAATAGCTATTACTCAGTATACATAAAGATTAACCCTTAATAGCACAAAGGGAATTATCTTCCCACTTAGTAGTTTTTGGTGAACTCCCAAAATTTATGTATTGGTAACATTAACATGAAAATTTCGTAGTAAATATTTATTACCATTAAATGTTCTAACGTTATACTGGCAACACATTGTTCGAAAACGTCAAAGTCAAAGAAAAAATACGCCTTTTTTCGGAGGAACGGTTTTTTCGTAAAAAAATAGTGTTTTTTCTTATTTTTCAGAGTTTTAGCTTTCTTTTGTTCAAAAAAGATTCAGGTAAGTGAAATTTGTTATTATACATAAAAATAGACTATATTACCCGTGAATTAGCGTAATTACTCACACTTCATACTTGACGAGGGAGATGTAAGAGACGTCCAAGTTGAGGTATTGTAAGTGGGAATATAGTTCCCTTTGTACACTTAGGTTTGAATTTTTTTTACATATATAAAATATTTCAACGAATATGTGTGTTTATTGAAATTACATTTATTAAGAGGTTGTTTCTGACTATCTCCTTAAAAAATTTACCTTTACCTTATACATTGTTATTTTTTAATTCGGTAAGTAAACACGTAGTACGTAACTAGTATAGCCACAAATGAGATAACTCATTAAACAAAGGGAACTATTTTCCCACTTCTAATATTCCTAAATGAACAAAGGGAATAATTTTCCCACCTAAAATTTTCCTGCTTTCCGCATTTTCTTGGCTTTTCCTTCAAAAGAAACATAAACTACAATCCTCAATTACTGAAAATCATAAGGCAGTTTTTTTAAATCTTATTTAGTTTTCTTTGTACTATTAAGGGTTAAATGGACATTGTCGTCTTCAACGCTAAATTATGTTATATTTACTAATGTTAGGAATAAATATGTACACTAGTATCTAGTATCAATGTGGTATTTGATATCAATAAAGAATTTTTAAACAAACAAAAACTGTCGAAACGTTTCAGGGTAGTAACCCTAGCTTCCAGTTTCAAGTCACTAAGTACTTCGAAGTCTGAGTACCCAGTCTGCCAAGCCGAGGACCTCCGAGCGCGGCAAGTATGGGCAAGTTCTCCGCCAATAGGAAACTTGCTCGAAATTGTCTGTGGAGTCTAGTGTGTTCGGCTTACAACACTATCTTTGATTGGAAATGGAAAACGAAGTTTGACACTCTGAATCGAGGCATTGTTCAAATCCTGCTAGGTATAGTAATGTTTGTTTTTAAGTCATAGGAAAGAAAAAAAGAAATAATTTAAAAATTGGCTTGTAAACTACACTTGGAAATTGACACAGGACAGGACTAAGTATATTTTAAAACTGAAATGAAAGAAATATGTGTTGATAAATGTATTTAAGAATTTCTAACGTTTAATTCTAAACGTTTCTAAATAATTTCTAAATTGAATGAATGACATTATGCACAAGCCAACAGTTTTGTAAATGCACCGTAAAAAAGGTAATAGTTAATATGAAACTTCGATAGTTTTGAAGTTACCTAAATGAATCAAAATTGATATTTAGGTAGGTATCTGGTCAGAAATAATAAATGGAGGGATTTGTTCGCATTGAAAAATTGAGTAGGTGAAAAAGGGCGGCGAAGTTGGTGTGGTCCATTTTTCACTAGCGACAGATTTGTCTATCGGAGCACTATTGAGGTGAAATCCTACATGTGCGGACAAAGTCGCGAGCGGACCACTTAACTAGTTATTTATATTTATTTAGAACTTTCCTCTTATACTCGTACATAAAAACACTCGCACGCACACACACACACACACAGCCACTCACATACACAACACAAACGCACTCACACACACTTTATCATCATCATTCATAACACATAGTTACATGCATCCGTCGCAATCCTGTAAGAACAATCGGGTGCCCACGACACATGAATTTCCTAGTGTAGAGCCCACAGTTAATTGCTATATGTATTGTTGTTGGCATAACGTGATTTGCATTGTGTAATATATTCTATAGTATAATATCTTCTGTACCTTATGTATAATAACAATAACTTATTGGCAATAAAATATTACACTAATTACATACACCCAAGGTTGAAGCTCCCACGTTAGCGAAAAAGTTATTTAAGTCACCTTAGTAACAAATTTGCTTAACATTCACCAGACATCTAAGGCAATCAAGAAACGAAAAGACTTATTTCATTCTGTTAAGGACATGAAACGGTAATTTGATGTAAAAGATTCCAGTTCATTCATTTTACGACGATGTTAGGATGCTTTAATCAAGGCTAGAATTTAAATTTAAATACATTACTCAAGATAAGTTATAATCAAATTAAGTTCTCTTAAAGGTTTTTCATACAGACGATGTCATTCAACTTAATGAATTGAAAATTAAAGGAACGTTAAGTAGACACTAGGCGTACCTATCAAGCGTAATTGGTCATATGAAGAATATAAACTAATAAAGAAAAAAAGAAAATAAATTACTTATTATTAAATAAGTAATTTATTTGCTAATTAAAATTACTTACTATTAAATAAGTAATTTATTTACTTATTAAAATTACTTATTATTAAATAACTAATGTAATTGTTCAACTTATTTTACTAAAGTCGAAGTGACAATACAATACTTGATAAGAACTAAATCAATCATTCCCGTCCGACCGAAAATTCACCTGAAAAAGTCCAGTGACAGACAAACAATCTCTCTACTTTTCTGACCCACGTTCAAGCGGCATGTGGCCTTATCTTCCGTGTTTTATTTTAATCAAAGCCGTAAGCCTCGGGCGGGTGTTGAGGAAAATGCTATTGTGTCGGGCTCACCTCTGCCTAATGAGTCAGAGATATTGGGGTCAAGTCTGTTCCACGTTTCAATTGCGAAGGGTCACGATGATAGGTCAGTGTTCTTCTCTTTGAGGTCGGATCGACAGGAAGAAGTGAGAAATCTTGACAGCTGTTTGTGATCTTTAAAAAATAAAAGTTTAAAAAACTAAAAAAAACACTCTTTTGTTGCTAACTAAAAAAGATAAAATAATTTCTGAGTACACGGAATTTATATAACAGTAGAGTAAAAAAAAGCATGGGGTGCACTCTATGTCGTTTTCATAGTTCTCTTTTTATAATTGCCAATAATACTCGTAGAATGATTGTAATATATACTATGCCAAGCATCCCACGCTTTTTACTCTATTGCAATATAAATTCTTTGTACTCAGAATATATTTTCTCTTTTTTAGTTAGCAATAAAAGCGTGTTTTTTTTTTTGGTTTTTGAAACTTTTATTTATTTTTTAGTTAATTAGGATAATCGAAAATTCTTATCACATTATGGCATTATTATTGGTAGATACTTGATACGTGTGCAAAGATTCAAATTAATCCGATTTCTGGAAGTTGGTGAAAATTGAACTCAAAAATTACGTTACATACATACATACAGCCCGAGCTTATAAAAGCGTATTAAAAAGGAACTTTTAAAGTTATCGACTTAAATTATATAATGAAAAAATCACATGTAAAAACGTTTAATACCCAAGTTTTTCTGAAATTACATTTAACGGTTAACTTTTCTCTTTTAATAAACAAACCCATCACAATCAATCTTTTCAAAATAATTTTAACGGAATTGCAGAAAATAATACATTTTCCCGCTTTTGTTATTGCGTTACACAAAAAGTCTTATGAAAAGTTTTTCTCCGATCAATGCTCCGAGACCAGTCACCGAAAACATTTCAGACTTCAGTAAAAACCCCGGCATGAAATAAACGTCACTTTTTTCCGTGCAACGTAAACGCCTAACCCTGTGAGATTAAGTCGGCCATTCTATTTTCACAGAAAGAAGTCGCAAGTGCTAGTTAATTTAAAAATTTCTTAAATTTTCGATCTATAAACCATTAATAGTCTTAGCAGAAATTTCTAAAGTAGATAGAAATATTGATAAAGTAGTTTAGGTTTAATCCTGCGTGACCCTTACATGGTCATTGATACGTACCGTAAGACGCCCTTGTCCGTGTTTTTGATAAAAAGTGTTGCTAAAATTTGACTGTGATTACCCCATTTTCCATAATAAGTTGTTTACACTACCCATGTTCTCTTGCCCACCCATTAATTCTGGAGTTTGCTAATTTGCTAGGTTACCTAGATCCCTTATGTACCTTATCCACAGCTCTTAAACCCATAACCTAGTATTATTTCACCATACCTTGCAATAGTCCTACACTAACCGGGGGTTGTCCTTGGGTGTACTCACATAGTGCATACAGGGATAATCGCTGGCTAGAGTCACACTTCATTTTGATTAAAGTGTCTAACGGGCCTCTGCGTTTTGGCTTCGGCCCCACGCATGCCTTCCAAAGGTCCGGGACCCTGTGGTCTCGAGATTGGAAATGACCGACATAATTAATAATAACATTTATTGATTCTTGAAATAAGTACAGATTATCTACGTACAAATATATGTCTAAGCAAAAATTCTCAGAAGAAAGATAGGGATTATAGACGTCTGTACTAGTTTATTTATAAACTGTGTGACGGACGCCAATACTTCCATACTGTTACATAAGGGAGGTAGGTAATAGTGCCTATTTACTACATTAGTTCATATAAGCACTCCTCGCTCCTAATTGGCTAGACGACACCACCAATCGTTGACATACTTTTTATTATCTGTCAAAACGGTCTGCCTCCATAGATTTTGTATAGAATAAATGAACGTGACGTCACTAGAAATTGGAGTCAATTGACCGAATATTTATTGAGTTTTGTGTGTTTAAAAATTGGTTTCGACAGCTTTTTGGAAATAAACTGGTTATAATTACTTCATAGGGGCTATGTTTTTTAAACGCCATGGTCTTGAAAATATTTAAGATAGCTGTCATCATGCCAATTCGATGCCGCTGTCTCGACTTTGAGATTTCTCATGAGTAAGTATTAACTTGAAATATCAATCAGTAAGTTAAGTAAACCAGTGAAAAACTGGACTTTAAATGATCGAGTTGGTAACGCTCACTCGGCCACACCAGCGTTACCGACAGAAACGAAAAACAAGGACATCGTGTTACAGAATAGGAATTCAGGATTAGAGCCAAGTAAAAAAAGCCATGCTTACAAACAAAGCGCCGTGACGAGGGTAGCCTTATCAGACCCCAGACGTTGTTCAAACGAAAGAAATGCCACGAGCGACGCCCGGCCGCGATAGCGTTTGTATTGGTTTCTGTAGAATGATACGATCGGTAAGCATAGAATTTGTAAGAAGTTTTGTAATGTAAAAGTACCATAGTGTGACGACTGAAGGACAGATCCTTTTTATGGTTATCATTGGAGCTTGAGTCGACTGTGAAGAATAAGCTTTTTACCCGACTACGTCAGGAGGGCTTTTAATGTTAAATGAAGTCAAATCTGTCTTTATTACATGTGTCACTCATAATTCTTTATTGTTTCTGAGATTTTCTGACATGAATTTATCAAAAAAAGCTCGGAGTCGGGAAGTTGGCGGTGTTACACCCCTGTGCCTCGGAAAGCACGTTAAGCCGTTGGTCCTGCGCCTGATCTCTCTCCGGTCATGTCGGATTGCCGTCTCACCGAACTTTGAGAGTGATGGAACAGTGAGTGCACCTGTGTATTGCGCTCACACTTGTGCACTATAATATCTCCTGCGTAGTTGGCTGATCTCTGTTGAGATTGGCCGCCGTGGTCGAAATCGGCCAGGAGGACTATTTATTCTATTCATGTGTGTGTTGGTTTCCCCTCTAAATGCAGGTGCGTCGTTTAGCTGTGCATCAGACCAGAGGCCAATCTCACGAACTTTTAGTTTTTATATTATCCCAAGATATTCACAAGAAACCTATTTTCATGTTAATAACAATGCTTAAGATAGGATTTCATCACATGCCTCCATACGTATGATCTCTGTACAATCTCGAATCAAAATGGGAGCAGCCCCTACACAGGTTCGGCTAAATTCCCATTTTTATTACCTCTACCGGCGGTCTATAAATAAAACTAGTTTTTCAGGTGAGGAAACAAAGGGTCCTCGTATATTATGTAAGTTTTATTGGAATATTATGTGACCGCGGGGACGTGTCCGATCCTCTACACCTTAGAGCTTCATTCCTTCTTTCGACTCTATTCATCCCGTTCGCTCGCCTGGTCTAAATGGCATGTGTGACAGGGACGGTTATGTTTGAATCTACGGTCGGCCTAAAGAGTAGGGTGTCAGGACGGATCGATGTGCCGTAAAAAGGAGTGTGTATTTGAAGGACCGGTAGGCCGCTGTGATATATGGGATTTTGAGGACTGTACCAGGAGGAGGTGCAGAAGACATGTTATTTCGTTTTTGTCGTCGTTTTTCCGCCTTGCGGGCATCATTTTGCAAAAATTTGTCCATGATTGCTGATATTCTTTATAACGACGATATAAATATATAAAAAAAATCCTGTATCTTACCTCAAGATTATCTCAAGTTGAAGAGCTATCATAAAAGCGATTGATACTTTGGATACTGTTGACATTTCCCTGACGATTCTATTTGGAGAAAGGCTCTTTGTTCCAAAATTAGCAGCAGTAAATGTCATCACGCATTTGTATTTGAAAACAGGGAGATCTACCTAGAAAAGGCGTTTATTTATTTTTTGCAAAAACGTAACTATTTAAATGATTAATTTGATCAAAACCCAACCACCAGCATCAGACCGCTGTTTTTCCACATTGCTCACCTAAATTCAGGTGCTTTTAATAAAATACTCATCGCCACGTTCACTATAAAGACCGTCATGAAATTTAACAGCATTCGTGTTAACTGCGCGCTAACTAAACCTTTTTCCCTAATTGGCGATAGCGATGAGCCATAACCGTTGGAACAGACTGTGTCAGCGTTGGCTGGCTAAATCGACTGTTAGTTGACCAGCGTTGGGCGTGGTATTAAGCCGAAGGGATTCAGTTACAGCTTTCGTCTATAAAATTACACTAACTAACTGCCAACATGACAATCCCTTTGGGAATTTTTAAACACAAATCATTTTGTTAATTTTTCTGAGATTTTCTGTCATGAATCTCTCAAAACAGCTCGCAATTGGGTAGTTGGCAGTGTTACACTCCGTACCTCGAAAAGCACGTTAAGCCGTTGGTCATGCGCCTGATCTCTCCCCGGTCATGTCGGATTGCCGTCTCACCGAACTTTGAGAGAGATGGAACAGTGAGTGCACCTGTGTATTGCGCTCACACTTGTGCACTATAATATCACCTGCGTAGTTGGCTGATATCTGTTGAGATTGGCCGCCGTGGTCGAAATCGGCCAGGAGGACTATTATTTGTTAAGCATTCAGCATTAGCACTAAAAAAAATTGGCTTCGTATTTTTAGGTATTGAACAGCTACCCAAAAGTAATTTTGTAACAATAATAAATTGAGCCCAAAAGTAATTTGTAACAGGTAGACTCAACAAGCGATGGTTTGACGATTTGGTTTTAAGTGTCTGCGATTTGCTGGCGTAAAATAAAGATTGGTGGAGAAGTTTAGGGGAGACCTTAACACAGCAGCAGGATGACATAGGTTAAAAAATCTTATCGTTTCTGTAGATGTAAACTTATCGTTTCTGTAGATATCTCTACCAAAGATGTTAAAAATCTTAAAATTAATTAATTCACCTTCTGAAAATCGTACATGAGTAGGAATGTATATAATACAAAAAATAAATACAAAACCCACTGGCAGCACATTTTCAAAGTATTAGGGCGAAGATCGCAGCTACAAAGCGTGCCGCCGCAAGGCAATATTGTACATGAAAGGCCCTTTGCTAACTCACATGATAGTGGCAATTTTCATAATGTGTTTGATGATATTAGCACGGGAATTGGCTGAATAAAGCCAGAGTTAGGTTAGGTTTTTCTTTTGTAACACATTTCCATTTAAACGTATTACGTACAACCTAGTTTTAAATAGAGAATGACACAATTTATAAGGCGTTTTGTTCGTTCTAGACATTTTTACGAAACAACTAATATTGTTTAAACTCAAAGTTTGATAATCCAAAATTTGAAGCTAGTCTAATGACCGACACCGATCTTTTTTATATAATTAACTCAATCATAAAAATACCATAAATGACAGTCATATAACCGATTATACAAAAATAACACGTTACAACCATACCAATACAGGTGCAGAATGTAAGTAAAACTTCGGCATTCACTTTGTAATTTGAAGCCAAAACGTTGAATGGCTTTATTTCCGAAAGCTCATGAAAGCTCCGAGCAAAGTTATTTTAAACAGACCCGAATCCTTTGCAGGAATAGTTGGAAAAACATAGCGCAGCTCAAAAATACCTTCATATTTCTGAAACTTTACACCGGCTGCGAATTAATATATTTTGTTGTGAGCAAACTTTATTAAAAAAAAAGGGATTCATATACAATTAAGGCATTTTCGGCTTGGTGAGCAAGGTATTTTTAAAGCTTTTGATAAAAGGTAAACAACTTTTTGTATGCTGTGGATATTTAGTTATCTGTGAAAAGTGGAAGGATTAGTTAATCATCAGAAATGGAGTACTGAATCGTATAGTGATAAACTGTCTTTTTACTGCTTTCCAATTTATAACTAAAACGTTATAGGTTATGTTAAACAAGATCGCTAACACATGTATCACAAAACCCTTAATTTGAAGACATTACAGTAACCCAAGATGTATACCGTTACGTAATGGCAGTGTTCACATTTCTACAAAGTCGATTGTTATTACCCCTTAGAAGCGCTAAAGCGGCGCCATCTACATTGTAGCGAGAGCTTCCCACGAAATGCTAATCCCTAATATAGAACAGAATGTGGTATAGCCTAAAAGAGAACCGACAGACCACTTTTAAATGTACAATATTTTATATTTTTTTGGGAAACATTCAGTTATAACATTCCATAGCAAAATAGTTAATTAAAATAACAAATATACCTCAGCTTATAAAGTTACCTCAGCTTAAATAATACATTGAGTAAACATCCAAATATAGTTTTACATATTTGGATATACCTTCTATATATGTATATAAAATTCTCGTATCACAATGTTTGTTCCCGTACTCCTCCGAAACGGCTTCACTGATTCTTATGAAATTTTGTGAGCATATTGAGTAGGTCTGAGAATCGGCCAACATCTATTTTTCATACCCCATAGAGAAAAGAGAAATAATTTATAAAGCAAAACAACGTTTGCTGGGTCAGCTAGTAAAATTATAAAAAGATGACAAAATGCCAGAGATACAATAATTACTTATTATAAAACTTAGCAAAAGTTGACGCAAAAATGTTAACTGACTAAAAATTATTATTAAAGCTATGACAAGTACGAGGCAAAAAAGAGTTACCAGCATACTTAGTCCTATAAAGTGTTAGCTAAAAGATAAGGAGAGCCAACAAGATTATGTAGCAATTTATAAAGAAAAGCCTGGTCCCAAAATTCCCGGTCCGTAAAAAAACCCTAGCACCTTTAAAAATATTGCACTGATATGCGGTATGCGCGCTTTTCCGTAGATACAGTTCGCACGCCGCGACGCATGTAGGACCGTTGATAAGAAGTGGGTTCCACTAGGAGGCTAACTTAAACTTTTCCGTAGGCTTAAACTAACCGCCAGTATTTTCACATACACTCAGATCCCTTAATTTCCTAGTTTTTTATACCAATTATCAGTAGTCCTTAACAAGATAGATTTACAATCAGGTTTTGAGTCGTTGATGCAAGATCATGTCACTTGAATTCGCACAATATGCAGAGCGCAACTTTTCTCGTTAGTATTAGTTCTCATGCGTGAGTCTAGGACGGTTGATGTGCTGCAAAGACTAAGTTGCTATTCCAGTGTCAAAAGAGCTCGAAAACTGTGTTTGGCGTAGTTCATGAAATGGCTGTTCTCTCTGTACTTTTCTTCTGAGAACAATAAGTTGATCGGATTCGGAGGATTAGCTTTAAATGGAATATAACTGAAGGCAGTCGACATCTCGGATCGGACGGCACTACACAATGCGCGGTCTTGTAGAATGCGGCCATACATAGAATAATACCTATTTCCTTTGTATACAAACAAGTAGTAGCATTGAACTTAGATTACCCATATTCAACTTACATTGAATACAGGTGTTTAAATTTTGGAAAATTCTAAACTACCTGCTTGGTGTTAGTATGTATATAGCTGTTTTGAGTAACCTAGATTTTGTGAGTTATAAACTCAAGTGTATTTAAAACTATTGTGTAGGGAAAGAGGTACTCGTAGTACATGATCGTTGTCGATGGCTGATTGTTATTCAGAAAATGTAAAATGTTAGAATTATAAATTGTTATGTACTCGTTCTAATTGGATATGATAACAATAACACGTTGATATTCGTCTAGCAGTTCTTATTTAGGCTAAAGCGGGCCCGCAGCCTTTGTAGGATACAGATACTTTTGTAAAAAAATCAAAGCTAATTTCATGACGCGTTGTACGCGGCTTGAGAAGTTGTTTGCGGATCCTGCTACACCGGCGGTCATCATCTACCGATATGGGCGCGGGTCGCGGTCCCGCACCCGCGCGCTCTGTACACCCTCACAGATATATTAAAAAAAAAATTGCAGTATCCAAATTTTTACAATATATTAATAATGATCGAAGACACCTTTGAAGCAAAGTATTGCCTGTATTAGGTGCCTTCGCTCTTCCATAGCTACAAAATATAAACCTTACTATCTAAATTAATAATAAAAACAACACTACAGTTAATACTACATTATTAGTGTTTGTGTGTGTGTATGTGTGTGTGTGTGTGTGTGTGTGTGTGTGTGTGTGTGTGTGTGTGTGTGTGTGTGTGTGTGTGTGTGTGTGTGTGTGTGTGTGTGTGTGTGTGTGTGTGGTGCATTGGTTTGCCGTCTGCAAACCGTCTTGCGTGTCTTCACTAAAAGTTTGATGTCTTCCTAGATTATCCCTCCAGTAACAAAATCCTTCCAATGCAATCAAATCATGGGTTTTGCAAAACCAAATTTCGAGTCAGATCTCCATGGTAAGTAGCTAAAGCACTTGTGTTACAGCTATCAGAATCAACAGTGGTATTACAAATAAACTTAAATAAATGCATATAACACCCAGACCAGTACAAACAGACATGTTCATACACACAAATGTTTGTACTTAACTTGTAAAATCCAGTACTCCTACAAATATAGGCAAATATGTAACATACCCGCATTAAAAATCCAAAGCATATCCGTGTCAAACTGCCAACTCGCAACGAATAACTCACAACAACAAGAAAATTCATCAGATTTGGGGGAACAGAGAAGTTCAATCTCATTACTAGAGCGGCAGTTTATCCCCAATTCTATTTGGTACACAAAAATCCGTGTAAATGCAAAGAGTGAAGTTTCCAACTAAAACAATCCCGGCTCCGATTTCACCTGAAACTTTGTGATTTTTGACGCGCTCAGTACATTTGAGATTGCGTTCCACATTAGATCCATAAACAAAATATACGGGTAGCGTAAAGTAAAGGTTTATAAAATTAGCTTATCATTTATTCGCTTTGTGTAGAGTATTCTGTACTGGGAAAATAGTTATTTGTTATACAAGAGTGCAAAGTTGCTTTTTAACCGCGTGTTCAATTTTGATGACCGAGCAAGCGAAGGAGTCTAAAATTCTAGGATTCTAGAATTCAAAATTAGAATCCTGAGCGTTAGCGAGGGAATCAAAAGAGCACGAGGTGAAAAATGTTTTGCACTCGAGTGCAACACGTAACTTTTCATTCCACCTTAGCGAGGAAATGACTCAATGCAAATAAAACCGTTGACAATCACAAGATAGGTACTTTTATTTCAGTTTAGATATTAACTACTACATTATGACAGGTAAGTATTACAGAATAATCTTTAAATTATAACAAACTTAGGTATAATTAATAAAAATTGAAAGTAACGTTGCTACAGCTATTTAAATTGAGTCTAATATTTTTGTTGGGTACTGCAATATTGGTGTTAGTCCCTTGTGCATGTTGTTTTTCGAGTGCTTGCTTTCTTGTACTCGGATAATTCAATAAAATATGCCAGCAAAACGTTTTCTGAGAAAGTTTTGGCTCCTTTTGCTAGTCGCTACGTGTTGAACATAACGTACTGTTTTAAATACTTCTCGCGTGATTGTTGCGGGAGAAAGCTCATTTGCGCATTATTAACAGATTCAGTCTATTCTCTTGGCGTCAAACAAACTTCCTCGTCGCTAGAATCATTCATTTTAGTTTTTTCACTTGTTTTCAAGTTTCTTGTTTTTAATATAGGGTTTAATAATGACGTGAAAAAATGCCGCGTAAAGAACCGCCAACAAAGCAAATTGAAAAAAGAACACCAAGAAGGTTCCGAGTTTGAGTTTTTAACAAATTAAAAAAATGTTGTATGATATATTTGGCACCATAGAGGTAGCAATAAATAGGTTTAATGATTTTTTTAATTCACAAACTTGGTGCACACGATGTTCTAAATTCAAATTTACTTTAACCTCTAGTGAATAAAAACGGTTTTTCCACTCAGATATTGAAGAGCAAAATGACTCTTTCCGAGATGGTGGGATGAAAATTAAATTATTAATA
This sequence comes from Pyrausta despicata, assembly GCA_963921415.1. NCBI lineage: Eukaryota > Metazoa > Arthropoda > Insecta > Lepidoptera > Crambidae > Pyrausta > Pyrausta despicata. Next base: position 18,420,692 of record OY992847.1, read on the forward strand.
ATGTATTAACTAAAAAGTATAGTACCACACACGGATCAATATTTCGAGGTGATAGCTTGAGTGCCTTATTCAAAGGTGTTGGAATCTCTTACTCTCTCTCTTGAATCGTAGTCAAAATAATAATTGCGGATTTAAAAAAGTACCAGGTAGAGATGACCGAGCGAATAACGACATAATGCTACATCATCCGATACAATAAAAAGCCTACCTGTAAAAGTTTCACACACGTAAATCAAATATGGCGTATTCCCGGTGGTGGTAGCTACACTTGCGTGTAGACTCCCCTGGTCCCCTGGGGGTCCTTAGGGACGAGTCAATTAAGTTTTGACACACTTTCAAATGTTGTTTGCAGAGGACCGTGTGTTATTTGATATACGACTATTTCATATTTACGTACGTGTCTATGTAAAGCGAGGCAGGCGAGATTTAAACAACACGTATTTCTATTAAAGTTGTTTATAACAACGTGTCATCTTCCATGAATTTGGGACCCTGTTAATAAATATTTGTTTCCAATACCTGAAGTAAAGGATAATAAATATAAAGTTAGCATTTTGTATTTATCTTTGTCAAAATATACAACCTTTTTCTATGATAATATTTTGTTTAAGTAACCAATCATTGTTACCAATCTTAAAATCTGATTAGGTACCGCAATCTCAGTTTTTTACTCAGCTTTCATTGTGTTGTCCAGTACCTATTCAATGTTTTTGTCTATATGTATGCGAAAACATGTGAGATTCGAATACGATCGTAAATATTCACTAGTTTGAGGGTAGTCGGACAAAATTCGCGACTGAGCGAATCAGTCACTTAAGCATTGGCGAAATTTGTTTCCAATAGTCGATCATCGCCTGTGAACTAACAAAATAATTACGTTTACGTATCGTATAGTATGTGTTTAAAGTTTTCACTATTTAAGTGAAAACTTTAGAATGTATTTTTATACTTGTTGACTAAATTTGATATAGACCAGCAGAAGAAATGTGAGAACATTGCAGAAGAATTAGAGCTGTGAATGCTTCTTCATTTTTATTATCTCGCTTTAATTAGCTCGGGCTGTACGTATGTTACGGAAACTTTAGCCTCCATTTTCACCATAATCCAAAAATCGGATTAATTTGAAACTTTGCACATGTATCAAGTACTGATGAGAATGCAATAATTTGATAAGAGAATGCCTTTATCCTTATTAACTAAAAAAATAAATAATATTTTCAAAAACTAAAAAAACACGCTTTTATTGATAACTTTTAAAGAGAAAATAATTTCTGAGTACTAAGAATTTATATTAGAGTCGAGTAAAAAGCGTGGGGTGCAAATATCCTGTCATCGATTAATCTAAACAGTGATTGAATTATTTTTAACCATCTCCACATACTTTTGGGTACCTACACTAGTTTATGTTATAAGTTAGGTCAATGGATCAAATTCTTATTCGGAATTTTTTTTTCTTCCGAGATCGGAAATCTCAAAATCGCTTCCTATTTGGCATCGAAACATTTTATTCGAATCAAAAACCTCAATAAATAAGTACGCAGCGTACAATCGAAATAAATTATACATTTAAAAAGAGTGCGAATGTGTTACATTACGGTACTGAGAATTTCCAATCTGTGCCGAATCGAATATTGGGCCGATCGCACTTCGCGCCAGCTGCCGTTATTAAAACTCGTTTTCTTGAATAAAACCTTAGACGGCTTTGGTCAACAGACGCCGCGGTATCTACTAATAAGATTTGTTGGCATTGTCTTGTGAAACGATTGGCGTTGCTAAAACCAGAATTAAATTTGGTTTTAGCAACGCATAGCAATATAGGTAATAGCTATGTAAGTGTATCTAGTACTCAGTACATGAAAGCATAATAAATAATAATAATAAATATTTCACAACAATCACACCAATTCTCTAGTCCCAAATTAAGCTACGAGGCTTGTGTTATGGGTACTAGACAACGGATAAACATACTTAAATACTTTTTTTTTGTAAATAAATACATGTTATATATAGAAAACACCCAGACCAGTACAAACACACATGTTCATGCACACATATGCTTGTACTGTGCGGGGATCGAACCCGCGACCCTTGGTTTAGAAGTCCGACATGTAGACCACTGCACCAAACGGTCGTCAAAAGCATATTGTAAGCATATTGTTAGACATTTAAACTTACCTAATAAATTGACTCATGTTGACGCATATTTACTTAAAACAAGCAAAACTACGCAGGGCTGAGAGGATAAATTAATACGTAATAATAATATCATCAACTATAATTATGTTGAAGACAAATATAAAAACAATAAACACATCACTCGTCGGTACAAATAGGTTTTTTTTTTATGCACATAGATAAAAAATACATCTACTTAATTTTTAAAGGTGTCTGTGCACAAGGTGGTCTGCGTAACTCCCGCTTATTCGCTCGTGCGTAAGCGGCAGCCACGCCTTCGCATGTGATGTGTGAAATTCAGCCTTGAAATTCCTTAGGATATTTTTCAGTTTGTTTGTTTGCCTAAGAAGGCAATTTGTACGTATTTTTATCAGGTCTTTTTCCTTTCGAACTGGATGTTGGCACCTTTGAAATGTTAAGGTTGTTCTAAGATTTGTTTGAATACTTACAGTCATAAGAAAGTCATTTTTTTTGCAATTAGACCCACAGGGGGCACTTTCACACGTCCCATTAAACCCTGGGAGGGTTCGGGACAATTTGTGGGCTAGTGCCGAGAAGAAGCTGAGTAAGAAACTCGGTCACCATTGTCATTGCCTCTTTAAAAAAATGCTTATTGGATAAGATACATGAAATGTGCTGCTGCGAGCAAGTCCATACATTTTTATCATTCAAATAATCGTTTGTTGTGTAGTAACCTTAAGACATTACGGTATTTTTTATAAATGCTATGAATTTGTTAATAGGTACGTCTATAATGTTCAGTGATAATCTAAAAAAAATGACACAGTTCCCCATGAACGAGTGACCAAACTTTTGAAAGCTTGTATTTTTGAATAGCAAGATTATTTTTATTTCTACTATCTGCGTAAGCAATGAAATCTGTATATCATGATAGAAATGGTCAACCAGCCACTGTCTACGTAGAGAGTAGCTTAGCCTACCTTTGTCTGAAAAAAAAAGAACTACTAACCAAAAAGTCTTTCAGCTCTGATTCATACAAAGCTCCACCCTTTTAAATCTTCGTGCGATGTCACGCGAATGACAGTAATGGCGACCGCTACCAGTTAACAATTAAATTTGAATCGTTCCTTTTTCGCTGTAGTTAGCGAAAAAGGCTCTGAATGCAAGTGCATTCCTATCCCGTTGTATCCTCTGTCTAGGGAAAGTTGTCGATGGCCCCAATATAGCGCATTCCGGGAGAACTGATGGAAATATTTCTAGCGATTAGTGATGTCGAACGATGAAGGTTTTTTAATTATATCGATATTTTTACTGGCATAATTGTTATCTCAAATTGGCTAGTAAGGAACCTCATTTAACGGCTAGTCTTAAAACTATAGGCAACTGCAAGAAATCTGCAAATTTTAAAAGCAGAGAAGTTAGACAATTATCTGCATGTCGATTCACGCAAACACACGCAAAGTTGCTTCAAAGCTATCCAAAGGCGGATCGAATCTAAGGCTTGTTGCTCAAAAACAGCGTGAATCAAGTCAGCGTCAATCGTATTCAAGGGCGAACGGCTTAACAGTTTTATATGGGATTTTGAGGCGCTTTGTCTATGATTTAACGTCACAAATCATAGCGTCGTAATATCTCACAGCGCGCAGCGCTTGACACATCAAAAGGCTGTAAACAGGCCGTTTTTAAGTTTGACGACGAGATATTTCAACGCAGAGCAGAGTTTAACCACATGATTCGCCTCCCTGGTCTGCAGAAAACGCGTTTTTGTGTCCAGTAACAGGATTTTTCAATATTCATATTTCAAGAGACCGTACATTAGCTCTAATACTGGGCACAACTTTGTTAGCTACCGATATTATCAATTATTTCCTTCTAATCACAAAATATTTAAAGACCAAAATCGATAGTTATCGTTAAAGGAAAAATATCGTGACACCACTAACAGAAAGCTCCTCGGGGATTCTCGCTTTGATAGATCCCGGCCTGTTATTTATTTCTCTACGATCGTTGTTGGGTATTTTCTAATATTTGCAGCTGAATCGAGACGTTTGGAATGTCCATCGGTTATTTGTCTATGACATGACATAGTGAAATGATGGAAGTACGATCAAATTTTTGCTACTAAGGTTTATTTTAAACATGCTACTAAAATTATAAACCAAAAAAAAGTTTGTCTGTATGGATGTTTGTTGCCAAAGCTACTGAACCGGTTTGGCTGAAATTTGGAACATAGATTAATTATAACCTGGAATAACACATAGGGTACTTTATATCCCGTAAAACTTTACGGTTTCTATGGGATACGTGGAAAACGGGTTCTTTGCGAGTGAAACCGCAGGGCACAGCTAGTTTAGTAGTAGGCATAAAAACTGTAATTAACACATTTCACTTATCTGGATTGGATTTATGCATCATAATAATTTAAATGCTGCTTAAAACTTAGAAACCCTCGATCCGGTGTCCAATAGCCACGGCGAATAGCAAATCGTTAAAAAATCATACAAAGACTGCAATAATTCCCCCCATATATTTAGAGTTTACTTAATTTGATTAAAAAGTTAAGTCAACAACTTGCCCCTTATTTACTGGTTCAATAAATATTTAAATATCCTTTTACGCGACCGGCTAACCAGGTTTATGTCCGAGGGGGCAGCAATTAAAAGTGGACGCTGTTTTAAAGTCATTTTAATGGGATTCTGCGATGATGTTCGTTAACGCTGGAGATAGCCGATGTGCGCAGGGAATTCGCGGAATGACCCTAGGGGCGATGAATAAATAAACGCATTAAATATGAATTACTTCGAGTTGTGTTCCTAGCCGGGTCGTTACCGTACCTGGTTAAAAACGTTTTTCTTACGAATCGTTTTTATAATCGGTTGAAATACCAATTGTCCACTTGAGGCTTAATCCTCTTTGAACGAGGTGTAAATACTTTGACTGCCTCGTTGGTGTAGTGGAAAAGTTTCTGCCTTACATCCGACAGGTCCTGGGTTCCCAGGTCGAACCAAAATTGCTTCTGAGATTATCTCAAAAACAGCTCAGAGTCGGGAAGTTGGCGGTGTTACACCCTCGTGCCTCGGAAAGCACGTTAAGCCGTTGGTCCTGCGCCTGATCTCTCTCCGGTCATGTCGGATTGCCGTCTCACCGAACTTTGAGAGTGATGGAACAGTGAGTGCACCTGTGTATTGCGCTCACACTTGTGCACTATAATATCTCCTGCGTAGTTGGCTGATCTCTGTTGAGATTAGCCGCCGCGATCGAAATCGGCCAGGAGGACTATTATTATTATAAAATACTTTGACACTAACGACCGCAAAATAAGATTGTTGTAACAGCTGCCATTGTATATTTTTTATCTGTTTCGACCAACCCTTTTTCTCAGTCGCGATATTTCATAATTAGTGAACAATAATTATTTACCCGATTGCCATTCCTATCATCTTCTTCGCACCTTCTCTTTCATGAGGCATACACTGTAAATAAACTGTACAGATCGTTTGTACATAACCTGGCGCAGTTTTTCTCTACCCTCAACCAGCAACGTGCCTATAAAAATTTTTTTTTGTTTACAGGTAAGCTTCATTGCTGTGATTTTATTGAGTGTGAGTTGTTTACAATTAATATATTATTACAAGTAGAAGTTTAACGCGTGTGGAGTATGTCTCGTTTAGCCTTATACTTGAGGTAAGGCCTGTGCCCAGCAGTGTGACGTATAAAGGCTGATGAGATGAGATAAGTTTACTAAGGTAATTGGTACTTGTGTACACCTTTTATAATTTTTCGTAGAACAAACAAAATATTTGAGAATCAAATCTTTTTGTATATCTAAAACTAAAGTTAGAATCATTTCAGAATATTAGTCAATCCCCATTACGCTGGACGAATATTTTAATAATCATATTTTCTAAACTCAACGTATTTTTGTATTATTGTATGCCCGAAATGGGTAAACTGTTGAAACATGTATTTTATTCCAACCATTGTACACAGTTTGAGTTGTCTTACATTCGAGATGTCCTGGGTTCGAATCCCAAGTCGAGCCAAATTTGTTTCTGAGATTTTCTGTCATGAATTTCTCAATAACTGCTCGGAGTCGGGAAGTTGGCGGTGTTACACGCCCGTGCCTCGGAAAGCACGTTAAGCCGTTGGTCCTGCGCCTGATCTCTCTCCGTTCATGTCGGATTGCCGTCTCACCGAACTTTGAGAGTGATGGAACAGTGAGTGCTCCCGTGTATTGCGCCCACACTTGTGCACTATAACATCTCCTGCGCAGTTGACTGATCTCTGTTGAGATTGGCCGCCGTGGTCGAAATCGACCAGGAGGACTATTATTATTATTACACAGACAGTTGAGACAGTAAATGACTATCATATCTTATCTTATCTGTCACTAATCTAGACTTCCATCGCAAATGTAAGTAATGCTCGTCCATCAATTTATTTTTCTTTCTAAAATTGTAATTTAAATTTTACCTTAGAGAGCAAAGAGAAATTATGACCGTCCACTTTACTTTTTCAGTGTCTCTTGTCGCAAGAACATAAACATAGATCGTCCAATGATTTTAAATAAATTGGATTCGACCGGCCTTGGTCTCATCGTTAAACGAATCATAATAAATTGAAAGTTTAAGCCCCAAATATTGACTTAACTGAAAACAAACTATTGAGTAGATTCCAAATTCAAACATTCGTAGTTATTGAAACACGAAGGTTCTATTGATTTCTTACTGTTTGTTTTCCAAAACATGCTTACAATTTTAGTGAGTTCGTCGTTTGTCAGTTGGAAATCAAGAGTTTTTTTTGTGAATACTTTTACTTTTTTCTACTTTCGAATTAATGAAAATTTTTTTTATTCCAAAAATGTATCCTTCGACTACACATTCAATGACATAATAGTCTTCACGAAATGTAGAACAAGGAAACATCAAAAGGTAAATCGTCATAGTTTGTAACCGGTAGGTAAATGCGACTTGCAACTTCTTATGATATTAATTATCGTTCCCCATCACTGGCAACAATATTGTCGCAGCGACATAAACTCCATAGTTACCCCATAAACAGTGCTTATTTCGGAACCGTCACCATTAAAGCAAGTTTATTATAAACTTCGCCGCCGACGTGTGATAGCCCGATCCGCAGTGGCGTAGTCGGCTTATCGCCTCGCGTGCCGCGGGTTCGATTCCATCGCTGAGCTCATTCCGCGCTCGAAATGCACCGCTTTTATGTTGACAGCTGAAAATATCGCGATTTAAGTTCCCATTAAACTTGCATGCATTAAACTGCCCGGTAATTCTTGGCTATTTATAAAGTGTTAAGTCTGGCGTATTTCGTTGAGGTTCTGCAGTTTTTGTTGAAACGGATTTTAATCCAAGCAAACGGTTATGCTTCAAGGAAATTATAATACTTGTTTAAAAGCTTTAACTTGTTCACTGTTATGAGGTCAATTTACCTTCTTCTACGTGGTTGGTCAAGACAGACATGCATGGTAGTTTTACATAAGAGATTCAAATCTCATTATTTCTATGTGCACCTAATATTACGACCGCTTGGTGCAGTGGTCCACATGTCGGACTTCTAAAACCAAGGGTCGCGGGTTCGCTCCCCGCACAGTACAAGCATAAGTGTGCATGAACATGTGTGTTTGTACTGATCTGGGTGTTTTCTATGTATAATATGTATTTATTTACAAAAAAAAAGGTATTTAAGTATGTTTATCCGTTGTCTAGTACCCATAACACAAGCCTCGTAGCTTGATTTGGGGCTAGAGAATTGGGGTGATTGTTGTGAAATATTCATTTATTTATTTATCACAGTAAATGCCGTTTCCAGCTTTACCTCACGTATTCCCTGCCATGTCACGTCCGTATTGCGAAACTTTTAAACAAAACTGGTTGTTGACATGATCTTTGCAACTGTAACGAGTTTGGAACACCGATGCACGCAGGCAGCTCCCGGATCCAAATTCGGAACAAAGCGAGTGGTAGTTGTTTGTGCCTCGCTCGCATGAGGGCGAGTTTTGAGCTTGTGTATCTGGGTGTGTTTACTTATTTTGCTGCATGTGTATGATATGAGGTAGTCTTTTAGATAGATAAAAGCTGAAAAAGAGAATTATTTTTCGACAGATTACGAGCGACATGTCGCTTGTAACATCTCCTGAGGATGCCACGTGTAGTGGCAAAACGCGACGAGTCTTTTGGTGTCAGTGTTGTGTTTCCAGGTGCATCTTCTGTGCCACATTGTGACTTGTATTGTAAGTCCTGTGACTTCCAGCTCCAATTTTTTTAAATGGTTACAGTTTGATGTATTTGGAAATTTAAAGCAAAATAACTCTCTTTTTCAGCTTTAGTCATGGATTTCATTCACTATCTTAGATAGACATCGGGATCGTTTTTTGGACGCTAATCACTTTAATGTTTACACGGACACCATGCACGATACAATAGAAGTTTTACGCGAAAAAAGACGCCTATTGGCCCTCAAAGTGTTAGTATTGGAAATGAGTTAACTAGCAAGCAAAAACAACCTTTTCTTAAATTGATCTTTATCATGTCTTTTTATCAATAAAATTCATTAAGTTTTTTATTAATAAAAACGAAATGTTTTCCCAGTAACTTTTAAACTCGTGTGAAGTGAGTTCTAGGAAAAAACTTTCAAAACATGGTTTAAAAGTCAGAAATCACCTAAATAAATGAAAGAGTTACATCACCGCCATTTCTGCTAATAAAAGAAACATGCGAAAAGCTCTCATATGCTTTTCAAAATATAGTTCAGCGGGAATAGCTTTCAATCAAGCCGTGAGATCAGGTGGCGCATGATTTTTCAGCTGAAACCGCTAAGGGCGAGTCGAGTTCCAAACAAAAGGTTCTGAACAAACTTTTACCTTACGGATTGAGTTTTGATATGAAATAATTAAACTGTTAACTTCTAAGTTCTATTTTGCTACAAGTTTATACTTCATTGTCATGTTTGGCGACGCAATCATAATCATAATTTTTATTGCATGTCACATGTAAGCTGACGACCACTTTGGTAAAATAGTCAAGAAGCTGACTATTTACCAAGAGGTTCGATCCCCGCACTGTACAAATATTTGTGTGCATGAACATGTCTGTTTGTACTAGTCTGGGTGTTATATGTATTTATTTAAGTTTATTCGTAATACCACTGTTCATTCTGATATCTGTAACACAAGAGTTTTAGCTACTTACCACGGAGTCAGATCAATGTATGTGATGTTATTGTATATTTATAAAAAAAAATGCTTTTAATACATAAGGGGTACGATTGGGTACAACAGCATATTGGTTGATATGTTTTTCTGGTGACGTACTAGTTATGGCTTTTTGAGCTAAAGAGTTATTTACTAAAAAATATTCTTGTGCTAGAAATTTTCTTCTTGTCTTAAAACTTTTGATTCTACTTTATATACATAAAATAACCAACACGTTCCTGCGATAATTTCGTTGCTATCATTGCTATTCGAGTGTTTTTTTTATTATTTTTTCTCTCTCTTTTTTACTATTTTCAATAAATGCGGACGCAAATATGGAAGAAGTTTGAATGGCTGAGTAGGAAAAAGTGGTCGGTAGCTTTCAGAAATGAACGCACTTTGAGTTAAAAGTATCTGGCAAATTTTGGTTGTTTCAATCAACTGACGGAACACGTACCTATTTTGATATAAAAACACTACCTAAAAATATTGGATTCAAGTATTCCTTTTAATTCTAAGCATTTTCTCGTAGTTCCTTTGTCAAACATAATTATGTTTCACGTTTAATGGTAGACTTATTGCTCAAGAGTAAATTTCCTTTGTGAATCGTAGCTCTCTTGTTTTTATTTAAATAAAACTTCACATAAAACAGAGCAAATTCCCAAGATTTAAATAATTCAATCTGATTTCCCTTGTGCGATTTAAAATATTTCCAAGTTTTATTACGTTAACGCCAGGTTGTTTCACGTGTCACACGTAAAATACGTACATTATTTTAAATAAAAGTAAATAACACATGCATCGTTTGAAAACACAAATATCGTCATTAAATATTTTTCCTGAGCTAGGGCGCATTCACATGGGATACGTTATTGACGAATCAAATCTGATTTTTCATGACTTCAACAGCAGCAGACCCATCATAAAAACGTCACGACTCGTGATTTAAAAAAAATACGATACGTGATTTAAGACGTATCTATCTTTTTTCACGATTTTCAAAGTAACACGGGTAGTTAAAAAGCTTAACCCCCGGCAAAATAATATAGAGTCGTGACCAAAAAAGATTTGTAAAAAAAAACACTTTCGTGTGAGTGTGCCCTTATTTTTACACCAATGTAGCTATTTCAATATCGTCACCTCTATCCACAAACGTCACCGAATTTAATGAAAGTAATTTAGAACGGATCGGAATCAAACCGCTAAGCGAGCGCACGCGACGCGAACATAAATCAACGCGCGTCGATGCCGAACGCTCGCATCATCGCCCTGCGCTGGGGATTATTTATCGCCCCTTTGTTTTCGTTCGCTGTCTTACAACCGGTATTCACGCCTGTTTATTGGAGTAAGTAACGTGATCGTAAATTAGAGACTTCGAGTATTTGTACGGGTATAAAGAAGAAGCACGATTTCCGATTGAAAAAGAAGTGATTCGAGCTTCAAACGATTTTGTTGAAAAACTTATATCAAAATCTCCATAGCACTCGACTTAGGAACTTAGTATTTCAAAACTACACAGGCGTTCAGGAAAATCGGCTCACCCGTTTTTGCAATATTATTTCATGGATTCAATTTCATGTTTATATTTTGATGGCCAGAATACATGTAACTCTAAATACAGTGCCTGCAAGAGTCAGGTGCTCAAACAGCCATAAGTTTGACAAGTCATCTTAACTGCGACCATGCGGATATATTTAGGCACTCATTTCCCATTGTCTGTGTGACGGACAAACGGACTCGCCAACACGACCGCAGCGATCAGCGTGGCGTTGTATTAATCACTGGTCGCAACTTACACCGCGTCCATAATTTGTGGCCCAGTTTGTATAGGAGTGATAGTTCAATCTTAGTTATAAATAAATAAATATACAACAACATCACATACATTGATGTGACCCCGTGGTAAGTATGTAAAGCACTTGTGTTACAGATATCAGAATAATAATAAATAATGAATAAGTACATATAACACCCACACTAGTACAAACAGACATGTTCATGCACACAAATGTTTGTCCAGTGCAGGAATCGAACCCTCGACCTCTTGGTTAACAGTCACCAAAGTGGTCGTCGAGTTAAAAAACAGTCATGATTGGTTTCACCACTATTCTACTCGAGAAATCCTAAAAGTGGATTTTTGTAGTGCGCTGAGATTGCCAGGCCCAATAACATTTTAATATGGCAGATTTAAAAAGTCAGGTAGAGAATTTCCGAAAGAGGATTTACTCGTATATCAGGAAAGGGACAAGAATATCTCTTATCTCTAAAGGCCATGAATGAAAGTAAACACTGTAAAGGAAAGGTAAATCCGCTGGGAACCTAAAGTGTTTCTAAAAAAAATGACAAGTATGTAAATCCCAATCCATTAAAGTAAACCTAGTAAGAAGCCGTAATTTGTCAAATATCTCTTATCGTAAAATATTTATCAAGAAGGACAAGGAGCGACATCTAAAAAATGTCCAACCGAGAAAAATCATCTTACTCCGCAGCCAAAATTACTCCAACGCAATAAACGTAAGAACATTGGGGCTGACACAGTTAAAATTGCTTTCGGAGTTCGGTCACTGCGGATCCGCTGACACTCACCCAACTGTCCGCCTACAACTTACAACACGAAGGATTATTATTTACACTCCACCCAAACAAGGGGACAACTTTATACTAATCGAAACAAAGTTTGAAATTGCTTGAGTCGGCAGCGGTGGCGGCTTGAAGTCAGCAAATACAGCCGCACACACATTTAATGGGTTTGAAATAAAGTTGAAATTTAGTACTCGAGCCGGTAGCAGGCGGCGCCGTTTTGACAGGCGGGCTGACGTTTTCAGAGCTCTAAGTGAGTTTAACGTTTTAGATTATATTTAGCAAAGCCTGTGTATTTCGTGAATTGTTAACGCTTTACGTTTAAATGTTTGGACAGGCGGGTGTAACGAACTAGAATCAGTCGCGAATCAATTTCGACGTTGGCTCGTTATTCCCGACGTGACAATGGATGGTAATTTATGTTTTTGAAGAGAATTCTATACAGAAATAACGCTCGGAAAAATATTGTACAAATGAGAAAAAATATTTTCAGAAATCCATTCGCTTTCAATTAAGTTCGAATAGATTTTGGGGAAAATGAGTCAATTCTTGTTAAGAGTTTAATAGAGTTGTTTTATACCTACGTACGATATATGTAAAATATATAAGCAGTACAAAAATCAGCACTTGTCTAGTCAAAACTTTAACCATAAATTGCAATTCCACCATACAATACAGACCACTAGGCGACGCATATTCTAATAGTTTAAACCAGAAAATACGCTAAAAGCTTCCGAGGCGAATGTCAAAATGGGAATCTAGTTACAGCAGTCGCCGGCGCGGAAAAACGTGGAAAATCAAAGATGGCCGACACTTGGACGTTTTTTTTGCGTCGTCCGAACTCCTTTGTGTCGGCAGGATCAATATAAAGAATGCTAGGGCTAGTACTTTTCAAGGTTTTAGATTAGTAAATCTCTTTTCATAACGCCATGCTTCGTTATGAAGATGGTAGATAGTTCAAAGACAAGCATTCGCTTGCCCGTTTCCCAGGTTGTGTGGGGTCGACGCAGTACGTCTTTGTGTGCCATATTTTTCTATCTTTCTTCAATGTTTAAAAAATATGCAAGCATCCTTTTTGAGCAGGGAGACCTTAGTTTAAAAATTGTACCTGCAGGTATCAAAGAATTACATTCACTTAAGAAAACAAAACTCTCTACAAACAAATCAGAGTAACACAACGGCAGGACATTCCTTGCCCACGACACGAACATGCTACCCTATAAACATTACATTAGGTTTAAATGGGTAACTTATATGCGTGTTCCTTGTAACAGTAATATACTTTTCCAGTGATTGACTTACAAAGCATGGTTAAATGATGGCGTCAGCCCTGCCGAAACGACCCCGTGACACGAGTGCATTCGTGAGAAAGCACTGTTACATCGCAGCGCAAATAGAATACCTGCTTTATGCAATGCACAGTGGCGCCGCTCCATGCAGACAGACGTGCGGGAACTAAAACTGGGCTAGGTATAATGAACCACGGGATTAGGTTCCCAAAATGGATCCATTCGGTCATAATTGTAAAAGCGTTTGAGATAGAACGAATTGGCATTGAACGTCGGATTTAGTGGTACACGATACGGTTTTAAGAGCTTTGGAAATTGAGGTAATTAGGAGTTGAGTAAAGTTCAATAATAGCAATTGAGAACTTGGGAGTTTGAGGTATTTAGATTGAAAAGTTATTGATTTGAGATCTTGGATTTTTTTGTTAATCAATCTTATTGATGATGTAGTAGTTTTCGAGTGTAAAGTAAATCTAAGAACAGTGGTCAACACGTCACCCTAAACACTGCGGTATCCGGTATACACTTGTGATACGTGCGATCTTGCAACAAAAATGAATAGCCTGACGTGCAAGCCACTGTACCTACGTCTCCTTTCTACGAGTAACTTTGTTAGCTGTTGATTTAAGTTCTCTTACCAGAAATAACATGTTTTCTATTAGCTATCAAGATACTGTTAGCTCATTCTGTATGGATAGGAACGTAACTTAATATTTTTGAGTGGTGGTAGTTTACATTTTTTTCAAAGTAGGTATGTAATGATATCTAACACCTTAGTTTACCTGTGACCACGGTCGCTGAAAAGGGTCCGAAACGTCAGGTTAAAACAAAATGTAAGTAAATCGCGAAATAATAAGTGTCTCATTTTAATGTTTTCTATTTTTCATGGTGTACAATGAAGAAATTGTCCAACTGAAATGCCACATTAATAGAGAATGCTGGAATTCCGAAAACAGTAGTCAATTCTGGTCAGCGAGGTTCAACTTCCCGTCATATTGACCCTGTGTAGGTATGATCCAATCAATCTTGTTCCAAAATGCAGGGTTTCATTTTGCGATCGCAGCCGCAGCCCCCCCCCCCCCTCTCTCTGCGCACTCCCCGCGGCAAACGATACAGGCAGCGATGTCGTTCGTCGAGTACAGGGGATAGGAGTCAACGTTCTGATTTTATTGAGAAAGACAAAACTAACAATATTAACATAAATTAAGTTATTTATGAATTAAGTTAATTAATCCCCGACTCACATGGCACTGGAGGGCACCGTCAGGTTTTTAGTGGGTAGGCGGGTCTCTCTCTGAGGCCTTTTTTTTTCTCGCTGTGGAAATGCTTTTACGCATGCCCCCCACACATCTGCAGGGGGGTATGTGGGACTCAACAGCTGGCAAGGCCGTAATACCCACTAAAACCACAGCGCATTCCACCACTCCGCCATTGTGAGGGGTGCCATGGGGTCGCGTGAGCATTCACCACGGCACCCCGGCGGATAGCCCGAGGGCCACAAACTCCTTGGCGGCGGAGCAAGGTGTTGGGCTCCGCCACCACCCGGCCGCAGAGGATAGGGAGGACGGCAACGACACACCGCATCTCATCTTCCTCTGCGGCCCCACCACAGCGCCATCCAACGGTGCGCCACCGTTTGGTCACGGGAGATAGGCCGCACGGCAATGACACACCGAGACGTCTCTCCTCCCGCGACCGCACTCGACTGCGAGGGACAGCCAAAACTGTCTCCTACACCCGCACGCTTGGACGCATCCTGCGCAGGCCTCCCCAAGCCCTCGTGGAGCGTCCCCTCCCGGGATCCCGCTTAGCTTCACCGTGGGTGGCAAAGCCACGGTTACTGAGCCCCCCCACCACGACAAGGTGGAGATCCCACAGGGGGGGCTCTCTCTGAGGCCTGGAGTCCCACTTAACCCTCAGTTGCCCCCGCGGCTGGCGGGAATGCGTAACAGCATTTCCCTGACGATAAAAAAGGTATCTTTTATAAGACACCATACATTAAGTATTTTCAATTTTGCTTATTCTCTCTCCGGCCATGTCACAATGCCATATAACTTGGAGTGAGAAGGAACAATGAGTGCACCTGTTTATTGCGCTCACACTTGTGCACTATAGAATCTCCTGTGCAGTTTGCTGTCAATATCAAATGTATTTAAGTATTTCTATGCGTTATTCTAGCCACCATAGCACAAGCTAACGCTTATTTTAGGGCTAGGTAATTGGTGTGTTCGTTGAAACAATTTCTTAAATAAAACTATTATTATTAAATTTCATAATTGAAATTTTTATCATTATTTTATCGTCCTGTTGTGCGCCCTGTTCAAAACTTGCTAAGAGATTTTAATTATTATAATTTTTTCTTCCACATTAGTTTACTCATAGTTAACAAAGATAATTTGTTTGAACACTCTACCTTCTACTTTGAAAAACAAAGCCAACGAAAAAGTTTAGCAAAATAAAATTTATCGGTTCCAAAAAACACATCATCATCATGCAAATTCAAAAATCATGCAAACAAAATATAAAAAAATCCCCAAAATTTTTAGGAGATTCAGTAGTTTTAACTATCACCTCTTACATTAGATCAATTAGTCACAAACCAGCCTTGTCAGTCATTTACGTCCTCAAAAAAATTTTGTTAAACTTTGATAACTTTGTAAACCTCAGCACCCTGTCTCCTGCGCCACGTAGTTTAGACGCAGTGTTTGTCCAGCAGATGACATTTTCCAAAGTGGCCCCGTCCGTCCGTCCGTTGTTAGAGTTGGTCCAATAACTTATTCTATTGCGCTGTGTCCGTTTACATTTTGTATACAAATTTAAGGATCCCTTGGCAGATGGTCCGAATCACTTCTGTTCGGTGGTGCGGATTAATTGAAAGTTTCTAATCATTGTTCGAGCGCTGGCGAGAGCTGTCAATTCTGGAACGTTGATTGCGTGATTATCCATACTTCAATACTAATATTATAAATTCAAAAGTAACTCTGTCTTTCTGTCTGTTAATCAATCACGCCTAAACTACTGAACCAATTTCCATGACATTTGGTATGGAGATATTTTAATACCCGAAAAAGGACATAGGCTACTTTTTACTGCGGGAAAATGACGCATTCTCATGGGAAAATTCAAGTGGGCCGATCGCTTTTTGTAATGAAATTTGCTAAGGAGATAGTTTAAAACTTCAGAAAGGACATGAGTTACTTTTGACCGCGGAACAACGACCCATTCTCATGAGAAGAATTACTTTACGGGAATCTGATCGCTTTCACTCCTAAATTACCAAAGATTTTAATTATATTTGAATAAGATTAGTATTACGGGAAAACAACGCTTTCTTAAAAAAATCACCTAATTCGGACGAAGTCGCGGGTAAAAACTAGTGAAAAAATAAGGGAAACGTAGTGTAATATTGTGATTCCGACTGACGGATAATTTTTGATTTGTAACCACATCTGACAAATCAGCAATAGTTTCAAGCACGTATTTACAAACGGAACCCAAGCTTTACCGTTAATCTTACAGTCACCTTCACAAAATTTTAAAGTTGCAGCACCAGCATCGTACAAACATATATTTGCCCTCTATTTTTCAATTACGTAACCAAGTTTACATACATTGTTTGTTCTCCGTGCGCTCGTAGTACAGAGCATTTCAGCGCTGCCCTTTCGTGGCAAGAAATGTATCTAAATGGAAACTATGCTCCGGGGTGAACAGTTTGGAACTTTGTTTTCTTTAATGCATAAACTAAGAAAGACGCGATTTCTTGGAAGTTCGTTAGTGAATACGGAAAAAACCGTATTATTTTGCTGACTAGACAAATGCGAATGGAGATTTCTGTTTTCTAAGAGGATGCAAAATCCTCGGAGTTGCAGCGGTTTTAGTCCTCACGAGAAAATATAGTTAGTAATAAAAAAGTGGGTAGACTTTTAGGTTAAAATATCTATAAGACAATTAGTCTAATTTTATTGATTTGACGACAAATTAAAACATGTGTTTCTCTGTAAAACAAAGAGTTTTATTTTAATTTTTACATTTACATTTATTGAACACAAATGGACACAAATCTTAATGTAACAAACCATACCTGTAAAACAAAGAAACGACATTTAAAGTTACTTTGTCGTTCTTCTTCCACTAATTAACAAAAATATAATTTTATAAATTTTAAGTAACATGGATCGATCACTATTTATGAAAATCTCTTCTTTCTAACACCGCTAACGCCATCTCACGAATTTACAGGACAACAACTGACATTAAGGAGCGCGCTCAAATTCAAAATAGTAATATGAAGGAATCGTATTCCTTTACATCTCCCCCCTAACCTGGAAAATTTCTATGGAGATTTTCACTTTATCCAATACTCCTTTTCTATTGACTCTTGTATTCTTCTGGTATGGGAACAGGGATAAGTTTTGTGATATGAAATAAATTTGATTCCAATTTTCTGTGGCCTGTATTAATCTTGTAAATTGATTGTGATAGTTTTTCTTCAATTTTAAATGGGCCAATTCTTAACTCGTCTAATTTTCTTCTGTTTAATTTGTGACCATTTTCAACATATACCATATCACCTGATTTGAAATCATGGTTAATTCTGTTCTTATCAATTATCGCTTTATTATAATCATGTGATTTAATTGATCTTTCTAATGCGATTTTTCTATCTCTTATCCAGTTATTTGTTTCTTTGTTTAGTTTAAGCTCATTTGGTATAAATGAGACATCGGTGCCATCCAGTAGGTATCTTGGTGCAAAACCTGTTATTGAGTGTTCTGTGTTGTTATATTTGTCTACACAATCATGAGCGATAGTTGTCCATGCTTTAGCATTTGGTCTCTCATTTATTTTGCACCTGATTTTATTCACAAGTGTTTGGTTTAGTCTCTCGTTGAGTCCGTTGGAAAACGGTGAATTTACTGCAGTGAAAATCAGTGTGATAGATCTTTCCTGTAAAAATGTTTTAAATTCTTTTGAATTTATTCCGGGATATTGATCTGTGAGCACCATACCAATTTCATTAGAATTCAATACATTATTTATAAGTTTAATGAAGTCTTTAGCACTCTGTGTCTTTGAGGTTACTATATAAGCGTATCGAGTAAAATGATCGACTAGAAGGTGTAGATACTTTTTTGTTGATCTCGAGCCTCCGAATCCTCCAATTGTATCTATTGATACAATTTCAAATGGTTTTGTGGCAGGTCCCAAGTATGACATTAAACCATATTTTGTTTGGCTTCTAGTCTTATTCTTTATACATATATCGCATTGTTTGCATAGATTTGTGATGTTTCTAGTTAAATTCTTTGCGGTGTACAGTTTTCCTATTTTGTTTTGCATTTGTTTTATGCCTATATGACACATCATTTCATGTGTTAACTTTATTAGTTTCTTACTGAATTCTTCTGATAGTAATATTTTTTCTTGTTTCTTTATTTTTCTGAAATATACATTGCTTTTACAAATCAATTTGTTTTTATATTTTTTTATATCCTCATTTTTTTCTTGATCTGCCAATATATCATTCAATGTTATTAGGTTAACTATCTTTAACTGTTCATGTACATCTTTATTTGGCTCTAATACAGGATTTCTGCTCAAGCAATCAGCTTCTAAGTTATCCTTTCCTGGTGCATATTTTATTGTGAAGTCGTATTGTGATAGATAATAGGATAATTCTCCTAACTCCTCATCAGTTCGCGACTTGATGTTTAAGTTTTCCAAAGGTTTGTGGTCAGAAAATACTGTGAAAGGTTTGCCTATTAGCCAATATTGCCAATAATTTATTGCTTCTTTAATGGCTAAGCATTCCAAGTATATAGCTTTCTTTCTCTTTTGGACTTCACTCAGTTTCTTTGAGAAATATGCTACAGGATTTTCGTTACCGTTTGGTTGAACTTGTTTCAACACTGCTCCAACCCCTTCTAATGATGCATCAGTGTATATGTTTATTGGCAGGTCCTGATCAAAAATTTCTAAAATTGGTTGTGAGCACAATAGCTGTTTTATCTTCTCAAAAGATTCTTGACAGTCTTTTGACCAAATAAATTTTTGGTTTTTTCTGAGTAGTTTATGTAGTGGTTCTAACATTATTGAACTGTTAGGTATATACTCACGGTAGAAATTTACTTTTCCTAAAAGTTGTCGAATATTTTTTTGATTTTTTGGTGTTGGAAAATCACGTATTGATATCAAGTTGTCTCTCACTGGTGTAACTTTGTTATTTTGTATTACATGTCCAAGATATCTCACAGAATTGGTTGCAAATCGACACTTTGTAAACTTTAGGCGGAACCCTTCTTTTTGAATTGCCTCTAAGAGCTGTGATAAATGATTTATGTGGTCTGCATATGATTTCGAAAATATCAAAATGTCATCTATGAAATTTACCGTAAAGTCTGTTAACTTGTACTTTCTCAGTATGTTGCTTAGAATCCTTTGAAATATTGCTGGCGATGTTTTTAAACCAAAGGGTAAGCATGTCCATTGGTAATGGCCTTCCTGGGTAACAAAAGCAGTTTTCTTTCTGTCTTCAACTCGCATCGGAATAGACCAGAATGCAGAGTTAATATCTAATGTTGAAAAGTACTTACAGTTTCTTGTTTTTGTTACTAAGTCTCCAATCAATGGGAATGGTTGAGCTTGAGGTACCACTATCTTATTCAAGTCCCTGAAATCAATACACAATCTTGTTTTTTTATTGTCTTCTTTTTTGAATGCTAATGTTACCGGTGCTGCAAACGGACTGTATGATTCCTCAATAAGATTTCTTTCCAGCAATTTTCTTACCTGTTCTTCTATTTCTAGCTTGTCTTCTACTGAGCATCTATATGGTCTCTTACTACAGTATTTATCCACAAGTAGATCAATGTGTGCTTCGTAGTCCTTTACTGTTCCAATATCATACTTGTCCTTTGCAAAGCTCGATTTATACTTATCAATGAGTTCATTTATTTCTGATTTCTGTTGACTATTAAGATGACTCAGATCCATTAAAAATTCATTTTCTTTTATATTTTCATTAAAATTTATAAAGTTTAAGTTCTTCTTATCTGGATGTTCCTTTGTTAAATGTAGTTCTTGTTCTATTACTTTTTCCTGATATTTCTGTCTGATCTTCAAATTTTCATCTTGGATTAATTTGAACTCTTTTATTATATCAAGTCCAATAAGGAAATCGTATTTGAAGCTTTTTCCATCTACGACATAAACACCAATTTCCTTTTCTATATTAAATATTTTAATTTTAATTGTTGTAAAACCTTTTGTTTTTTTAACACCATTAATTGTTATTAGGTTTGTATTGTTGTATTCACTTTCACTTTCTTTCTTTAATCTTAATAATTTAGAATTGATCAAAGAAACATTGGATCCGGAATCATATATACCGAATATGTCCAATTTTCCTTCCAATCTTAACTTTACTTTAATTAATGGTGTAATTACTCGTTTTTTGGCTCGCTGACACTTAATTCAACATCTAGCACTGTATTGTTTACATTTCTTTTATAGTTTCTCTTGTCACAATCATCAGATGGTTTATTGAACCAGCAATTTTCTTCCAAGTGGAAACGGGTTCCTTTATTTAATTTTTCACATATTTTGCAAGGTTTCATTTTTTCACTATTCGTTTTACTATTAAATGGAGTTTTATTTAACTTAATATTATTATTTTTATTGACTGTTTGTTCATGTTTACCAATTTCTTTGAAAAGACTTGCCGTTGTGGTTATAGATTCCTTATCTATTTTGTACACTATGTAATCAGGTAAACCCATAACGATAAGATTTATCAGCGTTTGCATGTCAATTTTGCTATTTGTTTCTAATAATAATCTTTCTTTCTTTGTGGCATAATCAAGTAATGAACCTCCTCGATATCTGAATGTAAATGCATATTTTATTTGTGACCAACCTTTGCTTCCGTATGTTTCACAAAAATTTGATTTCCATGTTTTCCATTCTGCATTTATAGTGCATTTTATTAACATACTTGTGTACCAATCTAAGCATTGTTTTTCAAGTAAATGTTTCAATGTCTCAATTTTTTCAGCATCCTTTATTATCTCAAAACGTGTACATTCGTTTTCAAATTCATTAATCCATTGATTAACACTTGATGTTTTTCCTGAAAATTTCTCTATCAAAAATCTTTCTGCTATTTTTCCAAAATTTTTATTTTCAGCACTTACACTGGTATTATAAACGGGGAGTTTCGAATCGTGTTTAATTTCCTCTAGGTATTGTTCACCAAATTGAATATTTTCACTTTCATCTAAGTAAATTTTCCTCAAGTTCTCGGTCAAGGGGATCCATATTTTCCGTGTTTGATGTCTTTTCTTTAGAGAATTCTTGATTTTGGTGAAATAACTTGTAGCTATAATGGCAGTGTGTTGATTTGCAGGCTTCAAATCATCGGGGATATCAAATAAACGTCCATCGGGTGTCCCGATTGAGGTTATGCCAAGTATATTGGTTTTTCCATCAGATGCTGCCAGTACTGCGAACGTGAATTGTAATTTTTCCATTTTCCTTTACTAAAAATGTCGTTTTATAAGACAATTAGTCTAATTTTATTGATTTGACGACAAATTAAAACATGTGTTTCTCTGTAAAACAAAGAGTTTTATTTTAATTTTTACATTTACATTTATTGAACACAAATGGACACAAATCTTAATGTAACAAACCATACCTGTAAAACAAAGAAACGACATTTAAAGTTACTTTGTCGTTCTTCTTCCACTAATTAACAAAAATATAATTTTATAAATTTTAAGTAACATGGATCGATCACTATTTATGAAAATCTCTTCTTTCTAACACCGCTAACGCCATCTCACGAATTTACAGGACAACAACTGACATTAAGGAGCGCGCTCAAATTCAAAATAGTAATATGAAGGAATCGTATTCCTTTACATATCTATAGTCTAACCACTTATTTATAAAACACATTTTGTAAAGGTGCACTAGTTTTTCAACGGTTCAAGAAAATACATATTTTTGACAATTCTCGGAACATCTCAAGATTCATGGGCAATAAAAAGTCTAGGGTCAGAAAAATTTTCCATAATATCCGAGAGTCAATTCAGCAATGAAAATGGCCATGAACGCCCCATGAGGAAACTCTTTGAATTTATTCATACAGACCGGTTGTAAAATGAAATATTACATGTCTTTATTGCTGTCCACCGCAAACCCTAAACATGGGAGGGATCAGGCGAATAAAATATTATTGTAATAAACGCAGTTTATAACTCAGTTTTTTTTTAAATTCCGCAATCAAATAACCGATTGAAATATCAGACACATAAATCATACTACTGTCATCATCACCGACAGAAAAACGACTGATTTTTCAAGTGACAATTTCCTAACCTAAAAATTACTTAACCAACTGATAACAGGTAACCTATAAAGTTGCTAATTGTGTCAACTTATGACCATGACCAGTTAGCTTTTAAAACTTTAATTTGTTAAAGGTATTTTAGGTAGGTACTACTTATATCAACTTGACAATTTATTAAGCAAGAATTTTATTTTGTAACTTTTGAAAATAGTGATCTCCACACCTCAAGACTGCTTCAAACACTTTTTTCATCATCATCGTCATATCAGCCTGTTACAGTCCACTGATGGACATCCCCCAAGGCGCGCCACAGCGCACGATCTCCCTCCCTTTGCATCCAGTCACTACCAGCTGCCTTCTTCAGGTCGTCTGTCCATGTAGCCGGGGAGCGACCCACACTACGTTTACCTAAGCGTGGTCTCCATTCGAGAACCTTCCTGTTCCACCTCTCTTTTAAACCCTTTTTTACGGCTCAAATAATAGATTGTATCATGAGGAAGCAAAATAATATTTTTACGGCGAGGGCGCTTTTTTGAATCCAGAGCGAAGTGAGGGATTCTAAAGTAGAATCCTGAACGAAGCGAGGGATTCAAAGTACGTCGCCCGAGCCAAAAATATATTTGCGTCCAAATGATACACTCTACTTTTCATCACCCTCTATGAGAAAATAAAAAGCGGCTCAGTTTTAATAAAATTTATTTATTGAATAATAATATTTATATAATTTATCAAAACCAAGAACGTGAATGTGAAAATTTATGAAAACGCGGGCCGTAGTTCGCGCGTTTTTTTTTTACTCAGTTGCCAGCGGCGGCGGCGGGGCGATGGTCGGCGGACGTGCCGTCTAACCAGCCAGTGTCTTGCGTTCGGCGGGAAACTCTAAGATGTTCCAAATTCAATAAGTGCGAGCAAAAGAATTTTTGGTCGCACTTATTTCAATAAAGAGGACCAAAATCTCATTTCTGCCCGCTGGACAGTCTGTGGCAAAGAGTAGAGTAATAGTACCTATGTCGCTTAGAAGCATCACCTTTGGGCGCACTTAAAGGCGACCAAAATCGTCTTTTTCGAATAGATGGGATGAAAAAAATGATGCGTCGCGCGTTCTCGATAAATTGCGTAAAAAAGGCAAATGCAACTCTGTACTCGCAAAGTCGACATGATTAGTCAGTTTTTCCACAAGCACGCGCCACTTGTTGCGCTGTTGCGGCGTGTGAAAGGGCCCTAAATTGTGCGCCATTTTGTTATTGCTGATTCGAACCAAATGCGATATCTATTGAAGCATTTTTTTGTGAAAAAAGGAAAATCGGCGATCTTTCGCTGAGAAATTCTTGCAAGTCCATTTTGAAGACTGTGAAAGACTTAAAACGAATGTCTTTATTTTTTTGGTTTAATTTATTTTTGATTATTTACGTTGACTATATTATTATGTGGACTACAACACTGCAGCTGACATGAAAAATAAGATAGATATACCTATAAATTAAAACTTTATTGTACAACACAAAACAAAAATTACAGACAAGTTAAACAAAGAAAGATGTACAACTTAGGCGATCTTATCGCTTGTAGCGATCTCTTCCAGACAACTTTAGGTTAAAAGAACATTTAATTAGCAGGAAGGGCAAATTTGAGCAAAATATTATGTGGATACTACAAAACACATTTTTTACGAAAAAATTGGCTAGACGACACCACCAATCGTTGACATACTTTTTATTATCTGATAGATTTCGATTTCGATCCCATAGATTTCGTATGGGAATAAATGATTGTGACGTCACGGTCATGTGTCAGAAATCGGAGTCAATTGACCGAATATTTATTGCGTTTTGTGTGTTTAAAAATTGGTTTCTACAGCTTTTTTGAAATATATTAGTTATCATAGGGGCTATGTTTTTTAAACACCATGTTCTTGACAATATTTAAGATAGGTGTCATCATCCTCATGTATAAGGTTTGCATAAACCTATAACCTTACCATACCTTTTGGCAGGTGTTATAATTTCCTGCCTACATCGTTTTGTTGTTCACCACACTTTGCCATAGATTTGTAAAGAGCAATAGAATCGATTTCCATACCACCAAAGCCGATAATAATGAATGAGAAAAAGTTAGATTTTTTTTTAATTTCTAACAAGACACTGTGTAGTTACCGATGCTCTTATTTCAGCACAAAATCCCTTTCCTTATTTCACCAGATTTGAGATTCACCATGTGTTGGTTCGCAGGCGCTCACTTTCTTGTAATAGGATAATCTTAATTCCCTTATTTTGTTCTGAAGATACACTGGGAAATATAGATCGTAAATCTTTAGCCCATTTCTTTGCTCGCGAGTGTATTAATGGTATTTTATAGCGGCTTTTTGCCTTTAAAACATATGGTTACTAACGCTGAGCAAATTACTAAATCTTAATTCTAACAAGTAAGTAACATTGCTGTTGTATATCGATCTTAGTCTTGTATTCCGTGTAAGTGGTATGCATTGTGTAGATACATGTTTTTAACTTTATACTTTGTATTTAGGTTTAGGTCAATTATCTACTTAACATCTGGCTACGTAGCCTAATAAACAGTGCTTACTTAATTTGTGGTTTCAGTTATGATTTGGACATAACAGAAGCATTTAATTTTTGTAAGCTATGAGGTTCGCCCTACTTCATTTATTAATAATTAAATAATTATTTCATAAAATGAACGTTTTTTAATAATAATTTAAACTAAATAATTTAAATTTTTTTTGCAATACCCAAACTGGAAGGGTTACTAAGTTAGAAATGCAATAGCTAGCATAAGACCTGCTATATGTATGTAACAGTTAGCAAGTGAATGAATATGAATATTTTTTAAGGCTTTGACCAGACAGAATGTGTGTACTTAATTGAAACTACATAGGAATGATAAGCTTAAATTGACATTCTCAAGTTAATTCTGAAATCATTTCCTATCATGGCATTTTTTAAGGTTGGATGTGAACTTGAGTTATTTTATCAATAATGAAAATAAGAAGTGTCTTCATTTTGTTAGCCATTTTCTTAATTTAATGTAAGGGCCTTTAAAAACATTTTTTTAATTAATAACAATTTACTTACTTTTTATATATAAAATTCTCGTGTTCGTCGGGAACGAACTCCTACTTCTCCGGGACGGCTTGACCGATTCTCATGAAATTTTGTGAGCATATTGAGTAGGTCTGAGAATTGGCCAACATCTCTTTTTCATACTCCTTAGTGATAAGGGTTGTCCACAATAATTTATGTGGAAAAACAAAGTTTGCCGGGACAGCTAGTTTCATTATAAATGTTTGTTTTTTCAAATGGACAAAACCATATACCTACTATGCCTACTGTATTCAGCCAAAGTATGGTATTAGCTAATTTGTTTTTACGAGTGCGGTTCCGCAGATTTATGTCCGAGATTAGCTCAGGTTTATGGCAATCGCGATTTATTCAGCTGATTTTCCAATTCGAAGGATTATAAAATTCATAACCGCGGTGAATGGCTTCTGTTCCAAATGCTAATGCCTTGGCTTCAGTTTTCTGAAACTTTTTTTTATGAGGTCCTGGAGAAATTAATCTCTTATTGAACTTAATATTCCAATAAATTGTTTGTGATAGGTTCAATAAGTTTGATGCTTTTGTCTTATTTATAAAACGTTATTTTGACTTTTCTCATTCGTTTTCTTCGTAAAATTGAGTACAGTGTTCGCGACACTTTTATGTACGGAAATCTGTAGCCCCCTAATAAATATATAAAATTCATTTATTACAGGTCACTGAGACCCTTAATAGCGACCATACAAAATTACCCAATTTGCAATATTAATTTATGTAAGTAAATAATAGTGAATAATGAAAAAAATATATTAAAAATTACATCAAATTAAAATGTACTTAAACATTTACATTCAGAAGTTAAAAAAAATACACAAAAAAAAAAAAGATAATAATAATAAAGTAAACATATAATTAAAATTCAGGAACACAGCACAAAGGGTTGCACGGGAGCATGCCTACCACCACAGTGCCCTATGTAGGGGCAGTCGAGCCTACTGGCGATCATCGCCAGGACTGCGTTGGGGCTGGCCCGCACTCTGTGACTGCCTGCACTAATACGAGTGCAATGTCCCTTCTATGCTATGCAACCATCCGGGAACGCACCAAAATGATCGGCATAGCCCTAAAAGTGTCCAGATTAAAGTGGAGATGGGCTGGCCATATGGCTCGCAGAACAGATGGCAGGTGGCCCCTAAAGATTGCTGAGTGGAGTGGACCCTGGTTGGGACGTCGGAAAGTCGGGAGACAACCCACCCGCTGGGTCGATGACATTGCAAAAGTGGCAGGGAGGGGCTGGATGCGATTGGCACGGAACCGCAACACTTGGCGTGCACATGAAGAGGCCTTTACCCGACTATGGGTGACCACATGCTGAAGAAGAAGAAGTCCCTTCTATGTTTAAAACATATTTCTGAATTGTAGCAAACACAATTACCCAACTTATGCTAAATAAAACCTTAGTTAAAACAATTCGACTTCCAGCGTCGAAGACATTAAACGAAGTCTTGAAATAATGAAATCTCCGGTGAATGTTTAACCCCGGAAGCTGTAGATTCGTTACGAAGCGACTCACAACTCCGACCAACTCAAAGGAAAGTACATTTAGATGCAAAACACTCAGTCCTCCTTCTCTCAAAGTCGTTGTCGGTAGTTTTGAATGTAGGCATCCCTGTCACTCCGACTAGCTTGACCATGAGGGTGAATAGACGTGAAAATACAGACGAAACGTTAGGGAGAGCCTGACTTGGTTAGAAAGAGCCCGCCGACGGGTTTCCAGCAGTAAATGCGGAGTTAGACCGTTCGTCGGGTCAAAGTTAAAAGATAAAGTTTAAAAATTTGCATTTTTTACGAATCAAATTGTTGGATTGATGGCGTTTTCAAGCGATGTGCTCAGGCACCTTTTCATATTTAACTCTGTTGGTTTTATGAATGTTGATAGGAGTTGGCTTAATAGAAAATCGGTCAGGTAATCTGTTTGCAAAATCAGTCTTCACGGTGATTGTAATTATCCAAAATTTAAAATAGGCTTCGAGCAAACTATTCAAGAGACTCATATGCACCCCCATTACTTTATCGCAACCGTCATTATAGATCTTTCTTTAACAGTTCGTCATATTTATTTGGTATATTATGTGTATTCGTATACAAATTTATTGTATATTTTACATTTCATATCATGTGTCATATTATTGTTATTATTATTATTTTTGTTTTCACTTTTAATTATTTTGACGCACGGCCCACTAATTATTTCTGCTTAGCCCAAAGGTATGACTGGTAGAGAATGCCCTACGGCGTTAAGTTCACCTTTTGTTCATAGTTTTGTTGTGCAATAAAGCTTAAATAAATAAATCTATTGCATAAGTACTTACTCCAACAATGATCATGATCAGCGAAGCCTAAAATACAACATTGTAAAAATACTGAACGCGACAAAAACGTCGTATCTATCATTTCTGTACCAACTTTTTGCACACTCAACGACTCCTCTTACGGGCATGACTGTGCATTTACGCAAATAGAGAGGTCAGAACCAAGCCACAAAGTTAGCCCTTTGTGGCGGCGAGTTAAACGGCAAGTACCTACATCTAATTATCGTGTTTATATTTATTTTTAGCTTTATACAAGAGCTCGCGAAAATAGTTCCGAAATGAGAGGAAAGTTTGTGCGAAACTGGAGCATATAAATAAAGCAACAGAAAATCAAGTTTGTTAAATGAGCATCCGAATTTAGTAATACTTAGCTATTTTGCTTATTGAAAGTTTATAAATAAGTCCTTACATTCAAGATTCGAATAGGTGCTTTTGTTAGATTAAGAGATATAAAATCCAGTAAGGAATTGCTATGGGGGGAACTATTACAAAATTAATAAGAAATGAAGGTTGATTGAGTCAGAAATCATCAGTGTTTCTGATCGCTATAATACTCTACAATTTTGGCTCAAATTATACTGATACTTGTATCAACTGTAACAAAATGAAAAAAATAATTACTGTAACGTGTTTTGATACTAGCGGTCCGGCCCAGCTTCGCACGGGTGGACAAAATTTTCATTTTATTTTTTCTCGTATTAATTGATATTATAACCCATGTTCATAAGGGATAATGTTGGATTCCAATGAAAAAGATGTTTTAAATAGATCTAGTAGTTTCGGAGACTATTCAATTCTAACAAATAAACAATGAAATCTTTCCTCTTTATAATATTAGTGTAGAATACTAACAAGTATACAAAATTTTAACCCGAGCTAGCTAGAAGTCGATTTTGGTATCACAAAGCGAAAAACTCAACAGCCCACAAAGCGCTTAGTTAATAAATCTGGGTAAATTCCAATTTCCCGACCATTTCGGGGACTTTCACCCGCAACAGAAAGCGCCCCAGTAAGCTCGCCTTCCTTTTGCCTAAGTTCTCGGACTAACTAGGTTTTTCGTGCCTTTTTTCCGCTTGTAAAACTCTAAAGCCAGCGTAATTGCTTTTATGCAGGATCTAGATCTAATTCTGTATTTGAGCTGAGTTTAACTATTATTGCAACAATTTAACCGTATTTACAGTGGTTTTGTGAAATTAAATGTTAGAAAAAGTTTTATTTTATGCTAGTGCATAGCTAATGTGGAAGAAAATGCATTAAACATACGTGAACCAAATAAATGAATGCAATAAAACTTAGAAGAGGAGGAAAATACTCGTCGATTAACTTAAACGTTTCATTTTTTTAAATGGTGTTTCTTTCTTGTTAACTGATTAATTAATTGGTTGTTTAATTTAGGTAAGAAGCATTTTCTAAAACAGCTAAATTGTTAATGATAAATGATAGTATTTAGTTATGAATATTAACTGTTTAAGATCTAATTTATTACTGAACTAAACAGCTAAATGCATATTCTAAATTAAAGTTCACAAGCGCTCTGTTTTCGCTGAAATATAGCCAAATTAGTAAACAGGAGTGTTTGCAATAGGGACTCGCCTGTTTCAGCCGGAGAACTAAATAACTAGAAATGAGTCTTTGACTACGAACAAAACAAAATATAACAGAACGACTCCATTAAGGTTCTCAGTAGCTCTGTGGTCAGAGCATTGGATCGGACTTCCAAAGGTCGGGGGTTCGATTCCTCCCCGATGACCGGAGCCGAAAATAATTTTTTAAGTGTTGTTTTTCGAAATTAAAAAAAATAGCGTTGTAAACGCAAAAAAAACTTTAAAAATGAAACAGAACATTTAAAATAAATAAATTTGCATATTTACAAAGTAAGTTACATGATATTAAGTGAGTAGGAAAAATAAGTTAATAATTTTGCCGGTAAATAAAATTGCATTTTTAAGCTTTTACTTAGGCAGGCATCAATGTTGGTTTTTTAGTACAAATTAAGTCTGCACCGAGTTGTTAAGGGTCCTATCACAAAATTTTGACAACTATGCAGGATTTTCAGTAAATTCGAATTTCATGGGATCAATCAAAAATTGGAGGCAGCTACGAAGTAAAAATTTCGTACTTTTTGTAGTTTACATGTTCAGTAATCAATTATGTTAAAACATGACATGTATGGTTCGATGGGCTGAACGGATTTTTTATAATATGCCTCTTAAAAATAAAAGCAAAAAAAACCGCCGTCCTTCATAGCATATTTGATATAAAGTTTTTGAAATGTCTATTCTAGATATATTTATAGCTTGAACTATAGTTATTGCGCGCAGCAGAGAAACTGTTAGACGCGATTTTTCATTATAATTAATTAAACTAAAATAGTTCATTGCCGTAATGTAATTATTGTGCTGCAAATGTTTGCTTCTTCAAATATAAGCTTTGACAAACAATGGAGGACAAACAGCACTCTATATCAGTCATGAAAATTATTTAAAACCTACTGCATCGTTTCGTCTCGTCAAATATTATACATTTACTTCATAATTATTTGTTATGTTGACTGGGTGTTTAAATTATTAATTATTAATCTATTTGAATATTAAAACATAGACATACGCAAAAAAAAGTGTGCCAAAAAGGTTTTTGCACACTTGCCACCTTTTTGGCACTCTTGGCACCCTTGGCACCTTAGTGGCACACTTGGCATCTTTTTGGCACACTTGGCACCTTTTTGGCACACTCGGTACCTTTTCGGCATACTTGGCACCTTTTTGGCGCACGTCGTATACGCCATGACAGCAGATGGCTAGCATGTCACGACACTGGTTTTCAGCGAGCACCAATGGGCACCGAAGGTAGGTACACACTCAATCAAACAATATTTGTGTGATTGCTTATGAGTAAGCAAGGTTAAGCTGTACGTAGGGGACAGTAGGAACGGCAGGACCGGTCGTAAGAATGTTGTGCTAAAAGTAGTTAGAAACGTGTGAGGCCAAAAATAGAAATAAGAAAACCAACAACCAATTACACATGTATAATACTAAGGTCAGTGTTTTACTCAAAAGACTGCAAAGGGTTATAATAAATATTATCATCAAGGAACCGAGCAAAATCTGAATTTAGTTAAGAGCCTAATCTGCATATCTGCAATAAACGGTCCGAATTACGTAACGCAACCCTTGGAATCGAAACGACTCATCATCGCGCCTGGCCTTATCTCCCGCCCGTATAAAACCTACAATAAAAAGTAAACACCAGTAAAAATATAAGGTGAGTTTACTGCATCACCCCCAACACCCAAGGGGGGTTTGTCGAAGCCCCCCTCCCCATTTTATGTATCTACAACCCGGCAGTATATTTTTACACATCTCTTATGAACACAATTATACATTTGCTCGCGAGAAAAAGTAATATGTGAGTGCATATCATTACGAGTGTCATTTTATTTTTATTGGCGCGTTTTGTTTATGATGCTGAGTGGTAAAATTTAACGACAAATTCAAGAGTGGCATGATCGTGTACGTGATAAGTTCGGTCTCAATTTTGTGCTTAGCATGCGAACGGTCTTACTAAATATTTAATATAAAGATTGTAAAATTTTTGGCGAGGCCTGTTATTTGGTCCCCATGATGTGTGGCTTTTTGTTTCGTGCTGAAAATACCAAGGAGACTTTTACTTTTTGTGTTTTTTTTTTCACTTACAGTTTTGGTATTACATCCCACAGTGACAAAATGAGATAGTGGGATGGAAAAGTTAGCTATGGTTGATTAGAAATAATCGTGTATCCTAGTGCCCGTCTAGACAGGCAAACTTGATCAACAAAGTGCAAAATCCATTTTATTTTATGTAATAATAAGCTATATTTTTAATGAGATACTTATTATACGATGAATATGATAACGAAATGCCCTTATTGAATATTAAGATTTACGAGTATTACCTGTTATAAATCAAACACACTTGTTTTTAATAAAAATTAGTTCATGATTGTTCAGTATTAGTTCTTCTTCTTCTTCTTTCGTGTCGGCAAGAACACGGGCTAAATCTTACTTGCCCAGAAAGCGGCTACCGTGGTGCCCTCTGGTTACTGACTAGTAAGTCCTCACGCAAGCAGGTGGTCGGGCACGCGGGACAGTTCAGTATTAGTTAGGTATATGATATGTTTGATAATTTTTTTAACCTTATTTTGTAATTCAATTTAACTTAAGTTGCTGTGCCCTAGCCGGGCGTCACTGTACTAGTTTAGGTACTCATGAGACTGTAACACCATACTGTAACGTGTGACTTTGCAATAAATATTATGAATATGAATAGGTTGTAACTGGATTAAATTCGAATGGCAAGTGTTGTAACTTTTCTAAAAGTGGCATTACTAGTAACTATCTGTTGTCGTCGTTGCTCGGCGGTGTGCGAATCGCGTGCGCTTTTTTCGTAAATTGTCTGTCGCATGAATTTGTAGTGAAATTCAGTAAAAATTTACTAAAGAACTCATAATATAACAATCTCCGTGTGTGATATGTGCTTGATCATAATCAACACTTTGAAAAGTCATCGAATCCAGGAAAATCGGTACGTCTTACCGGGGCCCAGCAATTCGACGCCGGTAGAACTGGTTAGTAGAAGACTTTATAGAGAAATCCAGGTGAGCCTGCATACAACTTGTGCCTAACATACTTACATATTATTTCAAGTCTTTCGTACTAAATTGATAC
The DNA here is from genome assembly GCA_963921415.1 of Pyrausta despicata. Classification (NCBI taxonomy): domain Eukaryota; kingdom Metazoa; phylum Arthropoda; class Insecta; order Lepidoptera; family Crambidae; genus Pyrausta; species Pyrausta despicata. The sequence continues at coordinate 18,453,384 of OY992847.1, forward strand.
ATTAACCTATGCAAAACATTCGGTCGTAATGAACAGTCCACTTTCGTTGCTATTAGTTTTAAGTTTTCGCGTCGTTATTGCACAATGATTATTATTGATTACAAGTTGTAGAGTTTCCATTTTTCAATCCTCAAATTACGATATGTATCAGCTAAGCTACCTAGTGTAGTTTGGCTCGAAAGTTGTCTGAAAGAGATCGTTCTTAGCTGAAAACGATACGATACGACGCCAACGCAAGAACCCAAATACATCCAACTGTTACCACTTGAAAAAACTAGAGTTGGAAGTCGCAGGACTTGCAATACAACTAACAACGTGACACAGAACATGCACCTGGAAACACAAAACTGACACCAACAAAACACTTGATCCGTTTTGCTACTACACGTGATATCCTCAGGAGATGTTGTCGCTTCGACAGATTACCAGCGACTCGTCCTGAGGAGAAATGTGAAGCAAAATAATTCTCTTTTTTAGCTTTAGTCATGTATTTCCGCAAAGGAACGCCTGATTCTATCAACTATATCCGACCGACTAAATTGTATCTTTTCTTAGTAACCTAGTGTAAGTAGTGTAGTAAGTATGTTTTATGTAGTGTGCCATAAAGATTAAGCTATTTCTATCTACTCGTTGACACCATTTTCTGCGGCACATGTAGCGCTCAGTCGGCAGAGTGCCTCTCATTCGCCAACTCGCTCGCTCCTCAAGATCGATTAGCTCTTTCGATTAGTCTCTTTGATTCTCTCTACTGCCTAGTAAAGTGGATATTCCCATTTTTGTTACAAAATCGCCCTTATCATAAGCGGAAAAGATATCGTAGTGCTTAACTTGACGTGCTGGTCACCGTACTTACCTGGGTATATTATATTCATATTCTTCACACATTTACCTTGACACATTCTAACTATTATCCTTGCAAATGCAATGACTTGGTAAGATATAGTTGGATATCTTTGAAGTGAACAAACTCTACCAGTCATAGATATGATATTCTACATACTATAATTAACGAGATGCCAAAGCTTTAGAAAGTTGAAATGGAAGTGGAAAGGTTCCACAAAACAAGAAAGAAAAGGAAGATTTAAAAAAAAATTAAACACCATGTCGGCTTACAAAGTGACATGGTTACTTTAAATCGCTTAGCACATGTTATTGACGGTAATAGCCCACGGCTTATCGCGGTCTCCCAGCTAAGGCCCTACTCTACAGCAAGTGTAAATATGACAAACTAAAGTAGTAAAAATATTAAAAACTAGTGGCCGCCCGCGACTTCGTCCGCGTGGAAAGCCTTTATCTTAAAAATTCTTTATGAATTGTAGCCTATATGTTATTCTGATGTATAAGCTTTATTGTGGTAAAGTTTCATTCAAATCCATTCAGTAGTTTTTACGTGAAAGAGTAACAAACATCCATACATCCATACATCCATACATCCATACTTACAAACTTTCGCCTTTATAATAGTAGTAGGATAAGTTAAGAGGCAATACACGCCGTTGGTATTTTCTTGCGACTTTGCACAGTGGCGATTTTTCAAAATAGCGAACTTACGAGTACATTCGCATGTTTTAATATCGCATTTCATTAAAATGCTGCGGACAGTACTCGTATATTGAATGCTCATTGATAAGTCTACAATTTTGAACAGATCGGGACCACTGATCTGCGGTGCAAGGACTGCCATGTTGCTTGAGAAGGCTTAACATTGTGGTCAGTGGTATTAAATACATACGCTCTTCACCTACCAATCAAGGATCATAACAACATCTTCATCATTTCCCTTTTTCTGTAGCTCAACAATTTGTCGTGTCAAAAAGAAATAAAATTATCCTCTGGGCTACGTTGGTATGGTTGGTATACATATATACAAGTAAAAGATGCCATGTCAATATTTTCAAATTATTAATAATTTTTAACTGATATTTATAGGCATGTATTTAACGCGGCGATTAAAATGGTTAACAAATATAATAGGTTGGCAGCAACAGTGTAGTACAGTATTCAGTAAAAACTAGCAGCATTAAAGTCCATTAATAGTTATTTGTTATACAAGAGTGCAAAGTTGCTTTTTAACCGCGTGTTCAATTTTGATGAGCGAGCAAGCGAAGTATTCTAAAATTGAATCACGAGCGCAGCGAGTGATTCAAAATTAGAATCCTGAGCGTTAGCGAGGGAATCAAAAGAGCACGAGGTTAAAAATCTTTGCACTCGAGTGCAACACGTAACTTTTCATTCCACCTTAGCGAGGAAATGACTTAATGCAAAAAAAAAACCGTTGACAATCACAAGATAGGTACTTTTATTTCAGTTTAGGTATTAACTACTACATTATGACAGGTAAGTATTACAGAATCATCTTTAAATTATAACAAAATAATACTTATATATAATTAATAAAAATTGAAAGTAACGTTGCTACAGTTATTTAAATTGAGTGTAATATTTTTGTTGGGTACTTTAATATTGGTGTTAGTCACTTGTGTACTGTTTTTCGAGTGCTTGCTTTCTTGTTCTCGGATAATTCTATAAAATATGCCAGCAAAACGTTTTCTGAGAAAGTTTTGGCTCCTTTTGCTAGTCGCCACGTTAATAAAAATACTGTACTGTTTTAAATACTTCTCGCGTGATTGTTGAGGGAGAAAGCTCATTTGCGCATTATTAACAGTTTCAGTCAATCTGTTGGCGTCAAACAAACTTCCTCGTCGCTAGTATCACTCATTTTAGTTTTTTCACTTGTTTTCAAGTTTCTTGTTTTTAAATAAGGTTCAACAATGACGTAAAAAAAATGCCGCGTATAGAACCGCCTAAAAAGCAATTTAAAAAAAGAACACCAAGAAGGTTCCGAGTTTGAGTTTTTAACAAATTAAAAAAATGCTGTATGATATATTTGGCACCATAGAGGTAGCAATAAATAGGTTTAATGATTTTTTTTAATTCACAAACTTAGTGCACGATGTTCGAAATTAAAATTTACTTTCACCTCTAGTGAATAAAAACGGCTTTTCCACTCAGATATTTAAGAGCAAAAATACTCTTTCCGAGATGGTGGGATGAAAAGGGTTTTGTTCAATTTTAACTGACATCGCGCGGATTTGACTCATACGCACGGCTACACGTCAAGCTTATCACTGCGGTATCTTACACTTATGTAATTAGGGTGATTTTGAAACGAAAATGAGTAGCTTGATGTGGAGCCGTGTGTACCTTATATTTGAGGTGAGGCCTATGGCCTGCAATGGAACAGATGTATACAGCCAGATGAAAGAAAGAAAGAAAGAAAACATGTTTATTCAGTTTCACATACTTTACAAAATAGAAAAACACATATTGTGGGCCACTCAGCATGTCAGGAATGCCACAACGCTGGTCTTCCGTGGACACCCAGACAGAGAGAGAGCACTACTTCGCACAACAATTGATGAAATGAGTGTGTCACACATCACACTAACCTGCCTAAACTCGAAAACTATTCAAACATTTTATCACATTGGAGCCTACAAAACGTTCTGACCCCTTATTATAATGTATTAGAGCCCGACAGCGCCCGTTACCGTTAGCAACAGTGGCGTAGAAGACAACTCCTAATCGAGTTTATAATTTGTTGAATGCCGCTTTAAATTCGGACGTGAGTAAATTGTTTAATGGAAACAAATTTAACTGGAGTGTAATTTTGCTGACCCTATTCTAATCAGAAACTTTTACACTAAAAATGGTTAAAACTAAGCTCGTTGTTACTGGGATTTAGGCGATTGTAAGACCACTGGCGGTTTGCTGAAGTTCCCAAAGAGAATTAAGTCAGTGTATTGTAAATTCTCATTTCATAAACAAAGATTGACGCAGGGATAGTGCGGCGTATTTAAGTCAAAACACTAGCTTACTAGTTTTGCTTACACTACAAAAATAACCGGTCAAATATTTTAGTCCATTCAATAAGTATTCAAATACTGACCGATAAGTCAATTGGTTTATTCAGTATTCAATCACCTCAAAATATATTTTTTACTGTTTTTTTTCCAACCAATGTCTTTGTCCAGCTCAATTAAGCCAGTTGACGCTGGCCGTACGTGAGGGGGATAGCTGAACCGTCACAGCGTGCACTTTTCTATGCGATTTTAATAAACGTGCTTCGGCTGGCAACTACTTGACCCGGTTTAAATCCGTTGTTTGGTATAACCCGCTTGGTTTTGCGTTTTTTGCCCTCTCTTTTTCATGTGGCAGTCGTGAGAGCCAACTGCAAGATGAAGAGTACTCAATTGATGTTTGAAGAACTTCGAAATGCCGCACTGCGAAGGGAAATAGAGGAATAGGTTTTGTGTTCGCTGCATGAGATGTTTAGTGATTAGGTTGTGTTTTTGTGTCGGTCTTGAAATTTGGCTACATAGTAATAATAATATTTTACAACAATCACACCAATTGTCTAGTCCTAAATTAAGCTACGAGGCTTGTGTTATAGGTACTAGACAACGGATAAACATACTTAAAAATATTTTTTTGTTTGTAAATAAATACATAATATACTAAGAAAACACCCAGACCAGTACAAACACACATGTCCATGCACACATATGCTTGTACTGTGCGGTGATCGAACCCGCGACCCTTGGTTTTAGAATTCCGACATGTAGACCACTGCACCAGACGGTCGTCATAGTGTGGGTGCATAATACAGAAAAGAGAAAAAGAGTTGTGAGTAATGCCCCTATAATCTCCAAAAATAAAGAATCTGTCTATATCGTTATATAGACGGAAAAATTTATGGAATCAGGCGTTACTTTGCGGAAATCCATGACTTAAAGAGTGACTCGTTGAGTGTTTTGTTGGTGTCAGTGTTGTGATTCCAGGTGCATCTTCTGTGTCACGTTGTGAGTTGTATTTTAAGTCCTGCGACTTCCAGCTCTAGTTTTTTCAAGTGGTTGCAGTTGGATTAATTTGGGTTCCTGCGCTGGCGTCCTTGAGTGGAAATTTGAAGCAACATAATCCTCTATGGTGCTTGTGGCGCAGTGGTTTGGTAGTGATACCAAAAGTTAAGCAACCTACGGCGCGGTCATGTTTGGGATGGGTGACCATTCTGACCATAAAAGTGACGTATATTTACAAGCATCTCCGTGCTTCGGAAGGCACGTTAAGCTGTTGGTTCCGGTTAATATCGATAGATATTAGTCGTTAAGTCGGAGTCGGAGGCCCTCGGGCGGCTTAATAACATCTGACAGTAAGGTTGGTCACTTGCCTTACTCACACCTCTCCACCAATCCGCATTAAGCCTCGCACCACCTCAGAGTTGAGGTAAGGCCTGTGCCCGGCAGTGGGACGTATATAGGCTGATGATAATTCCTCTATTTCCGCTTTAGAACGGAAAATTACTCGTACCGAATTTTCCTACACAACACCCAAATATTTTTGAGACAGTCGGTAAACATAATCTCCTAAGCTTTAATGTGATAGCAAAGCATTATATTCTTAACCTCTAAGCTCTACGAAAATTGTTTACTATGAAGAAGCCACCGCGTACCGCCCCAAGAGTTCACAACGAAAATGAAAGCACTAAGCGCTCTTAAATTCATAAAATTTCCATACAATTACCACTAGCCTATTAGGGCTAATGAGAAAACTCGTACGATTTGTGGTGCTTAAGCGTAGCAAATTAAATTAATTAAATCACTGAGAACTGAGTTGTACGTCTCTAGTAAAATAAAGTTTTGATTAAAAGCATTTGGTTATTTTCAATCATATCATAGCGTAATTCACGTTGTCCACATAAGTGAATAATGCTGGTATAACATTAACGTTTTTAGAAAGCACCAATACTTTATAAGTATGTATATCAAAAATATATTTTGACTGTACACATATGTTCAGTAACATGGAACATTTATTTTTAGATATGCTTAAAACATGGTGTATTTAGATTATTATTTATTAATAGGTACCTCATTTTATTAACTTTTCTAATATAACCAACGTTAAAGGATTCCAGGTACATAATGAGTCTCTAGGTAATATATTGTTGGCAAAACCTAGAATTAAGGCTAGTGGTAGGGAATAAGAAGGTATATAAGTGTCTGGCGGGGGTAGCTCGGGCTCACTCTGTTCGTGTCCGCGGTGCGAGGTAGACGTAGGCTTTTGTGCTTAGTGTTTGTAATTTGCTACTGGCGGTCTTAGTCGTTATTTGTAGATCTGTTTAGGTTTATTTTATGTGTCGTTTTTATTAAGTTTTGATTGGTTTCTTTGCAATAATTCTATTTGTGTAAATTCACTTGTTTAGCGTAATAAAACTGTTTTTTTTAAAAACTCAACCCGCTTCTGATTTCTAATATCAGAAGTGGGATAAAAGTTCTCATTCCCACATTCATTTTAACGTTAATTTACTTGGTTTGGCTGTTTTTTTCTTATAAAAAAGAGGGTACTAGTGTACAACTATAAACTTTATCCGTTCGGTTACATAGCCAGTTTTTTTTTTTTACTCAAAACTTGAGTACCTACTTTGTTACTGCGGTGATGGGTGGTTCAAATAAACACCGTTCTCGACACTTACGTTCGCCTGCAACACGTAATGAGCGTTCGCAGGAAAGAGACCGTTCTCGGATTCGACGCTCGCGCAGTCATGACCGGGGCTCGCGTTACCGTAGTCAAACACCAAATTCTCGGTCATCGCGCGACCGATCCGGTAGTGTTCGACTTTCGCGGAGCCACTCGCGCGCCCGGACACCACGTTTGAAGCGCTCACGGAACCATCGCTCGCGGGACCGTCGTTCTAGGGGCCGACCCTCGCGTAACTATTCACGTCAACGCACACCACGTTTGAGACGTTCGCATACACGTTCACGTTCACGCGGGAGCCGCGGTCGACGTTCGCGCGATTATAACCCCACAGATCGACATTCTGGTGACAAGAATCGCAGTGACGACTGCCGGCGGCGCGTGATTCGCGCTAGTCGCACTAAGGAAGTGCCACGGAGCGCGCGCACACCACCACTGTCTCATTTACCGCCACCGTTGAGTAACTGTGAGTCTTGGAGTGCAGTACTCGCACGCCTGGAGGCGTTGGAGCGGAGTTCTCGTGTACCAACGTCGGTTGAGCAGACGGCGGCTGCACAAGGTACGGAGCAGATCGTGGAAGCAATACAATCTCTAAAATCTGTAAGTACCCACAGTTATTATGTTTCGAACTTCGACCCCAGCATTCACGACGTCGATTCGTGGTTCAGTGAAGTTGACAGGGCTAGATTAGCGAACAAATGGGACGATCGTGAATGCCTCGCTCGGATAGGTCACTGTCTAAAAGGAGATGCTAAGTCGTGGCTTAACGAGTGGGTGTCTAATGATCGCACTTGGACTAATTTTAAATTGGATTTTAAACCTTTATGTGTTAAAAAAATTGATTCGGCTGGAATTTTGTTTGAAGTTTTATCCACTACCTCAGACAAATATCAAACCTACGCAGATTACGCGCGCAAATCATTATTACGTTTACGTGTCGTTAAAGGCATTAGCGATGACCTGATTACGGAAATAGTTTTAAGAGGAATTGTCGATCCGCAAGTAAAAGCCGCGGCGGTTAACGCTGGTTTGAAGCCTTCTGATCTGGTTAATTATTTATCCTCCTTTGTTAAACCATTAAAAAGTGCACCAAACTACCGTCCGAACACGCAGGTTGCTTCAGGCAATCCTAATAGCAATAACAGGTCGCAAGGTTTCAAAAAGCGTTTGTCAGTTAGTAGTAAATGCTTTTTATGTGGCGAGCCTGGTCATAAGCAGGCTAGTTGCACCAAACGATCAAATTTTTCTGATAATAAGCCCTCCACTTCGGGGCCAAATGTAACTGAGAAAAGACCTAGCGCTGCTGCAGTGACTTGTGCTTATTGTAAGAAACCGGGTCATGACATCAAAACATGTTTTGCTAAACAACGTACTGACCAACAAGAACGATCAAAGAATAAGGTTAATTTTTGTTCTGCTCCTTCTCAAAACCGGAATGATATTGTGGTAGGAGTTATCCAGGGCATTCCAGTAGACATTTTAATCGATAGTGGGGCTATTGGCGTCTCTTTAATATCCTCTTCTGTCGTAAATCACTTTTCTTGCACTAAGAAAACTATAGACCGTCAGATAAAAGGTGTAGGCGAATCAATTACGCAAATCAATTCGTTTGTGACGTTGACAATTGAGTTGGAGGGTATTTCTTTGGAGGTAGATTTGTTAGTTGTGCCCAGTGAGTGTATGAACGCTCCTATTATCATAGGTACGGATGTATTAAATAGAGATGGTGTTACTTATATACGAACCAAAAACTCACAACGTATTGTTCGCGATTCAAAATCGTTTTTTGTGTCTGCTGTGGACTCTAATGCGCAAACATCAATCAATACTCCATTAATGGGCGATGATCTAACTAAGTTACACGAAATTTTAAATGAATACTCGGAACATATGATTTCGGGTACTGCCACATCAACTGTCACTACTGGATGTATGCGCATTCAACTCAACAGCGACGTTCCCGTGAATTATCGGCCTTATAAAATGTCGTATGATGAGAAAGCAAAAGTCCGCGATATTATTCGGGACCTTATGTCTAAAGGGATAATACGCGAATCGGAGTCGCCCTATGCTAGTCCTATCTTATTAGTTAAAAAGAAGGACGGCTCTGACCGCATGTGTGTAGATTTCAGAGCCCTGAATAAGGTAACGGTCAAAGATAGGTATCCCCTACCTTTGATCGATGATCATATTGACCGCCTAGGTAAATGTCACTTCTTCACCACATTAGATATGGCCACAGGCTTCCATCAAATTCGTTTAGATGACGAGTCTATCCCGCTTACTGGTTTTGTAACCCCTGAGGGACATTTTGAATATGTCAAAATGCCCTATGGTTTAACAAACGCGCCCATAGTATTCCAACGCATCATTAGTAAAACACTCCGAGATTTCATAGCAGCTGGAAAGGTTTTAGTATACATCGACGATTGTTTGATCCTTTCTGACACAATTGATGAGGGTTTGAAGACCTTGAAAGAGGTTCTAGAAACCTTGACCAAGGCAGGCTTCTCAATAAATTTAAAAAAATGCTCGTTTTTGTGTACTGAAATTGAGTACCTGGGGCGCGTAGTATCAAATGGCAGAGTGCGACCCTCTCCCGGTAAAGTCAAGGCTCTTGTTAATTCTAATCCCCCGCAGAATGTCAAACAGGTGCGACAATTTCTAGGCCTGGCGGGATATTTTCGCAAATATATCCCAAGCTACTCGACAAAGACAGCATGTATAGCGCGTCTCACTCGCAAGAACGTTCCGTTTTGCTGGGGATCTGAAGAAGAACGCGTTAGGCAGGAAATTATTGCAAGTTTGACGAGCACCCCTGTCTTGGCAATATTTGATCCAAATTTAACCACTGAAGTGCATACCGATGCGAGTAGTTTGGGATATGGAGCGGTTTTGTTACAAGTCGGTAAAGATAATTTGAAACATGTGGTTGCTTACTACAGCCAGGTGACCAAGGGTGCCGAGTCAAAGTATCATTCATACGAGCTCGAGACCCTGGCTGTGGTAAAAGCACTGCGCCATTTTAGGCACTACCTGGTGGGTATGCATTTCACAGTAATCACGGATTGTAATGCTCTTAAAGCAACTCAAAACAAGAGAGATTTGGTTCCGCGTGTGGCAAGATGGTGGATATATTTGCAAGACTTTAATTTCACTATCGCATACAGAAAAGGCGCCATGTTGCCACATGCAGATTACCTAAGTCGTAACCCTGTTAATAGCATAGACAGGCCTCGTAATTGGGCCCAAATTGCACAGGCTGGGGACGAAGAAACGCGAAACATGATACAGGCTTTAGAACGGGGGGAATTAGATTCATCGCTTTATGTAGTACGAAATGACGTGCTGTACTATCGGTACAGCAAGGAGGGATCAGAGACGAGGCTTCTTTGTTTTATACCGAGGGGTCAACGTCTGAGCCTGCTTAGGGTCTTTCACGACGAGCATAGTCATATTGGTAGCGATAAAACACTAGAACTAATACTTAGACATTTCTGGTTTCCCAACATTAGAGCTTTTGTAAAGAAATATATACGCCATTGTATAACTTGTATAGCACATAAGCGAGTCCCTCGCGCACCGCTTCAGCCTATATCTTCCTGGCCCAAGCCCGATGTCCCATTCGATACACTTCACATGGACGCTTTGGGACCTTTACCAGAGTCGAAAGGTTTCAAACATGTAATGTTAGTAATCGATGCCTTTACTAAGTACTGCCTACTTACGCCTATCCGTTGCCAAGATTTCGAAGAACTGAAAAGAGTGTGCCAGAACGTTATGTCTTTATTTGGTACGCCGCGCTTAATAATTACTGATCGAGGTCGGATGTTTGAATCGGTGGGTTTTAGATCGTGGATGCAGGTCTTGGGTGTAGAACTTCACCACATAACACCTGAAATGCACCATTCGAATGGGCAGGTCGAACGGTATGTACGCACCGTTTTGAATATGCTCAGGATCGAATCCAATTATAAGAAACACGAGTGGGCTGATGAGTTGTGGCAGTTGCAGCTGATTCTCAACCTGACCCAACAGAAGACTACGCAGACGTCAGCATTAAATCTGCTAGTAGGATATGAGAATGCAACACCAGCGATTCGAGCCCTTATAAGAGATGTTGCATTTAATCCCACTACGAACAACCGTGAGGCTAGAAGAGAAATCACCAGGCAAAGGACGGCCGAACGCTTGTCCAGGAACCAGGTGGATATGGATGCTCAGGTTAATCGGAACAGGTCTTCTCCTCGAGCTTTTAAAGAGGGCGATTTGGCATTTGTAATTAAATATGCTCAATCCACAGGCAAGCTTGATCATGGCATGCGCGGACCCTACCGAGTGGTTCGTGTGTTGCCTCACGGGCGATATGAGTTGCGGCTGGTGGCTGGCTCATATGGAAAGACGACTTATGCTGCGGCGCAGTACATGGTGCCTTGGGGAGGCGAATGGACTCCCGAGTCGTGCGCTGCTCTCTTCGATGGTGAGTGGCGACTGTTTGCGACTGTTCAGAAGAACGGTGCGCTTCTGTGACTATTTCGAGGAATGGTTCGGTGATGTCCGAGGCTGTTCCGAGGAATAGTTTTGTAGTTGAGCTCTGTCGGTGTGGTGCACCATATGTGGTGTACCCACGACTCTGGAAGCTGGTCGGCTTTGCAAACCGATCAGTCACTGTGAAGTGTGCGATCACAGTGTTGATTATTAAGCATGTTACTACTAGTGTGATTGTGTGTGTAGATAACTATCCGTACATTTGTGTTCATGAGTGGTGTAAAATATGCTCCAACTGCTTACTGTGTAATACAAGCAAGGTTTTGCTCAGGAACACTAATGTATAGGATACTAGCTTGTAAGGGGCTATGGTTTAATAACGGTACTTATGAACTAACCTAGTCTAAATAACACGCATGAGCTTTAACCGTCTATCAAGTTTCCTTCGGTAACAATGTTACTTTGATTACAGCCAATGATACTGAGGATGTCGAAGACCAAGACATAAATCTGGAAGAGCAAGGTCTTTCATCAGGCCCAGAGCAGCCACAGCCCATGTCCGTACACGATGAACCGCAAGCAGGACCTTCATCTAGACCCGATGTCGTAGTGCCTGCACGAGGATTGGATATGCCTGACCTGAACTAAAGGGCAAGCCTGACGAGGACGTCAGGGTATCAGGAGAGGCCGTGTTGGCAAAACCTAGAATTAAGGCTAGTGGTAGGGAATAAGAAGGTATATAAGTGTCTGGCGGGGGTAGCTCGGGCTCACTCTGTTCGTGTCCGCGGTGCGAGGTAGACGTAGGCTTTTGTGCTTAGTGTTTGTAATTTGCTACTGGCGGTCTTAGTCGTTATTTGTAGATCTGTTTAGGTTTATTTTATGTGTCGTTTTTATTAAGTTTTGATTGGTTTCTTTGCAATAATTCTATTTGTGTAAATTCACTTGTTTAGCGTAATAAAACTGTTTTTTTTAAAAACTCAACCCGCTTCTGATTTCTAATAATATTTTTAATTTGTAATTTACCGAGTGCGTGACAAATTACATGCAAGTGTAGAGTAACGTATCCCAACATAACCGAAGCTTTGTTTACTTATTCCTTAAATAATGGCAGGCAGTTTAATAACAACTTTTGACCCAAACACGGGTCAAAGGTCGAAAACAAGCGTGATGTCAACGCGCCAACAACTTCAATAGACGTCTCAATTCAAGTGGAAGTTGCTTCACGACCACTATTAAATCGCGAAGTACCGCAGAAACCATAACACTTGTGTTTTAGGGTTCAACAACTCTATTAAAACCTAAACTCTATGGTGAACGGCCTAACCCGACAATAACAATGTTCACTAATTACGACCAAATCTATGAGTCGTGTTTATGAAAGTTTTGTACCGCACGCAATCGTTTCCGTGTACAACCGCCTTATTGAATGTGATTGACCTTTCACTGCCTAGTAAAGAAAAATGAGCTCAGATTTCAGTATTACAGATGACGCAGTTTTGCCAAAAAAAACTACGAAAACACATTTGTAGGTACAAAGTCTCAAATTGAATTCCCAGAGACACCTCAATGGTAGTGTAGGGACAGAGTATTATACTCCGATAAATCGACATTTTGTATATTGCGCGTCCGGCGATCACGCCAGCGCTCGCTAGTCGTTCACGTAAGCCGATAGCCCGCAAACCTTTAGCTAACAGTGAAACAAATTGTAAATCAAGTTGTTAATTTTGATCCAGAAATAACAGAAACTTAAGTAATATCCGTGACTTTCATTTGTGCAAACTTAGGCACTGCACAGTAGCTTACACTATTCACGTAACTGACCTCTTTGCAATGTTTGCGGGTAGCTTTGAACTTCAGTGTGTTTTCACTTGTCTTGTCACCTAAACAATAAGGCGCTTTAAGGGCTTCTTTTAAGAAATTATTCCGATCAAATTGCTTATGTTATTAATCTTGTAAGTAATATTATAATATGCGAGTGATGTACGTCCTCCTTTGTACCTAAGCGATGTTAATTTAATTTGAAGTTTAATCTTGAGATGAAGCCACACAAGCAATATTTTACATCTTACATCAATCTCTTCAAAGCTTAAGGGCAATTATGATTAATTGTAAAGGTGAAACAGATAGGCTCTTTGGAATTAAAGCACAAGATTTTATTTTAATAGATATTTCATATTAATATGATAATGTGATCATTATGAAAATATAATTATGAGATGTTATGTCAAAATATATTTTATGTAGGTATGTTGACTAGTGAGATGATAAATAATTAGTTAGCCCTCAAAATGTTGATATGCCCTGTGCAGGGCGTCACATGTACCAATATCATTTAAGCTTTTATAACAACTTGTTGTAATGTGACATGCAATAAATGATTTGAATTTGAATTTAATCCATATTTATTTAAAATAAAAACCTTTTTCTTAAGATAATGATACAAATAGCATTGGTTATGCTCTAGACTTTTGGAGGTTTAAGAACCTAAAAAACGGACATCCGTTCTTTAGGTTATTAAGCGACATCGCTTAAAGAAAATCACATCTAAATATGTCAAGTATATTTAACCTTCTTTGATTCGACGAGCTGCCATTTGTCTAACAACAGTGGCAACGTAACAACCGCGAATACTAACAAACAACCGCTGTATTTCAGCGTGAGCGTAAACCAGGTTTATTGGCCAGTAACGGTACAAATGGCGTCTTTATCGCATGTGATTCGGCAAAGTAAGTGAGTATCATAATTGCCGCCATAATGGCCCTGTATTTACAACGACAAATGGCCCATTCCTGTCATTTTGTTTTTAGATATACCGCCTACGTGACCGCCGCTCGTTTTGAACGATAATTTCAGGGTACGACTGATATTGGTCGTTTGTCAATGACTAACAGATTTTTTACATTAACACCTATACCATTAAAATAGATAATAACTACGTTGTAGTGAAGCTCCTGTGTCGAGGCCCTAACGCCGCGTTATAAATACCTACTTCCCCCCTCAGCCTGGACTTAGTGATCACTAGTTAGTGAGAGCTTATCCAGCTATAAAAATGATTAAAACACTATGTAGGTATGTTAATAAACGAAGATAAAAGTACATAGGTATTGAAGTCACAAATTATCACTTACCTTTGCCCATTACTCGGAAATGGAATATAACTAAGATGTGGCATCTTTCTTCTGCCACTCCTTTCACTTTAACACTACAATATTTTACCATCGTAAAATTGAAAATCTTAAAAATTAAAAAAATATCGCCTGGACGACATGTGGCTACTATTCGTTAAAACTTTGAAATATAAACAAAAGACTTGCGAAATTATTTTCGTTTCTAAAAAGAAGAATTATGCCGGTTGAGGTGGCTAACAACGCTAACAACTGCAGGCGTTCAAGTGGCCTGGACCATCCCTGACTGACTTGTCCACTTGGTTCCCAGTTTGACAGTTGGCTATGATATGACCTTTCACTCCTTCGTTGTAAATATCTATTCTTATGCTTATACTACGATCACTATCTGTCAGGTCAGGTTAGTTATCATATTTCTATGTGGTCTACGCAATGTTTTATAACAGTGGTTCAGATTAAGGTTATTAATACCTGAGAGTACTTATATACTGAAATAATCAGACACATTTCATCAATTTCGTGATTTCTATATCGCAGAGTCAGGGGCTGTAGCAACGGCATCCTAGCCATGATTGGGAGCCGGCTCGATTGTGTACACGTGAATCATTGCTGCGCCACTGCTTATGGAATGAAGCGGCGGTGATTGAAAGCAGCAATCACGAGTCATATACATGTACTAATTAAAAATATATTTCTTACTAACCATAGTCGTTTAAGTTTAATTATTGTTATTAACAAATTGAGTCCTGGTCACTTAAATAAAGATTTTTTTCTTATATTTAAGTTATATATTCTATTCTTTTTAAAAAAAACCTCTTACACAAGCAATCAAACATTCCGTTAGGATTAAACTCCATAGTGGCACATTCAAAACAAACCCTTTGAACACTATTCTCGTATCCGAATGGTGCTGTTGAAAAGTTATTCGTAACTATGAAAATTGACTGGCGCTCAACTTTTTACCGAATCAGATTTTATCGCTTGCGCCAAATTGAAGTGAAACCGTTCAAACGTTGAATCGTTCACGCGCCCCTATTCTCTAAGCCTTGTCCGTAGTGTTGGATATAGCCATCCCCGTCACTCTTATAAGCGTGGCCATGCGAGTGAATGCACTGGCTAAACCCGAAAATACGAACGAAACATGGAGTACGGCCTACGCGTCCATTTATCGGTCCTTCTCTCCCATTGATAGTGTTTTGATGGCTCTTTCTAATCGACACAAATCACTTTTTCAAGTGTGACAGCGCTAAATTGATTTGTTGATGGAATACGCAATACCGTTCACGAGTTAGTTTGCCTTTGAATGTTATTCATGCATTGGACACGTTTATTTTTTTCCTTGAAAACCTTTTGTTCATTTACCACTTAGAAATCGTTGGGATTCCGATCCAAACCTTTAGACATCGTGTGGGCAGACTTGGGTATCGTGCAGTGAGAATACGTTTGATTTAAACACTATTTAATTACAACGTTTGAACAATACAAAATCTAGCACTTTTAGCAATTAAGTTAGGCACTAAGCGAAACGTAGGACAGTTCCGTGATGACTACTTCACTCCGTGACGTCTCAATCGAAACTAAGCTCGGTCGAATCCGCGATTGACATCGCGACTCTGTCGAAGCACACCCGAAGTGTAGCTGCTCGAGGTACACCGCTAGAGGGCGCGCTTGCGTTCCGATTAGTGTCCATACTAATGACCGTCTACGACATATCTTTAATATTAAGGTGCAGTAGCGCATTATATTGGCGTTGAACACATCTAAATTTATAGTAAGAATCCGAATCATATCTGTGTCTGTACAATAAGCAATTTACACTTTGTTCTTGTCATTTTCAATCCAAAAAAAGACAAAATAAATAAAAACCGAGTTTTATGGCAAGTAGAACAAAGACATGAGCTCATTTGAAAAAAATATATTTTATTCCACATAAAACGAACATAAGACCCTTTGAAAACAAAGCAAGTGTCACTAGAACACATGAGTTCTATTCTGTAAGCAAGCTGATCCGTATTTTCGTATATCGCCGCCCCTATCGCGCATTCTATCTCTGTGCTACGGAGCTACGAGAATAGACGAATGGCTCGTAGCAAGTCACAGAGTGTTTCGTAGCACGGAGAAATTCGTAGCTTAGGACCGATTCGTAGCAAAGCTTTTTTTAATATCCTTATAGCTGACTCTCAAGCTGTTTCTTACGCAGTTATAATTATGTTTGACAGATCTAAGATTATTGAGACAGCAATCTTTAAGATACATTATTGACGACCATTTTGATGTAATGGTCAAGAAGTTGACTATTAACCAAGAGGTCACGGGTTTGATCCCCGCGCTGTACAAACATTAGTGTGCATGAAAATGTCTGTTTGTACTGGTCTGGGTGTTATATGTATTTATTTTAGTTTATTTGTAATACCACTGTTGATTCTGATATCTGTAACATAAGTGCTTAAGCTACTTACCACGGAGTCAGATCAATGTGATGTTGTTGTTAATTTATTATGACTTTTTAAGATCGGACTGTAAGATCTATCTGGCTGATCAAATATTGCACCTAAGCGAAGAAACTATATACAAAGCGTTATAGAGTAGGGTCCTAGTATGTTTTTGAGATTGCGTACCGACGGACAGTCGCATCAATCACCGCGACGCCAACGAATGCGCGGATTTTCAGTGTATGTGCTGCGAACCGGCGGAGTTGTGTTATGAAAACATAATCGAGTTTGTACTTCTACAGTAGTATATTTTCTTTGCATTTTCCCTTGAGTTATTCGCTTTCATAAACATAGCCAATAAATATTGTTGTGACTGCCTCGTCGGTGTAGTGGCAAAGTTTCTGCCTTACATCCGAGAAGTCCTGGGTTGGAATCCCAGGTCGAACCAAAAATTGTTTCTTAGATTTTCTGTCATGAATTTCTCAAAAACAGCTCGGAGTCGGGAAGTTGGCGGTCGGTTATATATAATATCTCCTGCGCAGTTGGCAGATCTCTATTGAGATTGGCCGCCGTGGTCGAAATCGGCCAGGAGGACTATTACTATTAAATATTGTTGTATAATAAAATCAACAGCTTGTGGCTTTTAGCGTTGGCTAAAAAAAAACTTTTTTAAATATTCCGCTTAATGTCTTGGAAAACTTATTACGAGTACAATAACCGTCACCATCAGATATCGAACCCCCCCGCGATGTGTAGCGGGTATTAACACTGCTCTCACGGCTCTGCAGGGAGTTCCATCCAATGCGTCAGCTACTTTACATATCAGCCTTATCAACACTTTGTGATGTATGAAGCTTACGGGATAATTTAAAAGGTTTTTTTAAGTAAACTTATGCTTAGATCCTTATTGCACCATGTTTTTTTTTCTTTTCCTTCTTTCTTTAATGATCCCGGTTGTCGGGTAAGTTTACAAAATCTCTTCAGTGTGAAATGAACATTAAAGACCATTGAAACGTTATTCTTTTAAACAACCATGAAAATATTTTTTTGTAAAAACGCAACTATAACATTCGTCTAAAAAGAAGCAGCAGTTTTTAAGCTGTGCATTTACGTATATTTTTTTTAAATTCTACAGACTCAAAATTAACAGACAAGTCTTTTCATTGCTACAATTTCAACCACGATATAAAATAACCATAAAACCACTCGCGTTGGAACCATTTCAGTATTTTTTCAACCTGTCCATTATGTTTAAGATTGGCAACAAAACTGTAGTAAAATTCTAAAATAAACCGAAGAGTGAGCACGCGACAGATATTTATAGCAATTTTGTTGGTATATTGAAAACTTTATATCGCCTTCACACGCCATAGATTTTTATAGCAGCTTTGTACTCATTGTTATACACAAGCATGATCTTGTATGTGTAACCCACAGGCCATTCATAGTTTCTCCATGTATTTATTACCTATAACTTTATGCCCACTCCAACAATACTACAAGTTGCGACTTCCGACATACAATTTACATGCATGGATGAAAAATGAGAGCGAGATTTTAAAAGAAGAGAAAGTAGTGTTTTAAATGACAACCCTCAAATCATGCACACACCTATAACGGGCGGCCATTAGCAAGTTTTACTTTTAAATAATACTAATAAATATATAAATATACAACAACATCACATACATTGATCTGACTCCGTGGTACTCGTAAGTAGCTCAAGCACTTGTGATACAGATATCAGAATCAACAGTGGTATTACAAATAAACTGAAATAAATACGTATAACACGCAGGTCAGTACAAACAGACATGCTCATGCACACAAATGTTTGTACAGTACGGGGATCGAATCCGCGACCTCTTGGTTAATAGTCAAGTGCTTGACCATTACACCAAAGTGGTCGGCAAGGTCGTCCAACTTATGATTCGACAAGACTCAGTCCGACTTTCTATCTTAGTCCATGTTTACCAGATCAAAAGAAATTTTAGCTTAGCGCGAAACTCCAGCTATAAAATAGCTACAATGTAGTACATTATTAAAACTTCCAGGTACAAACGTCAACACGGTGTCGACCGCTTTCAGTCAAACAAACAAGCTTTTTCTTTCGGCGAATTAGCTACATTCTAAGGTATGGCTCGTTAGCCATAGTGGTATAGTGGCACAGTATAAATGGGGATAGTATCCCTTAGCACCTATGTAATATAACTTCTCATCTCTCTTCCCATCAGCCTTTATACATTCCACTGCTGGACACAGGTCTCACCTCAACCATTAGGTGGTACGAGCCATACTCCATCACGCGGGTTCTGTGCGGATCGGTAGAGGGGTACTGTCAGATGTTATTAAGCCGCACGAGGGCCTCTGACCAAATTTAACGACTTTATTTCTTTTAATTTTCTAACTGTCAAATTCAAACTGCCTGTCTTAGCTGTGCCAAAGCGTTGTTAGTTTTGCTGGAGCTTTTTATTGGTTCTATGATAATGGAATGACTGAAATTTGACATGTGTGCATAACAATTCCTTATTTGTTAGTACTAGTAGCACCGAATACTCGTTAAAGATATGGTACTAACGCAATCGCTTAAGGAATATCTGCTCATCCCGCCAACGTCAACCGTTTGGTGGACCTAAAGCTGCCACGTACTTTATTCATGTATCTCCTCGTCTCCTTGCCTAATCGCACAATCTTGGAAAATAAACATGGATTTTAACTATATATTTCAAAGTTGATACTGTAGCCAAGATCACTTTCATAGCGTCTCCCAGATCCGTGCCTTAATATGTTTTAAGGCATCCCTGGCGGTGTTACTTCGTGCATTTTCTATGCCATCATCCGTACGTCATTTAATATGGGTCTTCTGTACTTGTCTATTCTGTGCCATGAATTCCCTAGTAACTGTGTGTCGCACGGCCGGCTCCCAGCTCGGTAACGCCTTGAATTTATTAGCGTCGGGCACGACAACCTCGGTCCGCCGGCACACTCCTTTAAAAATGCATATTCCTCCGCCATGTCGACGGATTTTAAAAATAAAGCGGATTCGAATGTTGAACAAAGCGTTTGTCCCTGCCCGGGGTGACAAAGTATCTTTCTAGAACCATCTCTTGAGCAATTTATCTCGAATGGCGTTTCATTTCCCGGACGTTCCCGAGGATCTGAAACAAACATTGTATAACTTAGTCCGAGTGAATTTCTTGGCAAGCGATTAGGAATTTGAAAAAGAATGTGCAATAACAATTTTTGGTCTAATCGTGAATCAACATATTTGGTTCGTCATACGTTCAACGTCAATTTTTCAGTCTGAAAAAAAAACCTTTAGTAAAATATATCATTTCTTTGTTAACGTCTTACGATCAGAGTAATAGCTTAAGTAACTAAAGAACTGATAGCATTATAATGATTGAATATTTTAGTTTAGTTACTATTAAATGTAAAAATCCCAACAAGAAAAACTGTTTCATGACAAAAAAAGAGACTTTATTTCGACTATAAATACTATCCTGCCAAAATGTTATGCACAGGAACAAAAAGCGAGCGGACTGGATGCCAATCGACTCACGTTTTATAGTCGGCCATGTTGGCAGTATTCCTAAAAATACGGGAAATCCCATAATATTCACAGTAAACGAGCTCAATCAAAAACATTACGAAATGAATAGTGATGCTTTTAACGGTATGATGGATTTAATGTTGCCTATTGGTAGTACGGTTGGATAGGTTTTTGGTAAACTGTTCCTAACTAGCATTCCAGTTAAAACACCCTGAATGAGCTAGGGAAACAGATAATGAGCTTCAACGGCCAGACGGATTTTGATAAGCTACAGCTAAGAGCGACCGCAATTATTTTTCAAATAAAAAAAGTCGCGTTGATATTTGACTACCACTTTGGTGTAATGGTCAATAAGTTGATTAGTAACCAAGAGGTCGCGGGTTCGATCCCGCACTGTACAAACATGCATGAACATATCTGTTTGTACTGGTCTGGGTGTTATATGTATGTTTAAAGTTTATTTGTAATACCACTGTTGATTCTGATATCCGTAACACAAGTGCTTAACACATTGTGCGCCATGGTGGTCACTGGTGACCCCCAAAACAATATTATTTCTATTGTGTCTAGTCTCTCGGCAGTTAAAGGCTTAAGCTACATACCACGGAGTCAGATCGATGTATGTGATGTTGTTGTATATTTATTTATTTTTTAATTACATCGGTCAAACACACACTCAAAAACACATTAACACAAATCCATATACACACACAAACAGACATAGGGGTGTCACTTAAAGTACTCCCGCTTTTTTTCGAGGATTAAAAAGAAAGAAATTTGACAAAATTAGAGTTCCATGTAATAGTTTTTTTACGTTTACCTATTCTAATTTTCAGGGGCACTCAACAGTCTATGTAAGATTATTACCATTTGTACGAAATAATCATCGACCATAAACATTAATATCTGACTTGTGTTTTCATCCCAAAACAATTTCACGAGAAATATCCTACTCGCGGCGCCATTAAGCGTCTAACTGAAATTAATGTTGCTGTAATGACCAAAATTAATAAAGACGAACGTCAGAACGTTCACTGCAGGGGCTCTACTCTGTTATAACACGTCCATATTTTCTACTCTTGCCATCCTTCTCAAACGACCCGGTACGACAGTGTAAGTAAAGGTGAAGGCTGGAACCCAATGTGCGGGTGTCTCCAAATATAGAGACCCAGATTATTCCCCATTAACTCGGCACAATACGTATCAGTGTTATGGTGATACAGCGTTCAACCAACGCCATTGTAGCAGTATTATGGTCAGCCATTCGTTTTGTCCTTTTTATTATTTAAAAATCTCGTAAGCTTTTGTCCTGCGATGGGATATTTCGCCGGCTCACAGTAAACGAGATTTATTTTGAAATGAAAATATACAATCACTGTAACATTTTTCTTTAGGAACGCATAGCAATTGTATTACCAAGAATGTGTGAGCATTTTAGAAGGCGTAGAATTCAATTTTATGAAATTTTGGCCGCCCGCAACCTTGACCGCGTGGATTTTAGTTTTTTACCGCTGAGTTTCATTCACTCTTACCACCCTTATTTGAAACCCTTAAGGATGGAATTAGTCAAAAGCTCAATGACTCCGTCATAGTAGCTATATCATAGTAGGATTGAGATGTTTTACCGCGGAAAAAAGTACCTACCTGTGTGGAGATAACTCAAAAAGTTATATCATAACGTTGCTCCGTTGCGTCGTGAAGGACAAATAAACAAGCTGAATTTCCCATTTATAATATTATTAGGGATAGGCAAAAACTATTTCATCAAAAGGTGGATTTTATGAATAAAACCTTACAGACTTTTGATGTGGTTAATACAAAATACCCAACATAATAATAGAATAGGAAATCAATTTTTCGCAATTTGAAACACTTATTTACTTGGGACCTCTCTAACTTTGATACTACGAGTACTAACTGCCTGCCCGCGACTTCGTTGAGGCAAACGTTGTTTTTTCCTGCTTCCTCATTCATCTCAAGGGAACATTAATCGCGATAAAAAGTATCCAATCAGCCAAGTCAACTCACAACGTGTATGTATACCAAACTTCATCAAAATCCGTTCAGTAGTTTCAGCGTGATTGACGGACAAACATCCAAACCAAGAAACTCGAATTTATAATATAAGTGTGGTTTTATTTAATTCAAATTTTGTTTTTCCACTTGAGTGTCCAACAGTAGTATCTATTGAATGCCTAATGTCCTAACTTTGTTCTTAGGTTCAAATTGGTCCTCGCAGACATTTTCTTGCTCGTTGATTTCAGAAAAAAATGAGTCATTTTTATATTTACACATTAAAAAAATCATCCCATTTGGTGCCGTCGGTTTGAAGTAATGCGCGTTAATAGGTACATTTTGGCGATCCATTTTTATTTCTATAGATTTTAATTTTCTTCTCTGTTCCAAAGGATGTACACTTACTAATTTATTTGCAAGTGGGACTCCACATTTTGTAATTACGTTCGTAATTAGTAGCATTTATTCGGATGTTAGTAGAGCGAGTTATTCGAAATTTCCACACCTTACCAACTCGGGGGATCAACAACAAAGTCGCAACTTTATAGAGTTGAGGGATGCAAAGACATTTCGAGACGTGAATTCTCCAACCGAATGTTAATGAAGGAAATTTCGCACTTTGATGGTCAGAGTTTCACGCGGAACAATGACTATGGGTATTTGGATCGTACCTACGTTTCAGTGTAAAGAAAAGTGCCACCTAAATATTGACAGCGGCGAAAAAAACATTTTTTTTTTCAAATAGAAAAAATGTGGTTCTTTCTTCTTCAAACGAAGGAAGGTGGTAGAAATATTTTTTTATTTCTTGTTATTTTTCGGGTTACGTTTGATGCATTTGTAAAAATGTAAGGTAATTAAAAAATATATAAAACGCAATAATCATCGAGTTGCTGATTAATAATTTAGCATTTACAATCATAATATCTTTACAATGTGATTCACATTGTAAACCGGCGATTGCTTACAATTTGTTAGTGTCACATAATGTGAAACTAACAAATTGTGAGCAATCGCCGGTTATGCGAGAGGTGGCAGTACAAAATTTACTTTAATTGTGTTTTAGTTAGCGAACTATTAAAATTTTTTAATCATTTTATTTTTTGTCCACTACGTTATCTAAGCGCTTTCTTTCTTTAAAGAACGAACGAACTTTTACGAAAATTGATTAATGTCGCATCTCGAATATGAACTGCGTCACACCAATACGACTTAACTCGATCATTTCTCCCCGTAAGAGCAGCTCAATTATTTTGCTGAATGAAAACGTTCGGAGTATTTTCGGCCATCTTAAAAATGCAGTTAGCAGTTGCGAAAGAGGAGTGTTTCCTCGACATCAGAGGGCAATTGGCCCGCGTGTAATGCACAATGGAATCATCAGGGCTGTCTCTTATAAATAACTGGCCGTTCCATTAAGCGAGACGGAATTAACCCGCCTGTTTAGCGATGAGTGAGGGCTGCCTACTGAGTAAAATTTCCTGCTCGGATAGTGCTTGGTAGTGAGGTTGAAAATGTGTTGTGCTGCTATCGAAAACTTGAACACTAGAGCAAGTAATGTGAAATCTGTCAATCAATTCGTTCAGGAAAACACTGTATATTTTATGATGATCTATAACGTAAAGGTAGGTACCTATAGGTAGGGATTTTTTCCCCTTTTTATTTTGACATAACTGTATTACATACATTTATTTACGAAGGGCGGATTGTTCAATAGACAGATAGCTCTAACTGTCCGATACAATTCCAAGATGGCAGATTTTAAATATCAAACTTTATAATGCAGAAGGTCAAACCGAATTTCATCTAAATTCGCTCGGCTTTAATTGAACAGTCCGCTAGGTATTTATCTGACGATTGAAAAATTAGCCTTTATTATTATTATATCTCGTTATATATGATGACTTGCTGTTCGTTAGTCTCGCTAAAACTCGAAAACGGCTGTACCGATTTTGTTAATTTTGTGGAAGTTCAGGGAAGGTTTAAACGGTAAGAAAATATGGAAAAAATGCATTAAAAAAACCAAGTAGACAGCGTCTGCCGGGTCCGCTAGTAAATTATAATAAGTATATAAAATATTTTCAACGAACACACCATCATTATCATCAATTTTTAAAGAAATCTTTATTAATTAGCATTATTTATAACTTTAATATTCTTTCAGATTTAGAGCTAGTTTCCAATGTAAGAGCTTGATTCAAAACTGGCTTTGTTGTTATATGAGAAATGCTACTAAGACGTCCAAAGTTGCACCAAAGATATGATATAAAAATTTCTTTCCTATCTGCGAATCCAAGAAACTTCAAAACGACACGGCTAGGTTTTCCTTCTTTCGACATCACTACGCCTGACGACTCCCAAAGGGCAAATTTTGACAACAAATTTGAATGGAACCGAGGCGTTTGCAAGCACTGAGCGATGTGCTCGTCCAATGGCGGACCCTAATTTCATTTGACGTCCGATAGTTTAATAACTCGGGCTATAATGAATTGATTAAACCAAGCACCCGTCCCGTGAGATTGGGTCAGGATTAGGGGACAGTGTGCTTTGCGTCGGTTAGTCTTGATTTATCTGCAAGGTTTGCGAGACACGGAATGGTAAACAATTTGTACAGCTGGTGGGTTCTTAACCTAATGTACCATTTTACTTTAAGTCCCGGCTCACACAAGCAGGACTCTGTACACAGTTACAATTTTTTATATCAAGAGTGACATAAAACAATTCTATAAAGCACTAAAACATTAATTGTATTGGTTTGCAATATGGGAAGGTAAGTAGGCCGACATATTATGTCGGCTATTGTGTTTAAGCTTTTCCTTTCATGAACTTTTGTAAGAGTTTTAAATTAACAAGTACAAACTGCATTCATTAAGCCACATTTGCACTCGTTTTGTAGTCAAAAGAACGATGTCTATGTGGTTTGCTGTAACCTGTAAGTGGCAATTAGTATTTATTTATTTATTATTATTTATTTATTTAAAACTTTATTGCACAAGAAATGTACAAAGGGTGGACTTAATGCTAAAAACATTTTCTGCCAGTCATAATTAAATGAGAGAGCACTGCCTTTGAAAAAGTTTTCAACTTATCGGTGTGTAACGTTCACTTGCTAATGGTCGCTTGTATATAACGGTGCATTAAAGTTTAAGGGAAACTTGTGTGATTGTAGTTACCAATGTTAAAAAAGTAGCTCATAAATTAACTTCAGGGCCCCGAAGACCATTATCGATACTGTGGGCTGAGCACGAAAATTTTCGTATCGTATTCGTGTCGCCCAAACGTCAGAAATTGACATTCTCCCCATATAAATTGACAACTTAACTATAGGTAAACGTTACGAATACGTTACGATAGTTGTTCGTGCTCACCCCACTGAATTGCCTATCATTAGATTCGTTGATTACGATTTTGTTACGTTTTTTTCAGCGGAATAAGAGTAACACAATTATTATCTCGGATATAACATAGAGCAAGCAGACATTCATTTGACAACCCTACAGCCCCGCGCGAGGCACGCAAGTAGTTTAGCTTCTCGTCCGCGGGATGTCACTCCGGCAATGTCATCGTCGTCAGCCCGGATTGTTTCAGTTCATTATCCCGGGCCGGTGCGTTCCGACTGCGATGCGCGCTTGTTATGTGTGTCATTGCTTATATTTCGCTGGTTGTAGATATTAATTCCTAAAGGTTCCCACATAGTGCGCAGCTATGACTGCGCGCAGCGGAAGCACTAACTACTTGTTCTTACGCACGTTATTTTACCGGTGTTGATAGCTCATCAAAACTGGTATACCTAGGGTTGAATAAGACTAGCTTGTCTGTTTTTATTGTTTAGCTTGACACCACTCACACCCACAAAGATAATGTAGAGTTCTAGCCAGCATATTATAAGAAAATCAACGAGGCCTTGAGAGAAAAAATACCACAGTCAAAATCCTTAAGATTATATTTGTTTGTTCGGTTTACGCGAACAGTAGACATTGAAATGATACATTTTTTACGGATTACATCGCGATTTATTTACATTTTATTTTAACCTGACGTTTCGGACCCTTTTCAGCGTCCGTGGTCACAGGTAGACTAAGGTGTTAGCTTTCATTAAATAGTTTTGAAAAAAAAATGTAAACTACCATCACTCAAAAATATAAAGTTACGTTCCTATCCACACAAAATGAGCTAACAGTATCTTGAGGTCTTGCAGTGCGGGGTCGAGCTTGAGTCTTGGCTATAACCGGATCCCAAGCTGGTGGAATTTTCCAACCATCCTCTCTATTAAAATTAGGGTGTCGTATTTCAATAGCCCCACGGAGCATACGAGGAACTTTATACTCTGAGATTATAGGTACTTCCAATTCAAATTACATTCGGAAAAAGTCTAATGCATGCCGGCTTTTATAATGGCTTTGCGCAGAGGTGTGCTGGAGTCAAATAAGTTAACTGGGCGTTTGCATTTACGAAAATCGATTTCGCTAGCTTGAGGTTTCATTAGTTCTGATCCTTATATTGAGTAGGCCATAAAATAAATTCTAATAGTACTAACATAAGCTTATCCTCACTCTTTCAACAGTAAATACCTTTAAAGATGCCATTAAAACATCTGCTACCTCGTTATGTAATATGTATCTGTAACCAGTTCAAAATCTGCTAGCTACTTATGTAATATGTATCTGCAAATAGTTAAGACGTGTAAAAAAATCAGAGACGTGTTAAGTTTTCCAACTCCTACCGCAAGTTTTCAAGTTAGTAACTCCACTTCTAATCCAAGCCACTGATGCTGATTGCGCCCCCTGGCGGACTGGGCCAAATCGGCCAACTCATCCTAAACAAATGTTTCCATTCCTCAGTGCGCTATTTGATATTATTAATATTGGTAGACAGTGTCTTACGATGGGCTTAAAATAGATATTGTTTGTTATGTTAGTGCTTTCTGAGAATAAGGCGGCAGATTTGGGTTTAAATACCATACCAGGTCATACATAAATACAGGTCATACATACATAAATACCAGGTCCTACATACCATTTATTACTTCAGTAAAAAGTTTTATTTTATAAAAATATCTCTGCTTTCGAAACAAATATCTTGAAACATCGAAAGCGCGTTGACAGTAGCATTTATCATGTTTTTTGTATTTTAAGCATCTCCTCTGACATCTAGTCAACCTAACATCACATTTTAAAAATGACACGGGAATGTGGTACGCGTGAACAGAAAATTATTTTTGTTCTCGAGCCAAATCGCTTCACAGGTCATGTGCCATGTCGGTGAGCTCACGGCGCATGGCGTCCAGTACACACCAGACGATTTGAATTCAGGATTTTTTTACTGGCTTTTTAGAAAATAATAATAATAAATAAATATACAACAACATCACATACATTGTTCTGACTCCGTGGTAAGTAGCTGGTATTACAAATAAACTTAAATAAATTCATATAACACCCAGACCAGTACAAACAGACATGTTCATGCACACAAATGTTTGTACAGTGCGGGTAGTACTCGTAACTGAGAAAAATGTATCATGAGGATTGCACCAAGTCTTCGTTCCTCTCCTTTTGTGTATTATATATCAATTTGTGATTGTCTAGACATATGAAAATACACACTACGCACACTTGTATTAAATACATCTACTAATTGAAAATGTTTTTTGTTACAGGTAAGAATTTCGTATTACCTACAAGATCGACGCTTTCGCAAAAGGTATTTATACATACCGATGTCAATGAAATACATTGACCAACACATAAATTTGGGTGTTAAATCAGTAGATATAATACTTCAGAGTAAATTTAAACTGTAGAAGACGCTTACCAGTTACACCTGAAGTCTGTACTATTATTATAACATCCATAGACGATCATAGATTTATCTCAGCTGCTACCGATTTTACGACCACCTTTACGGTCTTTGAGATAGCTTGATACTCCGTTATTGAAAGACTAATCCGATAAAATATTCCTGAATTAAAATGCAGTAAGAGTAGGATTTATCTTCTGCCTAATGGCAGTCAGAAAAAGCACAAAGGTGTTTACAAACAGAACTCTAACATCCAGTCACCGCAACAGAAACATTTCGTTCAATAAACGAACGACAAACATTCAAAACAACATGATTCCCGCGTCGTTCTAAAATGCCCCGGATAACTCGTTTTAGGATATAAACCGTATTTGCCGAAAACCAATTTGCTCCAGAATGGCCCACATTCCTGCGTCTTAATGCCCTTGAATTTATTTCATTATTATGAACTCGCAGTTAAATAATTTTAGCGAGTAACGCACCACTAAAATACAGAGTTTAATTACGGTTTATGCTAAATTATTGTTTAAAGGCGGACTTAAGGTGGATTTGCGTGAACACGATTTTTGAACCGCAATAATACTGTGCTAACACCATTTAGAACATTTATTTCCTTTAATTAATCCATTTGTTTTGAAATAACTTGGCAATTTATGACTTGTTTAACAGTAATTTTATTTCAATGGAAAAACCTTACAATAAAATACAAATAAATTGAATAAATATGTTCAAAAACTCTCATTTCTTCACAAATGATTCATTCGCGTTCTATTTTAGATACTTTTCTCTACCCCACACTTTCAAAGTCATCTTAAAAATTTAACAAAGCTAGGTATATATAAATACATAAAAAGATTACTCACACTCGCTCAATCGTAAAACCCCGTCTCGTCACCAATCTGTCTGCGAGCGCCAACGTTTCGCAGACGATCCCACTCGCGTGCATTTTTCACGCACTCCGGCCCACGCTGTTTATATTTAGCCGCGCGCCCGAGAAACCACTTCTAAAGTAGGTACACCAATAAGAATTTTATATGCACTTTGCAAGTTTTTATTGTTGCGGTTGTTGAGAACGAGCTGCCTTTACCTGCTTTGTTGTTTGTGTGCATTACTTATTTATGCTTGGAATGAAAACTTTTTATTCCAAAAATACAAACATGCAAATTGAGCTTTACGTTCCAATCCAGAAACAATTATCGCCGAAGTTTCGATAGCGAAACTTTGACAATTTCGAGTGGCGTCCCCGGAGCGCAGTCAGTGCGATTAGTGCGACGCGACACGGCATATCTCGTGACGCGCGCCGCGCGCCGTCGCAACCGCCCCTTATGTGCTGTTGTCACGGTCGGGACCGCGGATTGGAAGATAATAACTCTGTTAGTCGTTGCTAACGCTACGGGAATAGTGTGGGAAAAATGTATATTTTAGTCGATGAAATGACACACACAAATATAGATACTTCAACTTTATACAATAGTAGTATAGTTTAGCATATTTTCTCAACAATTGAAATACAATTCAATGGTAATTTACAATTATCACTTACGTGTAGAACTAACATAAATAAAAATAGAATAAAAACAAAACTAAAAATAATCATAAGATAATCGTGAATAATATTTTGACTAAAGCTGAAAAAGAGGATTATTTTGCTTTAAATTTCCACTAAACGACGCCAGTGCAGATCCCAAAATTCGTCCAACTGTAATCACCTGAAAAAGCTAGAGCTGGAAGTCGCAGGACTTACAATACCTACAAGTCACAATGTGACACAGAAGATGCACCTGGAATCACAACACTCAAGTTTAGTGGAAAAATGAAGCAAAATAACCTTTTATTTCAGCTTTATTCATGGATTTCCACAAAGTAACGCCTGATTCCATCAACTTTATTATACTTTGAGACTTTTCATACGTATGTTCATAATATCTACCGAACGAAATCTACAGAAACTTCATAATATCGACACTAATAAAATAAGTTGCAACACTATTGGCTCAATCCCCAATCAGTTTTATGACTTCTAGTCGTGGTTTCGGAAATAACTCAGCAAAATGTTTCGTTTATTTGACACAGGTTTGTCATAATAAGCCGAAAAATGATTCAAATCGTGACAATACAAACTTACCTCTATAGATTCGTATCTAGCAAACAGAGTTTTAGTCGTTATTTCCTTTCCTTGGTTCTTTTATTTTACATGAATATTAAATATTCAATAAAAATAGTTAGGTCGTATTGCAAGGAATATTTATTTTAAACCGCATTAAAATTCTGTTTGACGTGTAAATGCACTTTATTTAGATAAAAATACACTTTAAATGTCTATAAAAGTTACATTGAATAAAAATATTATTTCAGATATTGAAAATACTAAAATTAATATACAAAACAAAAAGTTAATGTTCAAACACGTCGGCTCACAAAACCCGTTCAGACATTTTTAAAATGCATAATGTAAACGATGAAAAAATGTGGGTTAATGAGTTCTCGCGAGCACGCGCAAAACGGTTCAATTAGATCGCTGGTTCGATACCCGGCTGCGTCAGCGATTAATAAAGTCTAGCTATGCGAACAAAAAGTAACGCCTGGCGGTAATCTGTGCTAAGGGTTAAAAACGCCAGCGCTTTGCTAGGCGGTTATAAATGTGCTTGAACTACATACTTAAACAAGTAGGGTAGTTGGTAGGTACAATTTTATTTTGACGTGACAACGTCTTAAATTAGGTTGTGGCTCGGAGTCACTCATGAAAAAGTGTAACGCCCGCTCACGTCTGTTACGATGAGTCACCGAACGAGAGAGAGGCCCGCCGGACCGGCGAATGCCTTGCGTCTCTCTCTCACCGTCACACGGGGTCTCACGCACCACCACAAAACCGACTTTACAGGCAACCATTTTTTTCTCTGAAACCTTTAGTATCTCCTATTGAATATCGACATACATATGTTTATTTTAAAACTGCAATTTTTTGGAAGATAAAAATATATACAGCGTAAATTGATTAGAAGCTTTTGACACCAAATTAAATTAAAATATAAATCAAATAAACTCAGCATTTAATAAATATAAAACTCTGCCGTTAATCGTTCAATGAACACCACTTTCAATGGTGGTGGTCTAATCGGTTTGATTACTTTGCAAAATTTTTATTCTTCTTAAATGCTTGCGAAATATGTAAATACTATTAACAACATTTGTTCAAAATTTAACTGCCTATGTTAACAAAATTACGTGTAGTTTTCCCTAGTTGTTATAAAACCAGCAATTATCTCATTAATTTGTTAACAATTTGAAACATTTATAACATTTTGCAAATGTAACGATTTTATGTAAATTCAAATAATTGTACCTACAACAAAAGCAACCAGTGTGTTGTGTTAATTAGCTTAGCTTTATGATTTTAATTATCTGTTCATGTGCCGTACGGACGAAGTTATTCCTTTAATTAACGTGCCTGTTTTACTGCTATAGCACTTTTATTTGTTAAGTATTTTTCGCGTTTACAACGCTATTTTTCAATTTCGAAAAGACAACACTTTAAAAATTCTTTTCGGTTCCGGTCATCGGGGAGGAATCGAACCCCCGACCTTTGGAAGTCCGGTCCAATGCTCTGACCACTGAGCTACCGAGAACCTTAATGGAGTCGTTGAATTTTGTAAGTGTTTTTAACGCTTTGAGCCAGCGTATGTTCCATCAATGATTGTGGGAGAACACCCTCAAATCACCCGAGAGAAATATTATTACAAATATTTAACAATCGGTTAAGATGAAACAGGCTATAATTTTATTTGTTAAGTATTTTTCGCGTTTACAACGCTATTTTTCAATTTCGAAAAGACAACACTTACCTTCGGTAGCTCAGTGGTCAGAGCATTGGACCGGACTTCCAAAGGTCGGGGGTTCGATTCCTCTCCGATGCTATAGCACTTGTTTTGAATTTTGGATAAAAAGATAAACGTACGAGTATTGAATGGTAGTTCTTTATATCAAAATTCACACAAGTATGATTACACGGGGAATTTTTTATGAAGCGAAGACGATCTCGATTGAAAAAGAGAATTATTTTTCTTTAAATTTCCAGTAAATGACGCCAGCAGAGGAACCCAAATACATCCAACTGTAACCACTTGAAAAACCTAGAGCTGGAAGTCGCAGAACTTACAATACAACTCACAACGTTACACAGAAAACAAAAAACCGCAAAGTAACCCCTGATTCCATCAACTAGAATCATAAGTAATTCGTGTAGCTAAAGCACTTGTGTTACAGCACAGATATCAATATCAACAGTGGTATCATAAATGAACTTAAATAAGTACATATAACACCCAGACCAGTACAAACAGACATGTCATTATAGATCTTCCTTTAACAGTTCGTCAAATTTATTTATTTATTTAGTGTATATTTGTATATTATATTATGTGTATTTTAAATATGTAACCATATATATCTATACATATGTATATTTATATATATTTATGTATGTTGTATATTTTATATTTAATCTTATGTGTCATATTATTCTTATTTTTTGTTTGTTTTCTCTTTTATTTATTTTGTCGCACCGCCCACTAATCATTTCTGATTAGCCCAAAGATATGACTGGTAGAGAATGCCCTACGGCGTTAAGTCCACCTTTTGTACAAAGTATTGTTGTGCAATAAAGCTTAAATAAATAAATAAACATGTTCATGCACACAAATGTTTGTACAGTGCGGGGATCGAACCCGCGCACGACCTCTTGGTTAATAGTCAACTTCTTGACCATTACACCGTTGTCGTCAATGACATCGTAAATTACACAATTTGATAATGTTTAGGTTTTAATTTATGTCAAATGTTTATGTCAAACTAGTAGCTGCCCGCGACTTTCTCCGTGTGGAAACCCTTTATCTTCACAACTAACTTTCGGATCGAAATTGCGCATAGCTCTAAAAACTTAACCGAGTGGCACCATCTATCGGTAAGCTATGAGTTGATTCATAATTTTTTTTAATGTCACTCTCCAACTTCTTACCTTCCTCCACACTAAAAAAAAACATTATGATATGCTCCGTTGCGTCGTGAAAGAAGGACAAATATTTTGCAAATTAGAAAGGTATTTACAGCGAATACTTTTGACAAAATGCTTCGGCAAAATGTCTGGATAGCAGAATATAAAGTTCAAAAATTTTGAAATATTTCAAGACTTTTGAACTTTAGATTCTGCTATCCAATAACTTAAAATGACTTGGTGCTTGTTGATCAGAATCACTTACTTATTATTCAGACACTCAATTCTCTGGGCGACCTTTTTGTAAGTTTCCCTTCATCCATAAAACGAAATCTATACATCTCCCTGATCCCTCGGAATCACTAGGATATCTAGATAATAAAACTACCGGCGGCATCGGCCCTTGTCACAAAGGCCCGAACCCTGCTGGACGCCTGACAAATGTGACGTCAGAAGAAACGTCAGATCCGGATCGCCGGGAAAGAGATCGAACGAATGATTGCGGCGTTTGAATGAGATCTATCACTTTGCCGAACGAATGATACCAAATACCTACTGACCATAAGATAAGATTACTTAGTATGTTTGCATGGCTTTTTTGTTGATGAAATGTTTCAAGCTCTTCACAGCGTCTGTGGTTACAGAAAGTATTTGACATTTGACAGTGCTCTTGTTATTTCATTCTAACTTAGGGACGCTTTGAACCGCTTGAAATTTAGTAAGCAAGCAATTCTAATAAGAAGTCCATTGCATTATACTACAAATTTCTTCCCAATCCTTTGTTAAATTAAAAAAAAATTACAACTCCTTTTGCATCATATTGGAGCACACACGTGTTGTCAAAAACTACCAAATGCTTTGAAGAAAATTCAATTCAATTTAGCGTATCAGCGAATTTACTTCAACGCTTGCCATTCAAAGTTGTTCGTATCTTCTCTAGTTCGATTCTTGTGCAATAAAGTTTTAAATAAATAAATATCTCGCACTAATTCTCTAGCCCCAAGTGAAAGATAAGTGTAAGCTTGTGGTATGGTAAGCACGATTTTAAAAACTAATGGTAACTACCTATTTGGTCGCTTCTTCTGCTATGTGAGACACAGATTTTTTATTTTTAAAGTAACTTTGTTCTCTTTTATTCTTTATTTCTTTATTTATGTTAAAACAATTTACAAATATGTTTCTAAAACATATTTCAATACCAACAAAAACCTATTCAGATTTATATGTGGTAATGAGTCACTACACTACTCGTTACAATTTTAAGACAATATGTCGTTCTTAAGTATTTTTATACATTTAGCACTATTTTCTAAATTACTTAT
This sequence comes from Pyrausta despicata, assembly GCA_963921415.1. Taxonomy (NCBI): domain Eukaryota; kingdom Metazoa; phylum Arthropoda; class Insecta; order Lepidoptera; family Crambidae; genus Pyrausta; species Pyrausta despicata. Next base: position 18,487,640 of record OY992847.1, read on the forward strand.
TTGTTCAATAATATTGCTAGGATATTCATTTAAAGTAGATGGTAGGAAATACTCCCACATTCTTTTGCCATGAACTTTGTTGCATGACTCTTACTTGGGATCTTCGATGAACGGCTGTAGGCACTCGTATTTAACGTAACTTTATCAATTAAAAACTTTCAGGTTATTTAGACTAAACAAAGGTACATAGTCGAGTGCCGAAGATTTCTGATAACAACTTCAATTTAAACCAAGACGTGCCTTAAGTTGCGTCTGGTACCTACCCTTTAGGAAGTTGAGAATATTCGTTTTCCCTGAAATCTATTAAACTGAGAATACTCAGGATTCTGCCAACGGCAAACTAAATTAATCTGATCTCAAGTGAGCTTCCGGAAAAATTGAGACGAAAAATTGCCACTAATGTGATCCATAATCCATTTTCCTCCAAATTGTTTACTCATACTGAATTTTTTAAGGTCAGATGGATTATTCCAGAAACGTAGTCCCAGGAAACTTCCAAGAAACGTTTCCGATTCTAACATAAGTAGATGCCATAATGTCATATTCTTTCATGAATTTTTATGTCTAATGGAGACATAAAAATTCCTATTTTAAATGACAATGGCGTAATTGTTCCCCGGATTGATATGCCAAGTTCCCGTCATAAACTGGAGCGACACAAATTTTGCCGTAAAGACGTTAAGAGACTCGTAAATATTTTAATCAAGCCCTGGCATTGCTGACGAGCCAGAACTCCAGGTGAACTCCCCGGGGAAGGCGGGAAATCTTTTTTAAGACAATCGCGAGTTGTTGGTATGTGGCCAAGTAAAATCAGCCAGCTAACTGCACCTCTCACTCAGTAATAACATTTGTCCAAAAAATATATATATATACTACAAAATTTTATCGATAAGTATGTTGCTACGCGCAAATCTCGAGAGCAACTGAACCGATATCGTTCATTATGTTTTTAGAACTAGGAATAGTAATATTTATTTGCGTAAATAGGGTACGAGTAACATTTGATATGTTGGTCATCTTACAATAGTGCGTAAACCTATTTAGCCGTGTCAAAAAATAATAATTTTAATGTCGATTTTGATAAAAGTCAAATAAAATGTAATTAATTATACCTTATATTATATTGATTACATCATTGGGTATATTATGCATATTTTTTATAATATTCCTTGAAGTACGGGTATGGTACTTACAGAGAGAAAAACTTAAACAACGGACAAGACAACGCCTGCAGGGTACGCTAGACCAGCCAAGACAAAATATCAGAACGACGAATCAGAAAGGTTTGAAAAGAGTGATTGAATAGTCGATTTTTAGGTAGGTATGTTTTAAAACGTTCGTTACCCAAGTATGTTAGTAATTTTCTCTTAAGTTACAGACATGACAAAAATATGAATGAAGTCCTTTCCTCCTTCTGTGTTGTACAATGTTTTCCATCTAACCTGTATGAATCCTTCTTTACTTTTAATGTCAATTTAAATTTTTAATCTAATAATATTCAAATGTTGTGAACTGATGATATGAATTAGTACTAATATTAGCTTTTAAGATTTTTGTCATTTACTAATCACTAGGAATAAATATATTTTTTTATTAGTCTTTGGAAGAAGCCACAAGTTATACCATGTCTGTTCTCTCTGAGCTATGTTCGTACAACTGAAAGAAACTAAATTACGTTTAGAACTTGATCTGAAGGTCAATAGGCACTTATTAAGAACCAAATTTGTTTTTTTTCTTTGACGGAGGCAGTAAATTATGCTTTTCTTATTTAAAAGCTAAGTTCTTAAGTCTTTTTCTTAATGTTTATTGTTCATGTTACTTTATTCGTTTCAAATATTTGATAACAGCCTTATGTTTTTTGTATAACCTATTTTAATAGCGTAAATTAGTAACCTACCTACCTACATACTTAGACTAATCGTGCCTGTTTTTAAGCTTAAGCTTTGGAAGCGTGTTTGGTTGTATAAGGAATGAATTAAATAACTTTGCACGCGGGGATCTGAGATGGGATGATATAAGTTTGCAAAGTTAACCATACCATGACTTCAATACCAAAAATCGGTTGTCTGTTTAGTCGGTTTACTGACTATAGTTGAACGTGTCAACGTCATTGTCACGTTGCCTCTTTGTCTCTCGTTCCGCGCTCTCGCTTGCACTTCAATCCTTGAATGGAACGCCTCAGAGCGAGGTAACGCCGCATGCGTCATGTTTTTCGGTGCGTGCAGCCGGCTCCATCGAATTAAAACGTTGTCACGTCAAAAAATGAAATCTGCATGGTGACTTTACGTGCGACATTTGACTGCCCTGGCAGTTAAATCTATATATACACAAGAAAGTGGTGTTAGATACACTATTTATAACTCAAGAACGGATGAACCGATTTGGCTGGAAATTGGTGGAGAGGTAGCTTAGAACCAGGACACGGACTACGGATTTAATCCCGTACGCCCGCGATTGTGAAAACAAAGAGATTACACGCGGACTAAGTCGCGGGGGGCCACAAATAAAAATAAAAAATATTATTTCATTCGCACTAAGCAAAACATTCTATTTATTTAACGCTCATCAGATTTATAATCCTAAGTATAAATGAGTGCAAAAGCGATTGTGTTCTCTTGAGACACTGTGACGATATCGTCATCTTGGTACTCAAAGATAAACGCCAGATATACTAGCTTTAAAAGTCGGCATCGGCTCCTGTGAGTTTACCGTATTCAATTATATGACTTTCTACTAACGTTTTATTTAAAAAAACATAATGTTAGAAACGTGCGCTACAATTTCCTGTAGATACATTTATCTGTGGGATTGTTTGCGTTAAACATTTCTAAACCACTTTCTTGTTTGCTCTTGTGCCAAGCGCAGGTATGCTAACGTTATAAGGCGCGCCGCACACGTTTCGCGCTAATTAATTATGCCTTCTGTACGGTTAGCCTTGGGGGACTATGGGGGATTATGGTTTTTAAAAAAAATTGGTTGCCTGTAAAGTCGGTATACGGGCGAAAGTTTTACGTGACAACGACTTTGAGTGGTAAAATAATTTTAATGTGAATATTCATTCGTATAACATGAACCGGTGTGTATGCCTATCTCTCTCACTCTCTCTCTCTCGCTCTGTCTCTCTCGCTCTTAGGCGGGTTAACTGTGCTCGAGTGGAAGGGACGCGTGCCTTTCACTTTTTATGTCTGTCTCACTCGCTCTTAGGCGGGCTAACCATGCCCGAGTCGAAGGGACGCGTGCCTCTCACTCGCTCTCATTGTGAGCGCGGAACGTGAGCGGAGCAGCGTAACGCAGTTTCTTGAAGTGTCACCCGGCAAACCAATTTATAAGACGTTGTCACGTCAATAATAAACTACTTATACTCAGAAAATTAGGTGCTTCTTAGGTAATTGACTGGATAAACTAAATTATCCTACTAATATTATAAGCGTACAAGTATGCTAGTTATGAATATTTGTTACTCTTTCAGGTAAACATTACTGTATGGATTGTAATGAAATTTTACCAGAATATAGCTCGTACATCAGAATAACATATAGGGTACAATTTATATGGAATTGTGAAGATAAACAGTTTCCACACGGACGAAGTCGCGGGCGGTCACTAGTTTAAGATATTTGTACCAAAATGTTGACTATTGCAGTTTTGAAAAAACAAAACACTAAAGATGCTTTAACAGAAGAAATAGCTTCTATAAACTTTTTAAATTACAAGCACTTTCAAGAAGATACAGGCGAATCTGAGCAAAATTTGCATAGAATAAAAGTCAAGCGAATCATTTTAAACATTTAAGATAACCTCCTTAACATTAACAATGTTAATTGAACAGCCTGGGGGTTGGGGAGAGAGGGATAACATAGCGCTTTACGTCGCAATAAGCCTCACCACACGACGACTTTGAAATAAAACCATTACGTACAGTAATGCACCATTAATGAACTCACGTAATGAACTATTATAATTTTGCGGAGAAAAATCCCCGTTGATATACGAGTATTTTGATGTTGAAATTTACTAAGAAATAACGAAAGAAAAGCGTTAACTTATTTTTCACTAGAATTAGTAATGAGCTGTTTTGAGAATTTTACAGTACTAAGTTCTAATACTCTTATTCATTGAAAATTAATCACTTAAGTTTGTTTGAATGACTAAAAATACTTCTGAAAATTTAATTTGTATTCAATATCGGGTCTAATTCTTAGTATAAAATAGATTTTCACTTAGACAGACACTTTATTGTACAACACAAAACAAAACTTACAGACAAGTTTAACAAAGAAAGATGTAAAATTTAGGCGCTCTTATCGCTTGTAGCGATCTCTTCCAGACAACCTTCCGTTAAAGGAACATTAAATAAACAGGAAGGGGGAATTTGAGCAAAATATATATGGATATATTCGTACTTTACTTATAAAATATAGATTTGAGTGTTTTTAGAGTTTGTAAATCATCGACATCAAACAAAATGTTTTTCGGCTATCAAGTAGTTTTCTCAGTACCCAACACCGACACCCCGCTAGCAGCGGTACTGAAATTAAGATAAAGGTTGGTTTAGCCCGCCCGCCCCCCAATACATACGATATGAGTCCTGCCTTTCAGTTTTCAGGGAATGCCTGCCCTATTCAGCGTCGCGAAGAGTCTTTATCTTTGTAACGCGGTTGATAAAAAAAGGTCTTGGTGGTTACGTAGGTATGACCTGAGCCTTTTAAATTTTTTCTTGTTAGGAATATAGTTACGCATTTTCAACCTTTTTTTTCAGTACTAAAAAAATTGAGTAACATGAAAAATTCCTTTGATCGAGTCCTTAACTTATAATTGTGAGGTAAACCTAAAACTGCAAAGCAACCAATAACTTCAAAAGGTTTAAAAGCAAAACCATGGGAAAATCACCACAAAGAATCTAATATAAAATTTTATCATCAAAACTCAAGCAAAGACCAGCTCCACTTCGACGAAATAAGAAAAGTATTCATTAAGTACTGGATTTAATCACAAAAAATCTAATGAATATCCAGCGCAAAAATGTTTTTGTTAACTCTCTATGAAACAGTTCTGCTAACTTTACTGACTTACCAAAATAATTTTGAAATAGTCAAGTTTATTATGATTTTTTTTTCAAAAGTCAATGAGCTGATTATTATCAACATAATAATAATATACAACAACATCACACACATTGATCCTGACTCCATGGTAAGTAGCTTAAGCACTTGTGTTACTTATATCAGAATCAACACAACTATTACAAAAAAACATAAATAAATACATATAACACCCATACCAGGACAAACAGACATGTTCATGCACACCGTTATTTGTACAGTGCTGGGATCGAACCTGCGACCTCTTGGTTAATAGTTAACTTCTTGACTGTTTCACCAAAGTGGTCGTCATAACACTTTTATTTGATATAAACATAAATGGTTTTCATCATCATCATCATTATCAGCCAAAGGACGTCCACTGCTAAACATAGACCTTCCACACAGCTTTCCACATCGACCGATCACAAGCGGTCGGCATCCAGTGTGATCCTGCGATCTTCACAAGGTTGTCGTGGCCATCTTGTCGGTGGACGTCCTACGCTGCGCTTATGGTCGAAGGGTCTCCAATCCAGAACTTTTTTGCCCCAACGGCCATCAGTTCTTCGCGCCATGTACCCTGCCCTGCCACTTGAGCTTACTGATTCTGAAGGCTATGTCCGTTACCTTCGTTCTTCTACGTATCTCCTCATTTCTGATTCAATCTCGTAGAGAAATACCGAGCATAGCCAACTCCATCGCTTGTTGTGTTACCTTGAGCTTCTAAGTGGTTTTAGCCTCTGTTTAAAGCGGGTCATATTATGTTAAATATTACTAAAACACAGACATATCAACCTTATTGCCTGCTAGCAGTGGAACCGGGAAAGCGTTGGAGCGGCCGTCAATCGCGCAAATATTGCTCCGATCTAGCCTCCGTATCGGTTTGTTTTACTATTGGCTCCCATTTTTAACCCACTATCCGTCTTGTCCCTGTCCATTTGTCATTGGAAACGACCATTCCCTCGTTACGAACGTGGCGACTCGATTTTATTAAAGGTATTGAGGCTGCATTGCACAAAGCTATATTTGAAATATTGATCGATTTACTGACATTTTTGATTTAATCCCCACCGATGCCTACGAAGACGATATCGGCACCGTAACAATAGTATATTCATTGTTTCACATTTACCGTGATTTTCACAATTTATATTACTGTGCTTGTTTGAGTGAGGATCACTTACCTAACTTATTTATGTAGTAGAACATATGTTGTATCTATTTGCGAGTTTAAGTAGATGTATTAAATTTTAGCCATTTATATCTTAGTTTACCCGTAAAAATTGTATATTTTGCTCAAATTCCCCCTTCCTGTTAATGTAATATTCCTTTAGGTACGAGTATAGGTAGGCGTAGGTTGTCTGGAAGAGATCGCTACAAGCGATACGACCGCCTAAGTTGTACATCTTTCTTTGTTAAACTTGTCTACCTCTTTTTTGTTTTGTGTTGTACAATAAAGTGTTAATCTATCTATCTATCTATCTAACTACCTCGCGTTACTCGTATCAATGGAAGCATGTTAATATGCATAATCATTTTAAATAGTGTTATTCATGTTATCAATAGATAATTTGATTAGGTGCTGTCTTCTCCTGGTGATACTAAACGCTACATTAATAATTTTACATCCAAAAGCTTTCCTATTACTACTTGGGGTAAGTACGAGTATATTTAAATTTAGGTCTCCACAAACAGGCCCTCTCAACCATCCACCAAAAAGTAAGTATGTCAGTAATAACTACTGGCAGATCTAGTTAAAATTAACAGCAAGAAGTCACTCCGATATCTGGTGAGCTCGGGCCGAAGTCGGACCATTTAAACTTTAAATTGCTCTGAGTTTGGAATTAACAAAAAGTTGAACTTTACGCGTATAATGAGATCCAAGTTTTTGCCTACGCGGCATCTTGGCGGTTTGTGGTCTGGATATTGTTGGTTTTATGTATGGCTTCGCGTTAGTCTTGGTGTGTGGGTAAACCAAAATTTTATTGATGGGTGTTTGTTATGTTTTACTAACTGTGGTTGACGTGACTTCGGGTGTGTTGTCGTACGATACAATATGACTGAGATCTTAGCCGCTGATTTCCTTTTTTAGTAATAGTTATAGTCCTCCTGGCCGATTTCGACCACGGCGGCCAATCTTAACAGAGATCAGCTCAAAGTTCGGTGAGACGGCAATCCGACATGACCGGAGCGACGTGCTTTCCGAGGCACAGGGGTGAAACACCGCCAACTTCCCGACTCCGAGCTGTTTTTGAGAAGTTCATGACAGAAAATCCGAGAAACAATTTTTGGTTCGACCTGGCATTCGAACCCAGGACCTCTCTGATGTAAGACAAAAACATTGCCACTACACCAAAAAGGCAGTCAGGTTTCCTTTTTTAAGGAGGTTTCCTTTTTTATAACATTCTTAACAATGCATAAACTTGTCTAGGCATTGTTACAAAGAAAATACGTCAATTTGGTGTAATGGTCAAGAAGTTTACTATTAATCAAGAGGTCGCGGATTCGATCCCCGCACTGTACAAACATTTGTGTGCATGAACATGTCTGTTTGTACTGGTCTGGGTGTTATATGTATTTATTTCAGTTTTTTTGTAATATCACTGTTGATTCTGATATCTGTAACACAAGTGCTTAAGCTACTTACCACGGAGTCAGATCAATGTATGTGATGTTTCTGTATAAAAAAGGGATAAAATTATTAGGTACCTACGTACAACGCAACCCCAATAACAGAACATAACGACTTTTCAACTGAAAATGGTTCAGCTTGTTAAACAACAGTATGAATCCTAACTATCCATAGCGGTCATTCTGGACATACTTCGGTTAAAATGGCGATTACGCCACCCAAATTATTCCATTGGAATTAACTTAATAGGAGAACTAATAACGAGGTGACTGAAAATGGCCACTTATTCAGAAATTCACGGGCCATTGCTAATATCAAATTATTTAATGGTTAAGAGGGAGTAACAGCTAATAGTATCCATAAAGGTGCTAGCATTAGTAATAGTAAATACATTGCAGGTTCACATTAGCTATTAGCACACAAGAACGATAATGATACGAAATGCCTTCATTTAATAACGGAGATAAGCCTGAACGTGAATAATGACAGGCGTTTGATTGGTGATTGACGATCAGGTCGTGGGTAAGTGGCCCTGATTACAAACCAAGCAGGTAGTGGTATTAGTACCTACTTGACTATCTAACCGCCATTGCATAGTATAGCATAGATTATGACTTCGACTAGGCAAGGGGCAGAAGAGGGGTTTCTTAGACCTTCAAAGTTGTTTCCTATCCCTTGTTAGTTTGAACAAAGGCATGATAAAAACTATAAGATGTAAGTAATAATGCAACGTTTGGCAATGATGAGGAAACACAAACAGTGAAAATCATTAAGCATTGATTGTAATCGACTTTTTATTAATTTGATGGCAGTCAAGTTCGTGTAGCGTACAAAATATTTATAAATTACCTTTATATTCTCTCTGTAAGGACTAGCCTCGTACTTTGAGGAATACTTAAGAAAAAGAATTAGTTCAACCAATTTAGCGATTCATTTTTATGATATTTATCACATAGTGAATAAGGCAGCCTCAAAAAATAAAAAGTTACGTATATGCTATCTATTTCAACATCCATTGATATTAACTCACTAACTTGGAAGAGTAGTAACCGGTAATATATTCGGAAAACCATGAACCATTGCGAATGGCTTCTTTATGAAATGACTATTCCGATGGAGCAGATTCCTAATGCCGGCTAATGGGCCATTGCCCCCGCTCTCTGGCCTCGCTTTCTAACCTGCCATAAATCTGGGCGCTTTATTCTAGGTAGTTAGAAAGCTATATTGTAAGCTTTATTCCAATTTATTTGTAATTTAATGTTATACAGATGTCACTCTTTAGTCTGATTGATTCCAGAGGCCGTACGCCCTAAAGTTTCGTTTGTATTTTCGGATCTAGCCAATTCTTTCGCTCGCACCGTGAATCTTGTAAGAGTGTCTGAGATGGCTACACCCGAAACTACGGACAAAGGCTCAGAGAGTAGAGGGGTTGACATTAACACGACTCTAAAAAACTAAGTATAAATAAATAAATATTTCACAACAATCACACCAACTCTCTAGTCCCAAATTAAGCTACGAGGCTTGTGTTATGGGGACCAGACAACGGATATACTTAATTAAACACATTTTTTTGTAAATAAGTTCAAATGTTCAAATGTTCAAATGTTTTATTTGCAAGAATACAGTAATCAAATACATCAGTTGACAAAGATAGCGTGAGTCCCGTGCATTCTGCCTTATAATAGCGTGCAAATATATAGTAGTTAACAACAAATATCAATAATATACTGAACAGTCATGGACATAGTATTACAATTTGATTTATTACATTTATTACATTTTCTTTCATTATATTCAATAAATTCTTGAAGACTGTAAGAGCTGCGGTGTAATATCAATTATATTATATCAACACAGACATGCACAAATTATAATATGTCAAAAAGTTCATTTCTCATTATTCATAAATTCATCTAAACTATAAAATCTTTTTTCTAGCAACCATTCATGCAATTTTGATTGAAAAAGACTAGGTCTTAATGGTCTTAAATTTTTAGGTATTTTATTATATATTTTTATACACATGTTCAGACAGTTTTTCATAAACAATGTAGTTCTGGGTGCAAATTTTAGGACAAGTCTATCAGAGTTCCTCGTATTTCTTAGTAAGTACATATTATACATAGAAAACACCCAGAAAGATAACTATTGTTTGAGTTTATTAGACTTTTTATTGTTAGTCGCTTTTCTGTCGCTTACTGGCACCCGTTGAAAATCAGCTGCTATGATTTTTGTTGAGCTGCGCACCCTTATCGCAAACTCAGAGATCTCTTCAATTTAGTTGTCATTTAATTTCCCCTTTTCCTGCATGTCTTAAAGTCTTTGTATGTCTACCTATTCTACAACTTTGACAAAATTTCGGTTATTAACCATTCATCATTAATCAGTAATTAATCATTGATTTTCACGACCACTTTGGTAAAATGGTTAAGAAGTTGAGGTCGCGGGTTCGATCCCCGCACTGTATAAACATTTGTGTGCATGAACATATCTGTTTGTACTGGTCTGGGTGTAACATGTATTTATTTAAGTTTATTTGTAATACCACAGTTGATTCTGATATCTGTAACTCAAGTGCTTAATTTACTTACAACAGAGTCAGAACAATGTATCTGTTGTTGTTGTTTATTGTAAAGAAACTACTGCCTAACATAGTGCTGTCCTGTTTGTTTTATTTACTGCTTAAAAAGATAAACTTTATTCACTGCTCGTGAGTTCGTGACACGTTAAGAAAATAAGATAATCATAATAAACGAATGTGTAAAGTGGTGACAGGCCTGTCTCGTTTATTAGATCAATGTTGTCACGCTTGTTTTCGACAGTTCTCTCAGACTGAAGGTGATTTCGTCTGAATCTGCAAATTGATAATAACAAATTCAACTCGGCATTCTTCATTCATGTCTTTGTAAACTGATTGCTATGTAGTGTTTTGTTTACGTATTGTCTCTTAATGCTGTGTATACACGTTTGTAGGTTGCAATCTAGTTCGCTACTTAAGTTAGTTACATGCTTGATACTGTTGATTGTTACCTGTTGTGTATGCCAATAAAGTAAAATAAAATAAATAAATAATTCTGTCACCACACAGACTAGACTAGACTTACGTACTTACATTACTATTTTTTAGATATTCAAAAAGGATCGAGTGAAAGTAGCTTTGGTTGTAACTCAAAACAAGATCAAGTTACTACTACCTAGGTTTTGACTACAATTACTACAAACGTGGTCATTCAATGGTTTGAATATTACTTGCGAAGGACATTGTGTAATAAGTTAAGTACTGCGAGGAAATTCTCGTGCAATCGAAAAAGTTCAGATTCGAAAAAAAAAATAGTGCAACTTGAAACGTTACCAATGTGACCAGTAAATTCGTATATATCGTATATATCTTGTAGCTGTCATGAAATGCACGTGTCAACAGTAATTTGAAGTAATTATTGTAGTCCGTAGGTTTAGTTGGCCACATACGAATTAAAGCTGAAAAAGATAATTATTTTGCTTTTAATTTCCACTAAACGACGCCAGCGCAGGAACCCAAATACATCCATCTGTAAGCACTTGAAAAACTAGAGCTGGAAGTCGTAGGATTAACAATACAACTGACAACGTGACACAGAAGATGCACCTGGGAACACAACACTGACATCAACAAAACAATCGACGAGTTTCGCCACTACACGTGGCATCCTCAGGAGATGCCGTCGCTTCGACAGATCACGAGCGACTACGAATAACCGTGCGGGAAAATAATAATGCATCAGAATCGACCTACCTCTGGTCGTTGCCCTCATATCTATATAATTTATCCCTTGCGATGTTATAAAAGCGAAAAAATAAGATGATATTTTTGACCTCAATCTAATGCTTAAAAGGTCATTATAACGAGACTGTTTGTATGTGGTTAGTTATGCTGGACATTTGAGAGCTCCTAGCGGTCAGTGAAGTCTCGGGTCGGAGTCAACGTACTTCTTGTCCTAGACAGATGTAATCTTGCATTTACTTAGGATTTGACTTTGCCTGCGTATTTGGGTAAAGTTAATAATTTAAGATTAAATTATTAACTTTACCCAAATTGTAATTTTCGATGGCCCCTACTACTTTAACCGCTTTCTATCAGAACGTTCGCGGTTTAAGAACTAAATGTTTACAATTTAGGCAGAGCCTATTAACTAGCGATTATGATGTTGTCGTAATAACGGAGTCATGGTTATTGGATAGTTTCTTTGATGGGGAAGTATGTGTGGCCGGTTACGACATTTTTCGAAGGGATCGTGATCTTGGTTCAAGCGGTAAGACAAAGGGGGGTGGAGTTATGGTTCTAGTAAAATGCGGTCTGGCGGCGCGACGCGTCCACGAGTACGAACCGCGCCCGCCTGTCGAAATGCTGACAGTCTCGATACCTGCGCATGCGCTTAGTGCACAGGTGGCACTGCATATTAGTGCTATTTATATACCTACTGATGATAGTCGTATTCCGCAAGACATAAACTGCATTTTGAACTCAATTAATAGTTTTTATAACAGTAAATCTCATGACAATTATTTAATTCTGGGGGATTTTAATTTACCATGTATTCAATGGTATCGCAATAACCCAACTTTTTTGAAGAATGGACCCGTTTTGGTACAAAATGCAGGCGCTCAGCTTATTAATAATTTATCACTTCTAGGCTTTTCTCAGTATAATAATTTACAAAACTATGCGGGGAACACCTTAGATCTGGCGTTTTGTAACTTGCCACTTCGAACTGAAAGGTGTACTCCGTTCGTCGGCGAGGACCGCGCTCATCCGTCATTTTATGTGGAAGTGTTGGATTTGGCGGTGAAGCCTCTGATCGAATCAAACAGCATAAGGCGTAACTACAGACGAGGAGACTACGATGGTTTGAACAATCATTTCTTAGAAATCGATTGGCAGACACTTGTAGGATCAGGTACAGTTAATGACGCTACAGACTTGCTTTACAAAATTGTGAACAACGCAATTTTAACATTTATCCCTTTTGCTCGACAGACTAGCTCATCTAGAAAATATCCTGTTTGGTATAGTAAAGCGTTAATTAAAATAATAAAAGAAAAGGCCAAAGCACATTCCAGGTGGAAAAGATACCAAAATCGTCTTGACTACGACGAGTTTTCCTTACTACGCAAAAGGCAACGCCAAGTTCAAGAAGCTTGTTATAAAAAATATATGAATGGTGTTGAGAATTCAGTAAAGGATTCCCCTAAAATGTTTTGGTCATACATTAAGTCCTTGCGTGGAAGTTCTAACTATCCTAATACTATCAAACTTGGCTCCAGTACATACACCGACGGATTCGCAATTTGTGAGGCATTTAATGAATTTTTCAGAAGTGTTTTTGGCGAAACTAGTACCACATGTCGACCTTTCGCACCACATTCTATGAGCGCTGACTCAATTTCCATTTTCAGCATTTCTGTAGATTCAGTGTTCAAGTCATTAAATACCCTTGACAGCTCAAAGGGCGCCGGCAGCGATGGGATTCCTCCCCTTTTCTGGAGAAATTGCGCTAAATCATTAGCACTTCCACTATCTATTATATTTAACCGCTCTTTACGCGAAGGTATCTTTCCCACAATATGGAAAAATGCTAACATCATACCTCTGCACAAAAAAGGCTCAAAATTGTATGTAGAAAACTACAGCGGCATTTCGATATTAAATACACTAGGTAAAGTCTTTGAAAAATTCGTATACAACGCCTTGTATCCAGTTATACATAAAGGTATGTCCGACCGTCAGCACGGTTTCTTGCGCCATCGGTCAGCAGTTACAAATTTATCGACTTTTACTAATTATGTTTTGACGAATATGGACAACGGTGGACAGGTTGACGTGGTATATACTGACTTCGAAAAAGCCTTCGATCGTGTAGATCACGACATCCTGCTTCACAAACTGCATGATTTAGGAATTCATGGAGATTTACTACGTTGGATTCAATCCTACTTGGAAAATAGATCTCAGGCCGTAGTGCTCGGTGGGTATAGATCAAACTTTGTGAAAATACCCTCAGGTGTTCCTCAAGGCTCGCACCTCGGTCCCTTGTTCTATAACGCATACCTTTACGACATAGGATTTCAAGTACGACACGCCGAGCACTTGCTGTACGCGGATGATAACAAAGTGTTTCTCCGCATCAGAAATTTACGAGACTGTGAATCCTTACAATCAGATCTTGATAGGCTTAATGAGTACTATGTTCGAAATAAAATTACTGTCAACCTTAGTAAGTGCCAGTCCATCATATTTACACGCAAAGTGAATCCTATTAAATTTCCATATGCCTTTAATAATAGGCCTATATTGGCAGTTAAAGAAGTCCGCGATCTCGGAGTTATTCTTGACAGTAAAATGACACTTTCTGCTCATATTGATTACATCGTCAGCAAGGCATATAGAAATCTAGGCTTTGTTTTGAGATCATGCAGGCCTTTCAAGGATATTTCTGCCATTAAGTCTGTTTACTTCGCTTATGTTCGCAGTACACTGGAATATGCTAGTTCGATATGGTCACCACAATACAAAATATACAAAGATGAAATTGAGCGTATCCAAAGAAAATTTTCCAATCATCTCGATTACCGCCTGCGACTATCTTTTGATACTTATGCTAGTAGCTGCCATCATCATAATTTTCTCACTCTTGAAGAGAGAAGAGACATGTTAGATATGTGCCTTTTGTTCGACATTCTGAATGGACACTTGGACTGTGCGGATTTGGTTGCAGGTATTGCTCTGCGCACTCCGAGTAAACGTACTCGACACACAGCTCTGTTGCACGTACCTCGGCACTCATCTAATTACGCTCATAATAATGTACTGACGCGAATCGCACATACGTATAACACCAAATTTAGTGAATTGCGATTATTTGGTATATCAAAGCACACCTTCAAACGTTCAATCGTAAAGCGTCTTATGATACTATAGCTCACGGCCACATATCTTGTATCGTTTTGACCTATTTTAATCTGTTTAAATATTTTATATTGCCCTTTATTTTAGGAAAACAAAAAAAAATGTTAACTTTGTTCGCTGAATTTTTATTTTATTTTTTTATTATTTAAAAAATTGTATTGTATGTAGGAATGTAGCAAATTGATCACCGTACTTGTCGAGCCGCTTATATATATATAAAAAAAATATTGCGTTCATCTGTACCTTATATTTCAAGCAAGTTAAATATTGTTATTTATGCAAGCTATGAGAATATTGTAGTGCATTAGAATATTTAAATTTTGATTAAGTACTGTTGCATAATATTATCTTTTTATACTGTATGGTAGTTGTAATGTTTTTTAATTGCTTTCATTTGTTCTTTCATGGAAATTTAATGGTGTCTCTCTTGGGAAATTGTTTGCTTTCCTTAAATTAATAGACAATATTTTCATTGTCAATGTAATTGTCTAGCTCTCAACTGAATACTAATGGTATGCAAAAGGAGAACCTAGTATTGGCCTACTTATCTATTAGTACAGTGTAATAAGCAAATTTATTGTAAGCTGTTGGTTTTCTTAATAAATAATAATAATAAATAATAAATTAAGATTAAAGTTAATATTGCCACGGCTATAAAATGAAACGGTTTTGCGTTACCATTTTGAAATTGATGTTATTTGAAAGTCTTGATAAATATTTTTAGTTATTGCATTTTATATCTTAGTTCAGCCATTTACTGTTATTTTAGTGCTCCGACCTAAACTGTTATTTTAATAAGAGTTTTTTGATCTTTAGATCATAAACAAGCAACTTTATAAATATACGAGTATACTTTTTAATATAGATTTTTCTTAAAAATCAAGTATATAACTTGATTGTGCTAGCGAATATAAACTGGTAGGTTTTAGTTCTAAAAAACAAGTCTAGGTGAAGCTGAGCAATTTGCAATGAGCTGTTAAATAGACCTCCAAAACTTGATTCATGAAGTACCCACTACTACAGCATTTCATACAAAAACAAGGGCTATTTCATAATAAGACTGGCATAGTTTCTTTGGATTTTTTATGCGTATAATACGACAGCATTATAAATATTCAGCTCATACAAAGATAAATAATATAAGTAACGAAATACTCACATTCTACAGGCTCTGGATTAACAAATTTTATTTCGCTGCAATCCAACCGAATTCCCCCGAGCTACGAAAATACAGCTGCACCGAGTACGCTCACGGATGCGGCATAAGTTCTAAAACGCGGATTACTGTGCTCACCGGGGACACCCAACTTCGACACACACTGATAAAAACATTTTACGAGCGAGCAACTTCCTCTAGAGTCGGTACTCTATCGTGATTTAGAAATAAAATATTGAATTGATGTTGCCGGTTGAATAAGTTTCAAGTTGAAGATGCTGTGTGTGTTTGTGTTTTATTTTTATTGCGCTTCAATTTAGAATATTCTTTATCGCACACCACACATAATGAAGATTACAAAATAAAATAGGTTTAACCGTAGGTGTACAATTCAAGCGGTCTCATAGCTTGCAACTTACCTTTTTACACTAAATATGTTGGAGTCATATTCACAAATTGTTGTCAGCCAGCAGTTACCTAGGCGACGGTATCTCGAAAAATAATAATTAAGTATTCAACAATACAGTGATAAAGTATTCCCAACAAAGGACAGCAGTAAACGTAAAAACACGTTGACAAAGTATTTAAAATTCAAAAACATTTCAGTTCTATCAAAGTTGGGGCATCTTGTCTAGACTTCTCAACCCCGCTTAGTCCGGATTCCTTATCACATGCACTCTCGACACTGAGCTCAAGTTTGTGGTGGCGTTGATGTTGAATAATTGATTGTGTTTGTTATATGCAGTCTGTTGATTATAGCTGTGTATCGTCTTGTCTAAAAGTGCGTACAGATTATGTAACATTTCAGTTAAAATCATGTGCTATAAATGTAAAAAAAATCATAATGATTGAATAACTCGCACTCGTTTTTAAAGTCAAAGAATGTGCCGTTATACCGGAGATTTTAACTTAATAACACCTACTCCATATCCATAATATCTTACTCCTCGCTCCTAAAGCTTCCCAAACGAAGCGACTTACAAGCCAATGATTGTCCACTCGAATGACTCGGCTGTTTAATTCAATCCCTTTGATCATTGTCACGTTCGTATTACGTGGCCGATCGCCCGTTCGCGGCTTCTAATCGACAATAATTTCGATTTGGTTAATGGCCGACATGATTTTGATTGTGGTCGGATGTAGCCTGCGAAAATCAGACACACCAAAAACAACTACTACTGAAATGCCCGAAAATATAGGTCTTTAAGCATCGCCTATATATAGGTCTTGGGTATTTTTATGGAGTATGAGAAAATCTTTTTTTTCTATAATGCCGCCATGATGTCCTAGTAACTACAAAGGTAATAAAGGCGCTTACTCTGAATCTAGACAAGCCAATTTCCTTTTCTATTTTTTTTTTAAATTAAATTGGCTAAGGTTTTGTGATACAGATAATCTAAAAGAAAAATGTAAGATGTTGTTATTTAAAGCTATAAACCAGCTTTTCTCCAGGTTTTGGAGCATCTTGTGGGTCTCATTAGACAGGAATAAATGATTTAATCTTTATTAAAAGGCCCGAAACGTTGCAAATTAAAACTTGTTCTATATAAGTACATGCAATCTATTTGCGCTATGATACTCTATCATTACTGATGATTACGGCGCTAATTCGCTCCGAGGCGGCAATCACGGCTTATTAATATCGGCGATGGCTATCGGCCCTCGTTTAATTGCCAGGACGGCGAACGTCATTAGTCAACGTTAGGTTTCGTTAGCGACACGCCCCGGCTTTGGGTCGGTGCAATTGTTGTACATTGTTTTACCAACATTACCAAATGATTTTTTATCGTAGTAAGCATTCACGATTTAATCTACTAATCATTTTCTTAAGGAAGGTAAATATAAGATTCTTATAAATGGTACCTCTATATATTATTTGTGTAAGAGCATTCCTTTTTCTACCAGCCTGTGTTGCGGTGCTAGGGCCTACAAATATGTTTGAGGTACCGTTTTAAAGGTCTCAGCGAGTAGATTGGGCTAAAACTCTATAACTTTTTCGAACTTGATTTAGAATTAAATGGTTTCTTGTCTAGGCCACAAAAATATACCACAAGATGCCACATGGATGATAAAGTATGTCAATGATTAATGATGCTATCTTCTCAATAAATTAAAGCTAACAGGTATCTAAAGCAATAAAAGTCCATGGAAGAACAGAGAAAGACATTGACCTTTTTTACAAAAAAAAAAATTGTCGCAATAATTTAAGCCTTAAAGCCTTAACTTTCTAAAAGAGATCTGTTTAAAAGGGATTCTGTCATTAACAATCAACAACTCATGCTGTCATCTATAATGGGGACTGAAATCATGGCAAAAGGCATGTTGTAAGTAGGATGTAAAGGTAAAACATGGCCCCCATAGAATATGGAGTGCGGACCTCGATGTGGGCCACAATACCATTATCGGGTCCTTTATGTAAATGCGTATTGTACCGACACGCCGGAAAAAGCCGGCGTGAAGGCGCAAAAGTGACATGACAAAGTTAGATTGGAAAGCTCAAAGCGATGGGTAGTTAAAAGTTTAGACGAAATATATGCTCGTTTTGGGTTTTTTTAACACGCTTTTATTAGATCGGGGTGTATGTACTCGTATGTATGTATGTATGTATGAATGTATGTAACGGCATATTTGAGCTCAACTTTCACCAACTTCCAGAAATCGGATTAATTTGAAACTTTGCACATGGATTAAGTACCAATGACAATGCAATAATTTGATAAGAGTTTTCCATTATCCTTTTTAACTAAAAAAATAAAAATAAATAATTATTTAAAAAAACTACAAAAACACGCTTTTATTGCTAACTAAAAAAGTGAAAATAATTTCTGTGTACACGGAATTTATTTTACAGTAGAGTAAAAAGCGTGGGGTGCTTAGTATAGTAGTATGTGAAAGTCATCCTATTATTGGCAACTATAAAAAGAGAAGTATGAAAACGTCATGAAGTGCACCCCACGCTTTTTAATCTACTGTAATATAAATTCCGTGTACTCAGAAATTATTTTCTCTTTTTTAGTAAGCAATAAAAGCGTGTTTTTTTAGTTTATTAAACTATTATTTATTTTTATTTACAAAAATATTGACCGTGTCTTACGGTCTGAGGAAATTTAATGGACATATTATGGATAATTATTATTAGCCAATTTAATACTCAGACTTAAATATAGCGAAGTTGTGTATTAAATTAAGCTTAGGTAGATTACTTTATTAAGTATATTGGTAAAATTGCAACTGCAATCGTCCTCCTTCTCTAGCCAAGTCTCATTGATGGCCATAATGTCTGGAGATTCCTCTTCCATTGCCATCAAAAACTTCTAATGTCTTGTTCCCAATGACCCAGCATTGTTCAATTCTACAACTAGGTTCCTGAACCCAAGGCCTGTAATAGATATTGGTTAAATATAAGCACCAGGTTGTAGTGTGTGTGCACCTGACCCACACATGTGCTATAGTATTTAAGTTCATGTCTTCAGTTATTTGGCACATAAAACTCGCATTAGTTAACATAAAAGTGTTTCCTTTAGTCTACCTAAATCCCCACATCGCAAAGTAAGCCTGGTTAAAAAAAATCGCAACTAGGTTACTTTTTAAACTAAACATTGAACGACCTCCAAAAGTCACGGAATCCCAGAATCCGTTATCCCACGTGCAAAGGTCAATTTGATATCATAAGGCCAGTACAAATATGGACACGGGATGCCTAAATCGATTCCAATTCAGAGTAACACCTTTCGTTTGAATAGGGCTCTGAGCACATTTGATGCGAGATGGAAATTGAATAGAATCTTGATCGGTGTTTGAATGAAAAAAAGCTAGGATGAATAAGAAATCCGAAGGCCTTACTTTTTTATTAGTAATTGCTTCGTTTTAACTTTTGATTGCCTTTATTAATAATAGTCCTCCTGGCCGATTTCAACCACGGCGGCCATTCCCAACAGAGATCAGCTATAACTACGCAGGAGATATTATACTCGTAGTGCACAAGTGTGAACGCAATACACAGGTGCACTCACTGTTCCATCACTCTCAAAGTTCGGTGAGCTGGTAGTCCGACATGACCGGAGAGAGATCAGGCGCAGGACCAACGGCTTAACGTGCGCACCGAGGCACGGGGGTGAAACACCGCCAACTTCCCGACTCAGATCTGTTTTTGAGATATTCATGACAGAAAATCTCAGAAACAACTTTGGCTCGACCTGGGATTCGAACCTAGGACCTCTCGGATGCAAAGCAGAAACTTTGCCACTACACTAACGAGGCAGTCTAGCCTTTGTTAATCAGTTTAATAACCAGGTGGGTATGATTTTTACCGTAAGAACATAAAAATTAGTTTGTTATCGTAGTCATAAAAATTTTATGTAAATACTAACAGCATGTAAGTACTATCTTGCGAACTGAGAAATCGTTAGAATAGGCTTGTTTCCACTATGAAAGAAATATTCAAAAACTGATTTTCTCTAAAATAGTTCATAATTTCAGATGCCTTTACACTAATATTTTTCTGCAGTTCGTATTATTTGATTTTTAATTGGAATTCAAATGATAATTAGTCACTCAGTCGGCATTGCACGCGATGACGTCAAAGTGTGTTATTTCCATACAAGCTCTATGAAGAAAAGCGTTTTGACAGTTGATAAAAAGTACGTCAACGATTGGTGGTGTCAACTACCGTATTATTATATTTTTTCTGAGAACCTCTCATCATCTGAAATTACAACAAATCGTCTCTTAGGTTTCATTGAATTCAAACCTGTGTAACGCCAAGCCTCAGCCACCATAGCCAATCATAGCCAATCCTAGCCAAGCCAGCCAATAGGAAGCTACCTCCATGCCAGTTGACGCTCCCCACTACAACTTCCGCCAGCCGTGCGCCCTTGGGTGGGAGCAAGCCCTTATAACCGCCAGACAGCTCAGTCTAGCCCACTTTTGCCCTCTTAGCCACTGAATAGGCCGAAACTCTGCCAATTTGTATTTTGATAGTTGATTATAACCTTATTTAAATAAAATCTGTGTGCTTATCGTTTTGCCTGGTTTTTGAAGTGAAAACTTCTTTAGCGGCGTTGAGCACTTTTGTGGCATGGGTAGAAACTGTGAAACTCGCGTCAGGTCACGTGATGCTGATCGAAAAACCGTAAGACGGTTGTTAAGTTTTCACTTCTGCCGGCACTCCCGGAGTGCAACCCGTGTTAGTTTTTTTTTTATTTATGCCACTCATTACACCTGCAAAAAATCTCCCCAGTTCCAGTTCTACGAATGCTAAAAACAACCTCATTCACGAGGAAAAACTTTCCTAGACCAAGAAAGCTCGCGCTAGAAACTGCTTCCTCGAAACCAAACAATGCGTCGCCTTATCTGCAAAGAAATCACATAGACCTTATAAAATGGAGCACTAGTTCTAGTGAAAAATGGTGGGGTACAGTCGGTTTCAAATACTTGTTGACGTTGCCACTTGATACAGGGCTAACTACAGGGTTTGTGACCGATAATCACTTGTGACGCTTTAAATAGATATGCCATGTCTTAGTCAGATTTTTTAAGAACGTGATCGCCATATACAGATTGGACCTAGAGACATAGAAACATAGAAACCTGTTAGGTTTTGTGGTTCTAGTTAGTTTAAATTATGACAGGCAAAATTTGAAAGTAAATTCTCATTCGCTCATATAATATATTTAAAAGCTTATTTTTAAGCAAACCGACGACCGTTTTGGTGTGATGGTCAAGAATTGGACTATTAACCAAGTGGTCGCGGGATCAATCCCCGCACTATACAAACATTTGTGTGCATGTACATGTCTGTTTGTACTGGTCTGGGTGTTTATGTATTTATGTTTATTTGTAATAGCACTGTTGATTCTGATATCTGTAACACAAGTGCTTTAGCTACTTACTACAGAGTCAGATCAATGTATGTGATATTGTTGTATATTTAAAAAAAACGACGATAATATTAATTGTTACATTTTGATTTACGCTGCCCGTCAGTCAGTCCCTTTGCAATAGAGTTGATGATAAGTTGTTTACGTGTTTTTGGGGGCCAACTGTACGTAAGTCGTAAACGCGGGCCTCATGCAATATGGATAGCTCAGTTTGCTGTGTATTTCGAAATTCGTATACTTTAGGACGGGAGCTGGTCTGTTTGTTGTATTTATAAGCCCACGACCTCTGAAATTGTGTAAAAAAAAATGTTCATTGTGCGTATTTTATGTATAAGTTACCAAAAAAGGTGTGAAAGTGTGTTATCTAACTTAAACCAATTTATTTTCGATTTAGCGCAATTATATATTTTGCCTTGATTCTTTTCTGGTGAGTGATAACCTTAAAAAGTGCATTATCTTTCCCTGAAACTTCCTATTTATCAGCCTGATATATTGATAATCAAAAAACTATAGCGAAGTGCACTCTATTAAAACTATAAGCATAAACGAAGTTTAAACTTCCATAATAACGTCTCAGTGGAGAGTTTTCTTGTATAAATTCTAATTAAAACTAATAGAGAGGACGTGGCTATTAAGCACCAATGAGAAGAGCGCTCATCTCATATTCAGAAGATGGATATTCTAATTTATATTAAGGAAAAATTACATTTTTTTTTCAAATAAGCAAAAACATCACCCATTTTTTAATTAAAAGCGGTGTAGCTTAATCAGACAGAAGTTATTCCACCGGTAGTGTTTTTATTCGAGTTCAAAATGGGTTTAGTGACAGAGACCAAACACAGAAATAGCTACTTCATACTAACGTGCGCGTCGGTTTAATGAATAAGGGGGAAGTGTATGAAGTACAAATTGCATTTAAAGAATAATTAACTTCTATTTTTTGACTGCCTCGTTGGTGTAGTGGCAAAGTTTCTTCCTTACATCCGAGAGCTCCTGGGTTCGAATCCCAGGTCTAGCTAAAATTGTTTCTGAGATTGTGTGTCATGAATTTCTCCAAAACAGCTCGGAGTCTGGAGGTTGGCGGTGTTACAACCCCGTGCCTGGGAAAGCACGTTAAGTCGTTGGTCCTGCGCCAGATCTCTTTCCGATCATGTCGGATTGCCGTCTCACTGAACTTTGAGAGTGATGGAACAGTGAGTGCACCTGTGTATTGCGCTCACACTTGTGCACTAATATCTCCTGCGTAGTTGGCCGATCTGTGTTGAGATTGGCCGCCGTGGTCGAAATCGGCCAGGAGGACTATTATTATTACTTCAATCTTACACTTTTTTCCATATATTACAAAAAAACACAAGTCATCAAATAGGTAATATGTATACAAATCACATTCGACGATTTTTATTTTAACTTTATTTACGAGTACAATTTCCGACGATGTCCCATAAATCGCATAAATGTAAAGTATTCGAGGCGGCTCATTAAACATTACGTGAAGTGTGTCCATGAAACATGCAGCCGCGGGATCGTCCCACTCTCTATTCACGGCCCTCCAGGGCCACTGGCGGGATTACGATGTATCTACACAACTCGACGCTGTATAGAGCCCTATCTATTGCGATGGTACACTCTCTCCGTTCAATAGGAGCACTGCTATTCAGAAGTTTCTGCTACATTCATTAGCAGCGCTGCCATTGAGTAGCAAGCAATATTTATATAGGGACCTAGGTCTACTATATAGGATAGAATAACAAAAATATGCAAAAAATTTAACATATTATAGAGTATGAATATTTAAAAAAATCTGACTTATCACTTTTAGAGACGGATTCCAGCAAATAATATTAAGTGCTTACGTATTTTTTTTATATTAATATTAAGTTAGGCTATAGTGCAGTTTTAAAAGGTAATCAGAAGCTAGGAAAAGTATTTTTTGAAGATTCCATTCTGTTCTGATCGTTCCCAAATTTTTCGATACCGATAATTTGTATCTAATTTCAATGTAAGGAAGGAGATAATTTTACTTATTAAAGTACAATAAATAGGCATTGTATAGCAAAAAAAAAATTGAAAAAAAAACCAGCTCAAAAAAAGATTCAATTTTTGAAGCCGGTCAAAACTAAATTTTTTAAAAACATAAAAAAATTATAACTCAAAAACTACAAAAAAATCGCGGAACATACTCGTACATAGGGGTTAAATCGATAGGTATGGTACTCGGCTATCACCCCGCATAGGCTTGACACCTTAAAAGAATCATTCTGTATACATTTTTAGACATAAGAATTGAATCCGTGTCGTTCGACCCAAATTATTAACTTGTGCAGTGGTCCGCATGTTGGACTTCTAAACCAAGGGTCGCGGGTTCGATTCCCGCACAGTACAAGCACAAGTGTGCATGAACATGTGTGTTTGTACTGGTCTATGTATAATATGCATTTATTAAAAAAAAGTATTTAAGTATGTATATCCGTTATCTAGTACCCATAACACAAGCCTCGTAGCTTACTTTGGGACTAGAGAGTTGGTGTGATTGTTGAGAAATATTTATTATTTAAAAAAAAGACGTATAAACAGTAATTTTTGGCGCTCACGGTAGGTACCTTTCGCTTAAGTGTGACTCTAATCAGCGTAAGAGCCCACCTATAGATGATTGCTGTCTGTCTTTCTGTGCGTAATCTCATTTGGGCCCAGCCAGGGGGAGGGCGACAAATATTACAATAGGACAAGGGGAGGGGAGCTCAGACAGGTATAATCGGATAAGCGCATAGCAATCCATCCAATTTGGGCCCACTCAAAGATTATTTACTGTATAAGTCATAGTCATGTCTACTAAAGGATCAACTTTTAGGATTTGATGTGGCGCGCACTTCGCTTACCCTTCATCTTGTGTTCTTATTATTTTTATTGTCTTTGGGCCTTTATATTTACTACTCGACTAGCTTTGATCTATTTTGGCAACCCTTTTATGTTAAGAATTCTCTGCTTAGCCCCGTGGAATCCAGGAATTTCCTTCGAGAGTGACATAAGCTTTAAACACAACTGGGTGTATGATATGCTGCCTCAGACATAAATTTATTTATATAGTTATATAGTTGACGCAATCAGACGTTACTTTGCGGAAATCCATGATTAAAGCTGAAAAAAAGGATTATTTTGCTTTAAATTTCCACTAAACAACGCCAGCGCAGGAACCAAAATACGTCCAACTGAGAAAGCTAGCGCTGAAATTCGCAGGACTTACAATAATCCTTTTATTCAGCTGTAGATACTTATTTTGCTACTGGACGAGAGAAAGTATGACTATGGACGATGAAATAAAAGAAGAACTTGGATTTTTTAAATAAGCAATAACAAAAATAACAATGCCGAATGTGAATGCCTTTTCAAAATGAATTCAAACATCATCAATCATCTCGCATAGATTATCGCGGAACTTGTGAAGATACATCAAAGGTTGACGCAACAATGCGGACCCCTCCCCCCACGGTCCTCCAAAATGGACGACGCGAATCATTCACTATTTAACGGGTCAACGACTCTTTTCTCTGTATACAGTGAAAAATCTCCAATGAACACCATTCGAGTACAAATACTTAAGTGTGGGTTCACACTGCAAGTCTAGCGCGATGGCGATGGCGGGCGCGAAAATATGAAAACTTTGCGTTTTCATATTTTCGCGCCTTTGCGTTTGAGCGTCTTCACTGAATGCACAGTGAATGGGGCGGGATCGGATGGAGCGAGCTTGTCATATCGTATGGCGTTAAGCTCCTGCCCCAGTCAATAATAATATTAATAATAGTCCTCCTGGTCGATTTCAACCACGGCGGTCAATCACAACAGATATCAGCCAACTACGCAGGAGATATAATAGTGCACAACTGTGAGCGCAACACACAGGTGCACTCACTGTTCCATCACTCTCAAAGTTCAGTGAGACGGCAATCCGACATGACCGGAGAGAGATCAGGCGCAGGACCAACGGCTTAACATGCACACCAAGGCACGGGGGTGTAACACCGCCAACTTCCTGACTCCGAGCAGTTTTTGTGAAATTCATGACAGAAAATCTCAGAACTAATTGACGACCGCTTGGTGCAGTGGTCCACATGTCGGACTTCTAAAACCAAGGGTCGCGGGTTCGATCCCCGCACAGTACAAGCATAAGTGTGCCTAAACATGTGTGTTTGTACTGGTCTGGGTGTTTTCTATTTATAATATGTATTTATTTACAAAAAAAAGTATTTAAGTATGTTTATCCGTTGTCTAGTACCCATAACACAAGCCTTGTAGCTTAATTTGGGACTAGAGAATTGGTGTGATTGTTGTGAAATATTTATTTATTTATTTATAAATTTTGGCAGCAAAGGCAGAAACTTTGCCACTACACCAACGATGCAGTTACTAAAGTATGGACGCAAAGCCGCATTTCAATGTTTAATATTATTTCCGCGCCAGCCTTGCAGTGTGGATCCACACGAATAAGGCCTAACGCCACACAATATGACACATCCGCTTGCCACAGCCGCCGAGGCCCCAGTCACCGCGCATTCAGTGTGATCGCACACTTAGTCTCTCCGATATTTTCATTTCTGAACTAAGACCGAGACATCCAATGACCTACTTTATGAAGTGCCATAAATTACGAAATACGATGAAGTGTGAAATGAATTTAACATTTTATGGAAATGTACTTTTCAAATAGCCTAGCAAATTGACTAGCATCGGAGAATGTCAATTAGGTATTTATAAAATCTATTTCTACACTGAATGGATATCAGATAGACTAAATTAGTTTGTATATGTATCGAGTATTTTAAAAGACGGTTCGAACTACAACTTTTTTATTTTATTTGGGATTGGTATGCTCTTGACCCAAGACTAAGCCCAACGAGGCAAAGACTGAGTCTACGATGAAGCGAGCTCACCTAGAAGTTGCCGGTTCACTCTAGCTTTAAAGATTCCTAGGTTGTAATTGCAGGGAAACACTGACGCAGATAGGGAGTTCAATGTATACTTCACATCAAACAACTTTTTTTTTCATTTAAACTGACGTTAAAAATCACAATCAACAGCCCAAAAAGTTCGCTATTCAAATTGGGATAAGCCACACACGTCTCACATTTTCGGTTCTCATCCGTTGAAAAGATTACCATGAACACCAAAGCCTCTTTAACGCATTTTCTTGAACCGGAGAGAATTCGTCAAGGCTCTATTATCGGCTTTAGGAGGTCTACTCTGTATGTTTACGGCAACGATTTCAAGTCTATACGTCATTAAATAAATAATAAATAAATATGTCACAACAATCACACCAATTCTCTAGCCTCAAATTCAGCTACGAGGCTTGTCTTATGGGTACTAGACAACGGATAAACATACTTAAATACTTTTTGACGTGACAACGTCTTATAAATTGGTTTGCCGGGTGACACTTCAAGAAACTGCGTTACGCTCCGCTCACGTTATGCGCTCACAATGAGAGCGAGTGAGAGGCACGCGTCCCTTCCACTCGAGCACAGTTTTTTGTAAATAAATACATATTATACATAGAAAACACCTAGACCAGTACAAACACACCTGTTCATGCACACTTATGCTTGTAGGTACTGCGCGGGGATCGAACCCGCGACCCTTGATTTAGAAGTCCGACCTGTGGATCACTGCACCAAGCGGTCGTCGAAATTATCACTGTTCTTTGCATGACAGAGCAGGTGAGCAAGAGGGTAAGCAAGGGCGTCTTGTATGTAAGGCGAGAGTAAAGTCGGAGTAAGGCCTGACGCGAAATTGAATAAGGGGTGTTTTCGCCGGCGCCGGCGGCGACTTAAATTATGCGTTTGTTTTCACCAGCCGACGGGGACAGAGGTTATTTAGGACTGTTGAAGTTGCAATTATGTTAGTCTCGGTGAGGAAGGATCTTATTTGTTTGGAATGAAATTGTAAATAAGCAAAAGGTTCACCTACAGTTGGTGTTCTTAGTTATTGTGTTGTACGGTGCTCTTAAGAAATAATTTTACCTTAGCACAAAGACAAAGTACTAATATTTTTGTTTTATTCTTTAAAAGAAACATCAATAACTTTAATAACTTAGACTTAAACAGTTACACCGCTAGGTGACGACCATTTTGAAATGAGAACGGAACGATGAACAAAATGGCCGAAAGTTGTTTCACAGGATAGTGAACGCTAATACGTCTGATGCTAAATATGTCGGTCTGTTTCTCTATCCTGTGAAACAACTTTTTGCCATTTAGCTTATCGTTCCCGAAATTGTTGTGACTTCTCTCTCTATAAGCAAGGTACACTATGCTATCTACCCGGACTGTTGAATAGGTAAACGAACAGTTATACATATAACGAAAATTCGTGGAAGTTGAGGGTAGGTTTAAAGTTTTTTTTTTTAAGTAACGGGCAGGACAACGTCGGCGGTTCCGATAATATTCACATAAATTACAGTGTTGACTAATAAATACTTGCAATAAAACTAGTTGCGTGTTGAAAAAATACTTACAAAGTCTACTTTTGGTGGCTCACATTATTTATGGGAACGGTCACGGGGGTGAAAATGAGGGTGGATGTTACAAATTACCGAGTACCCATTTCTAAATTAAAGTTTTATGAAGCAAGATACACTTTATGCCTTTGGTTGTTTGCTCTGAGACACTGTATACAATTCATTAGTCAAGTTTAAGCGTTCGTCCTGAGCCCTTACTATGTAACATAAAGTAACTTATGACTGTAGTTTTGTCCCTTACATTCTAGTCAGTATGACAGTGTGAGCGAGCGTGATGGATGAATTTGCAAAAGGTAGTTATACGGATTAAGCTACACTGCCCTTGGGCGAAAGACAAACTTTAATAATAATGCATAATTTGACGTCTGCCAGAGCTGTTCTCACTTGTTTATGGCGAATGATAGTGTTAAATCCAGCGGTTCAAGTGCCGAATAGGATTTTGAGATTTAAGGGATTGTTTCAAGTAAATTACTCACTTTACGACGTGAGATTGAGGCAGATCAAGTTTTAGTGTTGGTTGTCCTAACTAATTGACTAAGTATTTTCACTGTGATGGGTGCGTTGGATGAAGATTTTGTTATAGGTTTATTTTTCATTTTAAGCCTAAAATTGCGTTAAAAGTAAAACAGATCCATTTACGTCTATGCCTACCCCTGTGTATATCGCCTGCTCTACCTACTTAATAGTAGGTTAGGTTGCCACTATTGGACCACTTAACTTTGAAATGACATAACAACGAAATTGTGATAGGAAGAAGAAACATGATTCAATATTTTAATAATTTTTTATGAATATTTTAAAAATAAATGAGAATAATTTTAAGCAAGCTTAATTCTGTTTTTAATAATCGGGCAACGCTTTTGGAAAGCACAGGATGATTAACTCAGTTTTTGTTCCATTGATGGCAACTTATAGCATAGATATGAAAATTGAAATACATAAAAATATATGAAATTTGCGAAAAATTATTAGCAAGTCTACTTGACCAACTAAATAAGGCGTGCAATTTTCAAAAAATAACGTTGAATAACTTTAAGTAAACCATATCACCCGATAAACAGTGTAACGCGGTATTACATCAATAGCGATGAAAACATGTGTCAATTTTTTTCTTCCACAACCAAGCTTACGGCTACACCCAAGATAACAGGGGTTAGTATTAGTTCAAAAAGCTAGCGTTCTGGACCCTCAAATGTTTTTTAAGTACTTCGTTTCTGAAATATAAAGCGGTCCAAAGCAAGAGCCGGTCCAATGATCGCAACCTTACCCTATTTGGAAAAGTGACCCCTACCTGAATATTTGATGGGCACTTTAACCATTTTATCAATATGGTGCCTTTCTCTATTGTACAGAGATGTTTTATCTTACTAAAACTGTTGTTTGGCCATGCTTGTAGCTGTAGCTTGGCCTAAACACCCTTACAACTTTAAAATAAAAACATTAATACTCGTATAAATCCTACGCACTGTAGGATAAAATGAGTATTAATAAAATAGTTGAATTTTCCAGCTCCAAATGAACTGCGACTCAACCGTGATTTGATTTTATCCAAGGATTTCCCTTATACTGGCAGGAAATGGACGTCGTTTCTTTATTATATCTGTTTTAAGGCCAGCAGTGGGGCGTGGGCGTAATAAAAAAAGCTCTGAAGCTGTAACTAGCGTACTTGAGCGTAAGTCCCAGACGAGAGAGAGACGTATGGAATTTTAATAGGTTAGCTTAGGGGCCGGGGTGACCAGGCTTTTATTTACATTCAAATAGAACTGACAAAAATTTCTGATATAGGTCGTATAATATTTGCTCATGTAAGTCACTTATCCAGAAAATAACATGTTGACTGATTATGTAGATTTTACTTAGGTATTTTGATGACGACGTAGTAACCAGTGTAATGTCAGGTTTTTTATACGGCATGCCTATGGGTCAGTCATACCAATAATTCTCTAGATACACTGACACAACAACATCTTTTGAATGCTGTTTGGACTGCCGCGTTTTTTTAGTGCGTCAGGGATGTTTGCTTTTGATTATGTTGATGTTTTTCATGCCATCATTCGAAAGAAGACAGTATCCCTGATTAGCAGATTGCGTGCCAGTGGCAACGACATCCTCAACTCTCTGACTCTGGCTGATCAGGCCACCCTGAATACGAACACAAGTCACATGAAAGTCTTTCATCACATTGACGAAGGTAAAACACGCAATTCCACCAGCCCACCTAAAACTTGGCGTCCCCAGTGAAATGATACGTGTGTGGCGATTTTCTTACGAACTCGGGGAGACAAATAATTTAGAAGCTGTCGCTGGAAGCTAGCGCCTCGTCGGCTAGCAACGCGGAGGAATAGAGTGATGGCTGTCTAGGGGACAGTATCTAATATACATCCTACTAATATTATATATTTTATGTTTGTCTGTGTGGATGTCATGTCAAAATATGTTTTTATCTTAGTATTATACAATATTAGTACGATAATTATAATATAATTAATAATTTGATAGTTAGTTAGCTCTCAAAATTTTGCTATGCCCTGTGCAGGGCGTTACATGTACCAATATCATTAAAACTTTTATACCACCTTGATGTAATGTGACATGCAATAAATGATTTGAATTTGAATTTGTTGGTTACTCTTACACGCCAAAACTATTGGACATATTTGACTGAAATTTAGTTCATATATAGATTATAACGAACCTATAACCTAGAATAACACATAGGGTACTTATTATCCTGTAAAACTTCACGGTTCTTCTGGGGTATGTAGAAAACGGGTTCTATGTGGGTGAAACCATAGGGCACAGCTATTTCATCTAAAAGTTGGAATCAAAACAGAATGAATGAATGATTAAAGTGCGACAAACTCGTGCCTTCCTTCGGGACTACAGACGAAACAAGGGAAGAGGGATTTAATATTTTATTGAATCAATTACATACAAAATTCATAGAAATGCTCATAG
The DNA here is from genome assembly GCA_963921415.1 of Pyrausta despicata. NCBI lineage: Eukaryota > Metazoa > Arthropoda > Insecta > Lepidoptera > Crambidae > Pyrausta > Pyrausta despicata. The sequence goes on from OY992847.1 coordinate 18,518,803, forward strand.
CATACAAAATGCTGTATTTTGAATAATGAAAATATGTAATTTGAGAAATTTTACTTAATTACCCTTGTGACCTTTATCCATCGTTTATATTTTATATCACGAAATGCATAATTCATATTAAAGAAAAAAATACTTAAAAGTCAAATTCAAAATTTTATGTTTATCGTAACGTTGCATGACAACGTTGCGTCATCAAGATTTGTCTCAAGATATTTAATGAACAAACCTCGTGTGAAGCGGTCACACCCCTCGCTTCGTCTGTTACCCCGCAGGAAGGTTCCGCACGAATTTGTCAAATTTTAGTTATTAACGGTTTAATTGTGAAAGACTTTGATCACAGGATTTAAGAGGGCGTCTATTAATCTTTGTGATTGACGATGTAACACCAACTTTTTATGCACTTTCAGCAGTTTAAGAGCATACTGTACGCAAAAGTACCTAAATTCGATTAGTACCTTTGAAAAAATCCGAAAACGAAACACATGATAAAAATAAGATTCGGCCATTAAAATATACCACAATGCTTAGTATAGCATGATAAGCTTTCACGTTGCAAACTTCTGAAAACAAACTAAGTATTTTTTATTTGGTCCGCAAAACAAGAAGATATACATTTTCAGATGTAAATAACTTGCACTAGGTTTCTTAAGCTATCAAACGGCAGTTGGCTAAACTCCGCTTCTTAGTCCCCGGTTTGTTGTGTCCAAACTTCGCCGGATTAAAATTGCATTCAAATTATATCCGTCTCTAGGTACGCGTTTTCACTGTCGCGTACGCTTTTATAGATCCAGTAAGCAAACCTTGTTAAACAGCTAGCGTGACGACATTCGACAGTTATTGGATACAGGAGTAATTCAACGTATTTCTGCCTGGATCCGACAACCAGCTCAACACGCCATGACGCAAATACGTCGAACTTCGAGTTCCTACTGACTTTCGACCACTTTGGTAAATTTTTTCAAGAAGTTGACTATTAACCAAGAGGTCGCGGGTTCGATCCCTACACTGTACAAACATTTGTGTGCATGAACATGTCTGTTTGTACTGGTCAGGGTGTTATATGTATTTATTTAAGTTTATTTGTAATACCACTGTTGATTCTGATATCTGTAACACACAAAGTCAGATCAATGAATGTGATGTTGTTGTATATTTATTAATAATATTATAAATAAATAATAAACAAACTATTACCACTGTTTGCGTTAAATGTAAAAAAAAAAAATAAGAAGACCATTTAATAATAAAGTAATAATAAACCATCCACTGTTATATATTCATAGCAACACCAAATACATATTTGTCATTACACTCCACCGAAAGCGTCGCATTAATCAGACCAGTCGTTTGTGTCGGAATAGCTTGTAATTACGTTTTAAAATCTTCAAAATTTCCGTAATGAATGTAAATGACGCGAATTTCGCTCCCTTGTTACAGGTAAGCGAAGCCGAGGAATAGTGAAATATTACTTTTATTCTGCCTCCGCCTGAGCGCCGGGGTGGCCCGTCAAGAAAAGCCATAACAGTAGCCACATAACAGTTGGATGGCGGTGAGAAATATTTTGAGTGTGGTATTATGTTTAAGACTCATCGAACTTTGAGAGTGAAGAAACAGAGAAAGCACCTGTGTGTATTGCGCTCACACTTGTGCTACAATAGTCACACCAACGAGGCAGCGAACACCAACACTTGCGCTGTAATATCTCCCGCGTAGTATTAGGTAGTGAATTTGGCCGCCGCGGTCGAAATCGGTTTGGAGTAAATTCTACTTTCCTTTTTTTTATACTCCAAAACAGTTTTAGTTGTTTTTAGTTTTAGTTGGTTCAAGTACCTGTGCCTGCGCTTTACTTTAGCCCAGGGGGTAACTTTAAGCCATTCAGTAAAAAGTTTGAACTTCAAAGAATTTTATTGTGTTAGCAATACGTCATCTGGTAAATGGTGTCATAAACACAGTATTGTTTACTGTTGTAATTGCAATGTAAATGTATACTTTTGCAATAAAGTGGGTCATAAGTGCTACTCTGCGATTTTTTTTCAAATATGATCTAATAACCAAAAATATGAATATCTTAAATTTTCATACTGAATTGGCTGAACTTTCTGAGCCCATCTCTGTACTTGTCAATTTCTTCCCAGACGCCGGGTAAATTTCTTAATAGACCATTTACCTACATTTTCATTAGTCACGGCGCGCAAAAATTCTGGAGATTATGACTCTACGACAAAGTTTATGAGCACATTGTAATGGTTGGTGCATACATCACCGGTGCGGCGATTCCCATGTTTACAATTTTGTATTAAAACAAAACCATGTCACTTGTAATGTTTGGTAGAAAAAAGGGACTTTTTCGTTTCGTTTTCAAATTCTAACAAGTTAGCTTTTAACTTCCAATTCAATAACATTGTCACATTAATATTTACACGCCTGCATGCAGGCTGAATACAGTTACTACCTATTTTTAAGATCTGCAGTTTGTAACATGCATTCTTATGTGTATTCTGGCAAATAAATGATTGATTATGATTATTATTATGATTATCTATTTATTGTGCTCGTAAGACTATTTTTAAGCATTTATTGAACATCATACATTTTTGATTAATATTCAGATAGCTAGATAGAGCTTAGAAAACTTTATTTGGGACCAGACAATGCGTTGGTGCGTTATTATTTGTATGTTATGTTAGTCTGTAAGGTATTAATAATATGGGACTGTATTTTTTGAAATCTGTTGCCTGAAATAAAGGTATCATTATTATTATTATTATAAATGTACCTAAATATACTTACGTTATGGTACCATAGCATTTTGGTTAGTCTTTACATTCATTTTAAAAGCTATGACTTACTCCTCCGTGTACTTTACAAAATAATTTCACCATGTGACGACGAAACCTGCATAATATAAAAGAAGAATTACTTTTTCAACACGAATGTAAAAGGATTATTCTGGACCAAGCAAATTGAAGTTAATAAAATTTTAACTCGACTTCCAAAAGGAAAATTGTATTTTCGAGCATAAACTTCGCTGAGTGCCTCATAGAAATTGTACTTTAATGGACTCTACATTTAATAACTAATTTATGTTAACTTAAAGTTCTAAGCAAATCAGAGCTCATTACCGTAAGTAATGCATTGTTTGACCAATGAGAAATGGTTAATTTTTATTCGTAGCTTTAGGTATGTTATTACTTAACTTATTAAAAATATTTGCCTCGTTGGTCTAGTGGCGAAGTTTCTGCCTTACATCCGAGAGGACCCAGGACGGGTTCGAATCCCAGGTCGAGCCAAAATTGTTTCTGAGATTTTCTGTCATTCATTTCTCAAAAATATCTCGGAGTCGGGAAGTTGACGGTGTAACACCCTCATGCCTCGGAGAGCACGTTAAGCCGTTGGTCCTGCGCCTGATCTCTCTCCGGTCATTGCGGATTGCAGTCTCACCAAATTTTGAGAATAATGGAATAGTGAGTGCACCTGTGTATTACGCTCACACTTGTACACTATAATATCTCCTGCGTAGTTGGCTGATCTCTGTTGAGATTTGCCGCCGTGGTCGAAATCGGGCGGAAGGACTATTATTAAAAATATAGCTAAGTATTGGTATAGAAACCCTTTCTTTTCTTACCTACTTCTTCTACATTTTAATCACAGCTTAAAAGTATTTGTGACCGCGTTGGTAAACAGACCTTTTACAGACATACATAAATACACAAATCAAGAAAGCAAATCACGTCTGTATATAAACTTGGACTGGGGTTTCTTGCCTGGAGTTATTGGGCGTTGATTGGCCAATACGGAGGAATAGGAAGCTTTGCAAGTCTGTGTGACAAGAGCCACTGCTATGACACGGGCATTCGTTAGTACGATCTTACTATAGCTTATCGGGTTATATTTGCATATACTAGCCTCGTACACTACAGTATCGACCTTTTGATAGCATATAGCACAGTACTGTATACAGCGCATACCTTTTGAAATCTCTGAAACAATGTGAAACATCATAGCATCATGAATGCAAATTGCGATGGCAAACATGCCCGCCGAGAGACATGACATGACCTCAATGTAAACAAAATTTGTTTATTTTAGTAAAATTAAATCAGTTGTTTATATCGCATGTAAGAAATACATCAACTCGAAATGTAAATTTGTGAAAATCTATAGTTGCTTATACACATCGCCATATGTCAAAAAAATGTATCGCTGTTGATTTCCTGAATAAAAACAAAATATAAATAAAATAAACTAAACGTGTATAGTTTCAGCTAAATGAGACACCAGGAAGTGGGTAAAATTTAGCTTGCAAGATTTTATTACTGACAAACAGACACGGGACAGGTGAAATTAAATAAAAGCTTGTAAAAATGTTACTATACTGAGTTAGAGTTAGCAGGGTTAAGGCAAAAACTGAAAAAATACTTTTCTTTTACCATTATACTCGTTATTTGTCGACAAAATGTCTGCAAGTGTAAAGCGCAGGCTTTTAATGTAACTAGATTTTTCCAGATTCAAGGCATTTCTAGATGCTTCTATATAAGTTGTGCTACCGACTCTCGCAGGATATATAATAATAATATGCAGGTAGGGCCTGAGATTTGTGCCCTCATGAATATACGAATAGGATCTCCAGACCAGGTTAGGTGAAGCTGGGGACGGGAAGGTTACAAGAGGCGCTCGGAGTATGTTAACGTAGTTGCTTAGTGAAGTAGAATATCAACTGAATAAAGTATTTTTTCAATAGTTTGATTTTGAAAATGTCTACAATTTTCATTGTAGATTTTCTTGAAATTCGTCAAAAATGTAATTGATTTTCCCGAGAAAATGACTCACGCGGAAGAGTCTCTTGATGTCTTTATACTTAACTAGCAGCCTGATAGATTAAAAAATAATACTACAAAAACTGTGATAACAACCGATTTTATGCAAGCTCCTTATAAACACCATTAGCTAAAATAGTCTGAACAAGACTAAACATTTGGTTTGGATAATTGAGCCCGTTCTAAAGTTATAAAATTACAACGAAAGGTAGCATTTATTTTTACATTTATCTTACAAAATCTTTCAAAGTGTTCTCATTATTTTTGAAAAAAAACATTACTAAGGATTTCCTTTGTTTGTAATATCAGTTTATTTATGCAATATACCTTACATAACACGGAAAACAAGGACGGTTGTTGAAAACTAAACAACGTATCGTGATCTAGCGCTACTAAAATGGAACAACCTTATTTTCAAGGATACAACAAGAATAGAGTCTTATTTTGAAAGGATGCAATAGCTGAAATACAAACAACGACCAACCTTCGCTTTATCGTATAGGATCTAGGATTGTGGATGACATAAGGCTAAACCTTTGGTGCAAGGGCGAAATCTTACCTAAGACCACCCGAGTGGAAAGCTACATCTACGAGTTACTGTACATTTAGGACTTGGGTGTCCAAAGAGGCGTTGGTAAGTGGGACAAATATTTAGCGATAATGTTATTTTTAATGAATCGTTATAGTGATGGCTTAAAAATTAAATTAACTCATAGCAATGACTAAGTTTTTCATGTAGCAAACTCAGTAAAATTAATTAACAAAATAAAATGATGGAATCAGGCGTTACGAGTCCTTTGCGGAAATCCATGAATAAGCGTCGAGTGTTTTATTGGTTTCCAGGTGCATCTTCTGTGTCACGTTGTGAGTAATATTGTAAGTTCTACGACTTCCAGCTTTAGTTTTTTCAAGTGGATACAATTGGATGTACTTGGGTTCCTACGCTGGCGTCGTTTAGTAGAAATTTAACCAAATTAATTATAATTTTTCGTCTCATACATGGGACATGTTTAGATACCTGCATGTTAATTTACTGTCAAGAAATGGTTTTGTAATCTGAATATTAAATGTATTGCTCAATTTTTTTTCTTTACTGAGTCTTGATTGGGACTTATGAGTCATCTTGATCGTCATCATATGAGCTGTTAGACGCTGAGCCCACTGCTGAGCATAGTCTTCCCCCAAGGATTTTCACCGTAATCGGTTCTGATTTGTGAGTCACTGACCGAAAATAGAGATCGATGGAGGAGGTTGATCAACTGTAAGCTGAAATATAGTTAAAAAATCTATTAAATCTTATTTCAGTTAAATCCTCCATACGCGACGTCTCGGTTGTCTCGATAAGTCAAAATGTGGATAAAAAGTCCGATTCGAAATATTTGATGTAACATCTAAACATTTGCTCACCGTACAGTTTTCTGGCTCTCTTGTTAAGGCAACTGCAGTGGCTGCAGCTAACGTCTCATCTAAGTCGATTAGTGGGACGGTGGCTAATAAGCTACTTTTATCTTTTATTTAATCTTTTATAATATTTAATTTGTAATACCACTGTTGATTGTGATATTTGTAACACAAGTGCTTTAGCTATTTACCACGGAGTCAGATCAATGTATGTGATGTTGTATTGTGTTAAAAAATTAAAAAATACTCTACGTTACATAAACCCTTTGCCTTTGGTCACCATACAGTCTCCGGACGCTCTCGTTAAGGCGGCTGCAGTGGACGTCTCGGCTGACTCGATTAGTGAGACTGTGGCTCGGAAGGCTTTGACTTTGCGCAATACCCGCTTCAAACTACACTAGTGAACATACGCAAATCTAACTCTATTTCGGATAAAGTAGATAGTTAATTTCTTAAAAAAAGATTATTAGCACCTGGTTATGACTTTAATCATTTTTAGAATTTTCAGAAGTCCGCCCAGTAATTCTGATGAAATGGTTATTAATTTAAAAAAATCCAAAGCGGTCCACATTATATTTTCTTATTGATATAAGTGATATGAAATGACACTGTGTTAATGCTAGCGCAATATCGTGCATGTATATTTCCAAGAAGAAGCGTAAATTAAATAATGTTTCGCAATAAATACTGAACTAGCTAATATGTGTAATCTAGCAACACAAATAATTTTAGCGTTCCGTGAATCAAAATATACGTCAATTATACATTATGTTGACATTTCAATGAAAATTATTTTTAGAAATTAATACAAGATAAACGCAAAAACAAAATTTCATGGAAACATTTAAAGTTTTGATAGCGTAACCATTTTTTTAAATAAAATAAGCACGCATTATACAGACTCTTGACACTTGTCTAACTTATGCTCATGTAAAGCGTATGTGTACTTGCAAAAGCGTCCATAACTAACTAAGCACTTATTTATAACGGCCGTGCGGGCTTGGGCGGCGAATTTTTGCCGGCCGCCCAGCACATGGCGTAGGGCGGGCGGCATAAAAACTAACGGCGGCGGCCTTGTTTACTGGCTTTTATCTCTACAGCCTAAAACGGCCCGGGGACACAGTGTACGAAAAAAGTTCTTATGCAAAAGTGTAGAAAAATATTCTGGTACCCAATTTAGATACCTGTGAAATGAATGATTCCGCTATAAGCAAAATTATCAAATTTCGTGTAATCTAACGAATGAAAGGGTTATCTTAATAATATTAATACTTCATTTATTTTTTCTTTCACAACCAACAGTACAACAAAATTATATAAAATAAATTTTAGTTCATTGCAACTTAAATACATTGCGTGCGAAAGTGTGTAAGGTAAGTGACCAACCTTACTGTCAGATGTTAACAAGCCGTCCGAGGCCCTCTGATTAGGCTTAACGACTAATATCTACGGATATTAACCGGGACCAACCGCTTAACGTGCCTTCCGAAGCACGGAGATGCTTGTAAATAGACGTCACTTAAATGGTCAGAATGGTCACCCATTTCAAACATGTCCGCGCCTTAGGTTGCTTAACTTTTGGTATCACTACCAAAGCGCTGCAACCACTGCGCCACAAGCACCTCTTAACCCTTTTATACAAATACTATTTGTATAAAAATGTGAACACAGTGAACTAGTGCCCGCCATGAACGGATATTAGTTCACTGTGTACCCCCGCCGTGTCCCAGTTCCAATATGCACAGACAGACAGCCGGGATCCAATATGAATGAGCTCTGATCGACAGGGCTCCGAGTGAAATGGCTGTCACCACTCGTACGGATACCTAGTATGGTTAGGTATTACGAGTTGTGTTCGTATTGCATTTGTACTCAGAGTTTCTAGGCAACCTAACTAAAAAATGGTGCATGGTTAGTAGATATAAAACTTCGACGTACAAGAATGGTTGACTAGTCTGCTAGCACTGAGTTTTGACGCCAGCCTTAGGAAAATGTTTTGTCTTTTTTATCAAGGCAAAATAGACAAAGTTTGTTTAAATTTGATCACATTCTTAATCATTATTGGTAAAGTCTGAGGGCCTCTTAGAGCAATTCTTTAAGTGACTTGGTTTATCAGCAATCTGTGTCTAGCGTTATCCTAGACGTACTGGAACATCTTTTTTTCAGAAGGACGCACTGTCCAACAATGTTCATTGACTACATTAACAAAATAAAAATATTTTTATTTATTTCAGACTATATGGCGTCATTGTAATTGTTAGTAACAAAAAATAAAACTAAGGTAGTAAGAATGAGCCTGTATTATTTTTACAATTGAAAGTTTTTAGATTAATTGTTAAACACTTTGCGATAAAGCAGAGATGGGTAGCAAAAGTTGACTTAGATTACCTTTCAGAATCCTCAGCCGAAACATTCACGTGTCACATTGCTCACAAACAGTAGCAAGACAGTTCACCAGTGCAGCGGCCAGTAATCATCCTGAAAGTTGCTCAATCCGGATTTGACAGCGGCGGGCTAATTGCCCACTTACCAGGTTACGACCGGATCGCCCGCCTTCCGGACTCCGGAGTTCCGTGTCCGGAACTTTTAATGCAGACCCGGATAATGAGGAGACGCACATGTTGTGGGGATAATGGGCTGTATACAGTGTTAGACGCACTCAATCTTGCGGGACACTTTTCTCTTAGACAACAGAAAGTAGTCATGTGATTAGTTATGGTTGAGGTGACGTTTTTTATAAATTACGTGAAAAAGTTTTAGGATATAAGAACGGCGGGTAACTTTGTATGAAAGTCGTTTATACCTCCAATATTAGGTTACTTAGTCAGCTACATATCACATTTTGTACACAATGTAAAAGTAAAAAACAACAGTTGTATAAACTACACATTTTAATGAAACTGAAAGAAAGTATGACGTGATTCCACGTAGAGCTCACGAACTCATATTAAAATTCGAAACCCCCAAAGTTTTCACCAAAACTAAATAGTAAAGTACAATAAAATATCAACACCTGTACAATTATTAACAGAACAAAATTACAACGAACAATAACAGCTTCTTGCTCTTGTAAAAACAAGCGCGTGTTTACACAAACTAAGCTTAAAAAGTTCACAGAGCGTAAATGAATTTGCATAACTCATTTGGTTAGGCCAATGCACCCTGTGCTTCGTTTAATATCGCTGAATAAACAGATAAGCGACAAACACAAACAAGGCAGGGACCGATGGCTTAGAAATGACGCTCTAGTGATGTTCGCGTGGTAGGTACTCGAGTAGGCTTTTACGGAGTGAAACAAGTGCATGATCGGACTCGAGTAATGCTGAGAGGTATAAAATGTTAGAAATGGCTTTTTGGTTACTGTTGTCATAATCATAATCATACTATTTATATGTACCATCTTTAAATACCATGTTTTTTGCAATGATTATGATTATGATTACGTTGTAAAAATCAGACAGAATTTGATTCGCTCACGTTGCGTCGCATATGATGTGCACTAGAAAATGATTATTAGCTACGCCGCTAAGTCACGCTCTTACATTAACACATGGGGGTCACCAGTGACCGTATTATTTCTATTCTATACCATCAATATTATTTCTATTGTGTCTAGTCTCTCGGCAGTTAAAGGCTTAAGATTGTTGCAGCCTCAAATGTATGATTAAAATACTTCCCTATAAAATGAAAAATCAATTTCTATCATAAAAACAAACGAACGCTTAGGATGCAACTCAGCGAACATACGAACCAGAGTAATATCACTCGATAAAGTTGATTTCAAAACGATTCTCAAATAAAGCGGATACTTGTAAGAATCGATTGCGTACTCCAGTATCATCCTCGCACGTCCGCGGCACTCGTCCTAAATCGAGTTCTATTACGGTCGCGTTGGGTTCGTTTTCCGTCACAAGTGGTATATTGGTTACTCCTGTCAGAATTTAGAACGAAGTGTTAACGTGTACCGAAGTCTGCTGTTTGTTTTTTCCCCTCTCAATAATTTCAGGATCGGCGCGTACTTTGAGTAATAAATGGCTGCTTTCTAAATTGTAATACGAGGGAGATAGGAAGCGAGTTTGGTTTATTGCCGATGAATAATGCGAGTCTCTGTGTTGTGGAATACTAAGCGTCACATGAACTCGGTGCTTAGCGACGCAATAGCTACCGACTATTTGACGACCGCTTGGTGCAGTGGTCTACATGTCAGTCTTCTTAAACCAAGGGTCGCGGGTTCGATCCCCGCACAGTACAAGCATATGTGTGCATTAACATGTGTGTTTGTACTGGTCTGGGTGTTTTCTATTTACAATATGTATTTATTTACAAAAAAAGTATTTAAGAATGTTTATCCGTTGTCTAGTACCCATAACACAAGCCTCGTAGCTTAATTTGGGACTAGAGAATTGGTGTGGTTGTTGTAAAATATTTATTTATCAACACCCATTTGAAACCAATTTTCAGGGGCTATTTTTTAAAGTAATAAAACGCAAAGGCGAGGTTCACGGAGATTAATTAAACTGCACACTTGAAATTATAAATCCACCTTCAGCGAAAGAAAAATTTAAACTCGCTGAAAAACTTTCTTAACAAGTTTCAACTTACATTAAATCAAAGTTACCTGAATGAATGAGGAAATAAAAATAGTTTGTTAATTACGGGGAAACTAAGTGAGGTTGTGAAAATAAACAAGACGGGGCTTATTAAAATAAGGCTTTATTTAGAGTGGTTCGTGACAAGCGACCGTAGAGCCGGAGTGAATACTGAATAAGTGTGGGTTCATACTGCGAGCCTAGATATTATAGTGCACAAGTGTGAGCGCAATGCACAGGTGCACCCACTGTTCCATGACTCTCAAAGTTCGGTGAGACGGCAATCCGACATGACCGCAGAGAGATCAGGCGCAGGACCAACGGCTTAACGGCCTTCCGAAGCACGGGGGTGTAACACCGCCAACTTCCCGACTCCGAGCTGTTTTTGAGAAATTCATGACAGAAAATCTCAGAAAAATTTTTGGCTCGACCCGAGATTCGAACCCAGGACCTCTCGGGTATAAGGTAGAAACTTTGCCACTACACCAACGAGGCCGTCTACAGACCGACATATTTAGCATCAGGGACTTGTTCTCTATCTGGTTCAAAAACGTTCAGCCATTTAGCTCACCGTTCCCGAAATTTTTGTGACCACACGGTCTATAAAGCGATACGGATTCACGCGCCCACTCGCCGCGCCCGCCTAGATCCAACCGCGCATCCAGTGTGGACGCACAACGGGGGCGGCGCTTCATTGTCGACGTTATACTGCCGATGCACACGAACGTCATCCTTGTTTTTACACCGATCATAAATTGAGACCGAGTCGTGACTTGCCTATCTATAAGATAGGCATCTCATAGATATAAGTAGTTACATTTGAGTAAACATATTTATAAATAGACGTCACTTTTATGGTCAGAACGGTCACCCATCCCAAACATGACCGCGCCGTAGGTTGCTTAACTTTTGGTATCACTACCAAAGCGCTACAACCACTGCGCCACAAGCACCACCTCCGTGCTTCAGACGGCACGTTAAGCTGTTGGTCCCGGTTAATATCGATGGATATGAGTGATTAAGCCTGGTCGGAGGCCCTCGGGCGGCTTAATAACATCTGACAGTAAGGTTGGTCACTTACCTTACACACACCGCTTCACTAATCCCCATTGAGCCCGCGTGGTGGAGTATGGCTCGCATCACCTTATAGTGATAGCCTGTGCCCAGCAGTGGGATTTATATAGGCTGATGATGAAACATATTTATAGAACATCCATAAAATACTCACAGTTTACTCGCAATCTCTCATCAGCCTTTATACGTCCCACTGCTGGGCACAGACCTCCCCTCAACTATGAGGTGGTCCGAGCCATACTCCACCACGCGGGCTCAGTGCGGATTGGTGGAGGGGTGTTTTGTAAGGTAAGTGACCAACCTTACTGTCGGATGTTATTAAGCCGCCCGAGAGCCTCTGACCAGGCTTATCGACTAATATCTATCGATATTAACCGGGACCAACAGCTTAACGTGCCTTCCGAAGCACGGAGATGCTTGTAAATAGACGTGACTCAAATGGTCAGAATGGTCACCCATCCCAAACATGACCGCGCCTTACGTTGCTTAACTTTAGGTATCACTACCAAAGCTCTGCAACCACTGCGCCACAAGCACCACATTACTCGCAATACATTAATGAAAACCTAATATACGTTCGAAAAAACTTACACTTATTTCCTAAAAATAGCGATTTGCATAACTTCAACACAAGACAAAAATAGGCTTACCGTTCCACATTTTGGGGTTCATAAAGTTGATCACTCATTTTTGGGTTGATGTATATCATTTTTTTTAATAAATTACCTGAAAATTTAATTTCATTACTTTTAGATATATTTATATTAGTTGTAAAAGGTGTATTAATGTCGAAAGGATATTATAAAATGGATGATTATAGAAATGACAAAGATGTATAGAAATGTTTGAAAGTATGCAAATACAATTATTAAAAATCAAATACGAAATGAGGCCGTGACAATAGTGACTGAGTTTCTTGCGCCGCTTCTCCTCAGCACTGGCCCAAATTGTCCCGAAGCGGTGGTAGGGTTAATTTATATGTTGTGACGTGTAAAAGTTCTACTTGTGAGTCTATTCACAAAAATAAATTGATTTTCTTGATTTATCATCCATACTATATGATAGTTACACTGTCTGTCTATCTGATTGTCTGTAACACTTTCAGGCCCAAATTAATAGATCGAATTAGGTAAATTTTGGTGTATAATAGGGGAGAGGCCACATAGAGAGGACCTTGAAAACGAACATACGGAACTTATTGTCCCGGAATTCCGAATATATTAACAAATTCCGCTGCCGCTGGCGAGAAGCTTACTATAAAATAATTAATAAATATTAATTAAGTTCATTGCAGTAAAAATATTAGCGACCTTGTATCAGGGTATGATACAGGGTAATTACTCCCCTGCCGTAATTTGGGGTACCTACGTGATTTGTGCTCACGAATGCACGCTGACATTTAATTAAGAGCATTAATGTAAGTGTGCGTTAATTTTATTATTTGAAAGGTAATTAATGAATAACACAATCAGTTTTTGGTGATAATTTATCACATAACAAGGTAGGTTTTATATAAACTGAGAATGGATGAAAAAAGACGGTTCGTGTACTAGGTACTCACTTAAGATACGAGTATATCACGAAATACTTTGACTGACTGAATGTCAATCAAATACTTTTAAAATACTTGAAGAGCTTAACTTTTTTACGATGACTATAATAAGTGTCTGCTACAAATATTAATATAAATGAGCAAGTTAATATATTTTTTTTGGGATAAGTTTGCTCTTGACCCATGACTAAGCCCAATGATGCTAAGACTGAGTCTACGATAATTAGTTCAGCAGCTTAGAACGAAGTTGGGTAGAACGTTGAAATGGTGGAAAGTGCGAAACTAATTTCTCGTTTGTTACTCCACGTTATGGCAGATGGTTAAACACACCAGAACTCTTTGTCATTTCCACATCTCACTGTCCCCAACGGCTTAATCCCAAAAGTAATATCCCGACAAATCACGATTGCACAGTCACCGTCGTCATTCCGCTCACATCTCGTGCGACCTTGTAGCTCTGCAATTAATATAAAAAAGCCTTTCGACCCCCTAATGTGGAATGAATTGCTGCCAGAGCCCCTCCCATTTACCAGGCTTCGCCCACCACTTTATCGTGCATTCGGCGAAAATCTTACAACGCTAGTTTTAAAGTCGTTTTTTGGTCGTGTCATCGTTTTGTGAGAGGTCGCGATAGTGCTCCAGTCCTCACCCCATTTCACAGGCGTTTTTATTATTGTAATTTGGAGTTCCGTTTCCACAGTCGCCGGGACGTGGGTCCTTTCGTACGTTATCTGTGTTTTGTTCGGTTTTTGTTACCGGATACGTTTGTTGCTTTGCAAGCGATAGTTGAGTCTGAAATAAAATGAAAAAAGTACAAAATGTCTCTATTGCCAACACACATGCAAACACACTCGCACACACGAACGCACACACTCACACGCTCCCATGCACGCACACACATCCACTCGCACGCGCTCGACACAGTCGCACACATTAGTTACAGTTGTATTGTGCTTTACGCAATCCCTCTTTTTTCATGTCTTTCTTTGAGACAAAATATGCGGTCCAATATGTAATAGGTGTGTGCGCACCATTTGCTCGCATTAAGTTATTTTCCGTTACACGTGCGAGTAGAAGTCACCGGCGGGTAATGGCAACGGCAACGGAAAACATTATCGGCTTTTTACACCATTTCCCGTTATTTTATAAAAAGAAAATCACATGATTCTTGCAATTTCTCGAAGGTGATTTCAGCTAGTAACAGTTGTGTGATTTGCAAAGAAATACGAGGTTATACTATGAATAATACGAGGTTTGAACTTAAATTCAGAATAATTGATTACCTATGTCAAAGTTATATGGAGAACTTGAATAAATAATGAAAACATGTTTATTCAGTTTCACATACTTTACAAAATAGAAAAACACATATTCAAAAGCACATACACAAGATACTGATATGGTGGGCCCACTCAGCATGTATCGTAGCATCTTAGGAATGCCACGACGCTGGTCTTCCGTGGACATCCAGAGAGAAGCAACTGAGAAGCATAAGAATCAAGCTTGTCCAATTTTGACAGCAAGAACTACAGAAAATATATTTTTATCATATTTAAAAATTTATGAAAACCAAAAAATTAACATATTACAAGCAAAAAAACTTCTGTATGAATTAAATAGTTGCAAAAGTTTGGGTAACGTACTTTTCACTTACAATACCGGTAAACTACTTACATAACATACAAGTAACTAAAGCTAGTTGGCAACTTTTCATGGCTTCTCAGATACCCATCCCCATACGTAGGTACTTGCGAACACGTGTAGTGCTGAAAAGGTGTAATTTTCATACGACCCGAATCCGGAGCGGCGAAAATTTGAGCAAAACAATGTTCGCTCTCATTTCAAACATTTCAGCCGAAACTCAAAAATGCTGAGTGAGTTTTTAACCTGACCTGTTCACTGAAAGTATCACTCAGCCGACTATCCGCGGTTTTGATGAAACACTGTTTGAAATTAAAAAAAAAATACTTGGTGCCTTACAGCTTAATACATAACATTACATAATGTGTTATATGTACGCGTGCGGAATCCTTACTCAGTTTGAATCTTACTGAAGGAATAAATTTGTTAAATACAATAAATATCAATATTAGAGAATCCTTTCACGGATAAGTTGTTTTGCGTAATTAAGGTAAATAAAGGACCAACTCGAAGTATTAAATAATAAGAACAGTAATCAAGGGAATATCAGACAAAAGACTCCTGATTAAGAAATATGACGAAGTAAATGGACTTGTTTTGTAAGCTCCAACATAACCTAAACTATGCAGACTTTTACTTTTAGCGTGGGTGGATAAGTAAAGACGAAATCAAAGATTTAACTGTCCTATTTTCGTTAAGTGTGTTTTAATTTCACATCGTAAAATTTATTAACGATGATTGTAAATGCTAAAAATAATGTAATTTGATATACTTGTTTCGTTTGTTTTTGGAAATCACAGGCATTGAGAAAATAAGTTTTCGATTGCTTTTAACAATCTTTACTAAAAAAATAATAACACGAACCTTGCACGATACAGTACAGATTGGAAATTTCTAGGAAAATTAATATACGGACGATAACTAAACTTTGTTTTTCAAAGCGCCAAAAACAAATGCCATTCGAAGCACACGCGATCGAGATAAAGCCGAGCACTCACGATATCGCATCCTCTCGCTCTCGAATCACCTAAATAAGCTCTTAATTTTAACGTTTAAAGTTTGCTTGTTAACGAAACTCGTCGCAAATTGCCAATTTGCACTCCATTATCATTGCAGCACCAAAACTCATCTGCGTCAAACAAGCTTTGTCTGAGGGCGATACACGGTCGGAACGGGCACTTTTTTCTCTAAACGACCCATTAATACGAGTGCTTAACTTAAAAATTGGCCTATTTAGATTAATTTTACAGCATTAAGATTATTCTGAACGGCGTGCGGGTCATAAACGTTTTTCGTGTGACATTAGCCGGCTACATTTTCTTTCGTCGCGAATATCTTTCCGGCCCATAAAATGCGGTGCACAAATTAAATTATCTGTGGTCGTACGCGCGTAATTGTGACGTCACGAGCGAAGCGAGCCGAGCGAGCGGTGTCGAATGGAGTTTGTAAGAAGCGATGCCCAATTGTTGAGACAAGTGGGAAGTTCGTTCTATAGAAATCGGAAAACCGATTTGTGGCGTGCTACTTGAGAATAGATTAATTGAGCGACTCTTTTGTACTGTTTAATTAAATAAGATAAGTTTGCGTTGAGATTCGTCCTTCGATAAAGTTTCTTGATTTCCTCAAAGTAGTAACAATTGCTTGCTATCATAAAATACTTTACCTTGACAAAAATATTTCAAAACAAATTAGTTACACCGAGTGGAAAATTTCGATAAAATAGAAATCAAGTAAATGATTCTGCAACTTTTAATCTGAGTTTTTTGATATTCATTGTAGTCAATTATTTGGAAGTAATAATAATAATAATAATTCATTTAATCCTCGCCATTTCATTACAATTCTAACTCTAAAACTACTACTACTAACTCTTACTATAGAACAGTGAAAATAAAATACAATTTGGAATACATGCAATTAAAATTAAAATTATACATTAAACATTATCATTAATTAATCGGAAATAATACATAACAATAATACATTAAAATTCTCAATAACAATAATAATAATTTAAATTGGTAATACAATAATAACTAATTACTAGGTACATATTTGTTTTAATGTAACAATATGGCTGGCTGTCACCTGAACTAGGAGGATTCCTGTATCTCAGGATGACAGCCCTCGCAAGTAAATAAATGATTTCCTGCAAAATCAGGCTATCAACCTCAGTAGGTTTTTAACCCCTGAAGAAAAAAAAGGGGCGTTATAAGTATGACCTTTGTGTCTGTATATGTATATAATTGACGACCGTTTGGTGCAGTGGTCTACATGTCGGACTTCTAAAACCAAGGGTCGCGGGTTCGATCCCCGTACAGTACAAGCATATGTGTGCATGAACATATGTGTTTGTACTGGTCTGGATGTTTTCTATGTATAATATGTATTTATTTACAAAAAAAAAGTATTTAAGTATGTTTATCCGTTGTCTAGTACCCATAACACAAGCCTCGTAGCTTAATTTGGGACTAGAGAATTGGTGTGATTGTTGTGAATTATTTATTATTTAATAAAAATAAAAAAAATATGTGTTTGTGTTGTGTTTTGTATGTGTCTGTTTGTGGCACCGTAGCCAAAATACACAGCTGTCAACCATAAAATGTTTGTAATTAGTAACAGTATGTAGTATGAAAATATGTAGTTTTAAGCTTCCTTTGTTACTAACCCATGATCTTGTTTTCCGAAATAAAAAAAATAATTAGATTGTAGGTCCCGAACGGATAGACCGATTTCAAAGCGGTTTCTTCTAATTTGAAAAAAACTTTTTTAATTTCCAAAAGTCAGAACAAGACATACGAAATTATTCGCAGAAAATTGTTCAAAAATTAATTGCGCACAAAATGCTTTGGTGAATAGACTGCATCGTACTTTTAATAATAAATTTAATGTTACTGATATTTTTCATAATAGTAAAAGAGTTTTTAAGAAAAAAGTTATCGAGTGTGCTTGAGGAAAATGTTTAGAACACAAGATACTCGCATATTCAAACATACATACACACACACACACACACACAGGTACACACACACGCACACGCTCTCCTCTTAAGCATTATTGTTTACCAGCTGTTTTTCCGGTTCATTCGGGGCAGTGTTGCCACCTTAGCCCTTTACGGGCTAGATCTAGCACTTTTTACTATGTGTGAACTCGTAGTTTCATTATTTAGCCCGAAAAGGGCAGTCTAGCCCTTTTTCATAATCTAAATATGTTGCATCAAAATCTGAAATTTGCACCATGCTAATACTAAACTATCGGAATAAGTGTCTTAAATAAGATTTGTGAATTATTTTATTGGAAGATTTAGTTTTTTTGATTATTAAAACAGCCACCGGCAACAAACCGAATAAAAAATTGGGATAGCTGGCAAAAATTGTTCTATCTTTGCCACATTCCAGCGTGTTTTTAGATCGATGAACCTTATCAAAACCAAAAAAAGGAACAAATAGGGACTAAAAACTATAACTTCGTACAAGTTTAAGGCTCGTTAAAAAAACCTTTTCTAGCATTTGTGGCCATTTAGCCCTATCTAGCCCTTTTTAGCTTCTTCAAAGCCCCAATTCAAAAATTGAGGTGTCAACACTGATTCGGGGTTTTTTAACTGACAAGGTATTTTTAATGTAACACATTCGCTCAACGTAATACATCGTGTTTACACACAGTGTTGTCGGTATCAGCAAGCTAATTCATTAAATGCGAGCCATAAAAGCACAAACGATATTGATGAGCCTCACTAACCATGTAGCTAACTCAGTTATTTATAAAGTTATTTTATCGACAGCCGAATGTACTCTACAAACGAAGCTGATACCAATAATAAAGACAGCGTGAAAATACGCGGTTATATTCCAATTTCATTTCACACATTGTGATATTAATTTGGGAAACATTGTTATGTAGTTTATGAAAAAAAATGAGTTTTGTCATTAGTGATCTTAAAAAAAAAGAATTTTGATGATTAACTACTTAAATTGTCAAATTAATTATCAAATTTTAAAAAATCTTGAATGACTTTGCCATGGTAAAGAGCTTAACAGTTAAGCTTACGCCACACATACGGATTAACTGTCGCCGCGTCTCGCGACTTTCGGCGGTTGAGGCGCGGTGATTGGTGATTTTTTTTTTCATAATAAATTATGTATATGATGTGATTTATTATAATTATAATTATTGTAATTTATTATAATTTAGTAATTAGTAGTATGTATGATTATATATATCGCTTATATATATGTATATTTGTCGCAGCGGCAAAAAGTCGCAGGTGTAGTCTGAGCCTTAAGTAATTTACCTCAGTATAATGCGCTCAAGTCACAAGCCCAATCAAATCAAGATAAGTTTTTCTTTTAAACAACAACATCACATACCTACCTTGTTCTGACTCCGTGGTAAGTAACTTAAGCACTTGTGTTACAGATATCAGAACCAACAGTGGTATTACAAATAAACTTTAATAAATACATATAACACCCAGACTAGTACAAACAGACATGTTCATGCACACAAATATTTGTACAGTGCGGGGATCGAACCCGCGACATCTTGGTGCATAGTCAACTTTTTTTACTATTACACCAAAGTGGTCGTCAAGTTCAAAAATATGTACAAGTAAGAAGTTCAAAGAAAAAGAACGATATCTCTTCTTGAAATCCGTAAAGTGTTCTGAAACTGGCAGAACCGAAAAAAAACACAAAACTAATTTTGCCCACCGGTGAATTTACACGGGAACTTTAAAGTTAAACTCAAAAATAATAAGACAATCCAGCAGTTAGTGGGGGCGGTAATTTATTCCGCCGATACAAATTGGAATTCCGTCGGTGGCCATGGACCAACTCTTTGGAACTCCAAAACAACTTATTGCTTTCGCGAAAATTATGGTCTGTGCCTCGTTTACACTTCAACTAGTACTGTTTTTTTTTTTTTTTACTTAGCAAGTTTTCTTGGAGTATTAAAATCCAATTAGCAGGTAAAAATTAATTACAAATACAAATATTTTTATTGCCAACTAGATTATTGTTATTATATATATAAGGTACAAAAGATATTATACTATAGAAGATATTACACACTGCAAATCACGTTATGCCAACAACAATACATATAGCAATTAACTGTGGGCCCCACACTAGGAAATTCCTGTATCGTAGACACCCGATGGTTTGCGACGGATACAAGTGACTATGTGTAATGAATGAATTGAAGATGATAAAGTGTGTGTGTGAATGTGTTGTGTATGTGAGTGGATGTGTGTGTGTGTGTGTGTGTGTGCTTGTGTGTGCGCATGTGTGTTTATGTTATTTCATGGGCGTATGAATCTGAAAAATGCGAACGTGTGTATTGGTGGGTACCTATATAACGTGCTTAATAATTGCAATCTACCTACGAGTACCACAAATCCCAAATACTTCTTTTTATTAGTTAAGTACGCTCTCCTTTATGCCTAAGTTGCTTTAACTTAATACGTAAAAAGTTATGTTATGTTCGAGTTCTTTTATGTTCATTAGAACTCTCATAATTCGTAAGCTTCCTAACGTGTCCAATTAATGTCATTGACTTACAATGGAATGTGGGAACGTAAATCTACATATATATATATATATATAAAAGAAAGTGATGTTAGTAACACTATTTATAACTAAAGAACGGATGAACCGATTTGGCTGAAAATTGGTGGAAAGGTAGCTAAGAACCAGGAAACGGACATAGATTACTTTTTATCCCGTTCGAGCGCGATTGTGAAAACAAAGAGATTCCACGCGGACGAAGCCAAGGAGGGCCACTAGTAATTAATAAATCAACGTTTTCTTCCAGAGTTCCACTTGCCTGTATAAGCCAGCTGTTTGGAACGAAGCACAAATATTGCAAAACAAGGCGAACTTTCACTTGAAATATAGCGGGCTGTCAGCGCCCAAGGGCTGCGAATTAGATCTCAAGACTTCCACAAAGAACAACGTCTAGGTCTGAACATATTACTTACTCAGTCACTGCCTAATGCTGAGACCCGGCATTTTTAAGGCCGACTGGAAACAAATACTAAATAGGTAGCTATTTTGACTTGTAGAGAATGCCGTGACAGTCCAACATTTGTGCAGAAGTTTAAAAAAAAATTAGTCTATAGCAAGCAGCATACACTTCCAAGCCCTACGTGACGATAGGTGCCTATGGGATATACGTAAGGGATACTGAAAATAATTAAATAGGGGCTGATTTGTCATTTCTGTATTGAACTTGTAAGGGAAAATAAAACTATCATATTAATGTGATCTAAGTTATTATTATTCAACAAAAAACCTAATTAAACATACTTTAGAGAAAAATATTTATATCAAACCGAGTCAGATTGAATGGTTTGACAAAATATGTTTCCAAGTCTCACAATTGGGATATACATACTCGTACTAATAATTCCATAGTTTGGACGGTAAACTAATATACTCGTAATACTCGTATGGTTATTAATAGCCCACGTGCGCGTTAGAACTAACATTTCCAAATTAAATTGAGGCATTATTTATGCCAACTTTTACGCAAACATTTACGCCAACACATGTGTGCCAACGTTTGCGCCGAAGTTGGCGCACACCATCGCTCATTGGGCGCTCCGTTTTACGGCTAGAGCTCTTACCCTAATCTTTATGAGCGAATAAAGCGAAACACTAAAGGAATAAATGGCGACGTGGGGTAATTCCACATTACTATGCATGGAATTGGGGCCACGTGATCTACCGGTGATTATCCTAACTTAAAGTTATGAGACGTAAAAAAGATCAAGAGAATTTATGTAGAAGTAATGCTTTGATTTTAGCATGACGCAAGTACGATAAAATGGCGGTGGATGTTCGTTCAAAATAAAAAAGTAAGTTTTTTACCTGACAAGTATAGAAATGGAAAGAGGGTAGTAAAACCAGGTAATACAGTAGTCTTGTGATTTAGTAGACTGCCTCGTTAGTGTAGTGGCAAAGTTTCTGCTTTACATCCGAGAGGTCCTGGGTTCGAATCCCAGGTCGAGCCAAAAACTGTTTCTGAGATTTTCTGTAATGTATTTCTCAAAAACAGCTCGGAGTCGGGAAGTTGGCGGTGTTACTCCCCCGTGCCTCGGAAAGCACGTTAAGCCGTTGGTCCTGCGCCTGATCTCTCTCCGGTCATGTCGGATTGCCGTCTCACCGAACTTTGAGGGTGATGGAACAGTGAGTGCACCTGTGTATTGCGCTCACACTTGTGCACTATAATATCTCCTGCGTAGTTGGCTGATCTCTGTTGAGATTGGCCGCCGTGGTCGAAATCGGCCAGGAGGACTATTATTACTATTGTGATTTAGTAGATACCTACATAATTTTAAAAGGAATACACAATTTGCTGGGCAACACTGATATACATGTATATCTATATCTAATATATAAAATTCTCGTGTCACAGTTTTCGTTGCCATACTCCTCCGAAACGGCTTGACCGATTCTTATGAAATGTGGTATGCATATTGAGTAGGTCTGGGAATCGGCCAACGTCTACTTTTCATTCCCCATTAATGAGATAAATAATTTCAATAGCAAAACAACGTTTGCCGGGTCAGATAGTACATAAATGTTATTTATAACCAATATTATAACCTGACAACAGACTTTTATGTATCTGGCTATTGTCTTAATATAATTGAATCTGTTTCTTATATCAAGTATAATCAAAAATCACATTTGGGTGTAAAATTAATCCTGTTCACTTGTACTTCCACTGACAAAGATGCAAAGTTGGCTAATTGAAATCATATCAACATAGAAGCAGGAAATGTTCGCAAGGCCCGGCCGAGCACTCAATGCGTCGACCATCGCTGCAAAGGAATAGTTAATTACACAAGTCCATACGTTCCTATTGGCCTATACAAGGGCCTCGTAGCGTAACGTACGCCCGTGTGTAACTAGCATTATTGGCTGTCAATACCCCCATCTCGTTATATTGGTGTACGTCTGGTCTTTATGACGATGTAGTAAAGCTCATAATAATTCAGCTAATAGGTGGAGATCATTCCTTCCAGGGAATAAATAGATGTTGTATAGTTTATTGCCTATCCTTAATTAAGGCTTGGAATGCTATAGGTGTGCGTTAAAATAGAATAGTTAAGAAGAATAGAAAGGTTGGTCACTGTGTTTACTTATTACTTGCTTTTACCAGCGACTTAGTTATTTTTAGACTTAGCGCATTTGTTATCTTTGGTAGTTTTTTTTTTGAAATGCGTTGTTTTAACGTAATACCAATCTTATCCAAATATAATTCAAATCTTTGGTAATTTAGGAATGAAAGCGATCAGCTTCCCCGGGAAGTCATTTTTCCCATGGGGGCGCGTTGTTTTCCCGCGAATAAAAGTAATTTATGTCCTTTCTTAAGTCTCAAACTATCTCCTTACCAAATTTTATTTAAATCTGTTCAGTAATTTAGGCGTAAAAATGATCGGCTTACTTAAATTTGCCCGTGGGAATGTGTCATTTTCCCGCGGTAAAAAGTAGCCTATGTTCTTTCTAGGGTATCAAAATATCTCCTTACCGAATTTCATGCAAATTGATTCCATTACAGTAGTTTAGGCGTGATTGAGTAACACAGACAGAGCTACTTTCACATTTCTAATATTAGTTTGTTTTGCTAATTTAAAAAAAAAAACATTGTATAAACTAAAAACGCGATTCATCCTAGCTATCGTAATTTTTCCACAGTAAAAATTTGGCTCTCGGTTAAAAGCAACTAATAATTACCAAGAGCTCACATATTAAACATCAATAAGCTAACATCGAAATCAATCTCACTAATATAATTAAAGTCGATTTGTTATATTACAGCGATCGCTAGCGAGTTTCAATTTCAGGCGCGATTCGAGTTCCGAGTTCGCTAATTCATTGTTCTAAACGCGGAGCTAATAATATCGAATCGCTTCGGATTACCCCCTCACCCCCTTTCGAAGAATTTCCGTTTCAAGAAAACAAGAATCTTTGGAAAGTACGGTAAATATAAATGGAACAACACGTATAGGTAGAATTTACAGAATACGCGAATTAATTAAAAATTGAAATATAGATTTTCAGAAAATTACACTTATTAAGATAAGTATGTACGTATGTAAATAAAAAAACTATTTTTTTAACATACGTCATTTAAAAACCATTGTCATATCTCAATATTTATAACGGATTTCATCAAATTTTAGAATGAGGTAGGAGGTACTTTGCTACGAAATTTTAATCGTGCTACATAAAATCGCTGAGATAATTATTTTTCATTATTTTAATTTACTCTTGTAATGTGATAATTAGTTCAAATATTTTTCATGTACTCGCGCCAACCACATTTTGAAGTATTTATTTTCTTTGGCTAAGCGAGACCCACTCTATCCCAAGTGATTGAGGTATTTGATCATGAGAGCGTCTCTAATAGGTTGCTACGTCGGCAGTTTGCTTTTAGCCGGGCTCGGGGGGCCAACTCTGTAACGTCATGGGATCATCCCGACATACAGCATTATATGTACCATTTAACAATTCAAAGATTTCATAATAGGATAACCGAATATCCCTTGCGAACGTTTACTATTAAAATAGGTGATGAAATCTCGCTCGTAGTCTGTAGGAGCGACTGATTCAGTGATAACATCTTCTGCGGATGCCACGTGTAGTGGCGAAACGCAAACAACCCATTAACAAAAGAAGAATATAAAACATTACCCCCCATTGGAGGGTAAACTGTGACGAAACGCGTCGAGTGTTTTGTTGGTGTCAGTGTTGTGTTTCCAGGTGCATCTTCTGTGTCACGTTGTGAGTTGTATTGTAAGTTCTGCGACTTCCAGCTCTAGTTTTTTTAAATGGTTACAGTTGGATGTGTTTGGGTTCGTGCGCTGACTATGTTTAGTGGAAATTTAAAGCAAAATAATTCACTTTTTGAGCTTTACTATTAAAACATTTACTCTTTATCTTTAGGGTTCTAGCAACACTTTGAGACAACGCATATAACTTAATTTCAATGCTTAAATTTTTCAGCAAATCTTTTTGTGATATCTATTAATTTAACTTTTTGAGAATCGAAAGGAAGATAACAAGATGGTTACATAGAAATTAAATGTATATTTTTAACGTAATGAAGTCTGTCACATCTAGTTCTTTTAGATACTATATTAGTTATAATGACTGTAAACTAAGTATTGGAGAGCTATAGATAATTAGGGTGCTTGTGGCGCAGTGGTTGCAGCGCTTTGGTAGTGATACCAAAAGTTAAGCAACCTAAGGCGCGGTCATGTTTGGGATGGGTGACACATTCTGACCATTTAAGTGACGTCTATTTACAAGCATCTCCGTGCTTCATCATTCATCATCATTATCAGCCAAAGGACGTCCACTGCTGAACATAGGCCTTCCCCACAGTTTTCCACATCGACCGATCACAAGCGGTCCGTATCCAGTGTGATCCTGCGATCTTTACATGTCGTCTCTCCATCTTGTCGGTGGACGTCCTACGCTGCGCTTTTGGTCGAAGGGTCTCCAGTCCAGAACTTTTCTGCCCCAACGGCCATCAGTTCTTCGCGCTATGTGCCCTGTCCATTGCCACTTGAGCTTACTGATTCTCAAGGCTATGTCGGTTACCTTAGTTCTTCTACGTATCTCCTCATTTCTGATTCGATCTCGTAGAGAAATACCGAGCATAGCCCTCTTCATCGCTCGTTGTGCTATCTTGAGCTTCTTTATAAGGCGCATAGTCAGAGACCATGTTTCGGATCCGTATGTCGTCACTGGTAACACACACTGGTTGAAGACTTTCGTCTTCAGACACTGAGGTAATTGAGACGAGAAGACACTCTTGCGCAATTTCCCGAACGCTGCCCAGCCAAGTTGGATTCGTCGATTGACGTCTTTCTCAAAGTTGGACCTACCTAATTGGATTACTTGTCCCAGGTAGACGTACTCGTCAACAACTTCGAGAATTGAGTCCCCAACAGATACCGGAGTGGGTACAACACGGGAGTACGACATAATTTTTGTCTTATCTACATTTATATTCAATGTGCCTCGAACCATTCGGTGATCGCTACCGGTTTTCACCCTGTTGATCACGGAGACATTATTGAATAACCGTCTCTTGGAGGTCATGATGAAGTCTATCTCGTTTTTCGTGACACCATTCAGGACTCAACCAGGTCCACTTCCTTTGAGGCGGCTTCTTGAAGAAAGAGTTCATCATGAAGAAGCTCCGTGCTTCGGAAGGCACGTTAAGCGGTTGCTCCCGGTTAATATCGATAGATATTAGTCGTTAAGCCTAGTCAGAGGCCCTCGGGCGGCTTAATAACATTTGACAGTAAGGTTAGTCACTTACCTTACACACCCCTCCACCAATAGTTGGACTCCTCGGACCACCTCATAGTTGAGGTGAGGCCTGTGCCCAGCAGTGGGACTTATATAGGCTGATGAGAGTTATCGGCTTTAGTCATCCCCATTTCACTCCTGCCAGTCTAGTTAGTGTCAAGTGGAAAGTTTAGGCATATAAAATAAAATTTGAACTGCATCTACCAGAGTAGGGCCTCTTTACTTCTAAACGCATGTTTGTTGAGCCCAAACGAAGCCTATTAGCTGGCCGGTGTTTGATCGCGCTGCGGCCGAGGTTGACTCGCATCTGACTTCATTAAATGTTTTTAAAAATTTCACATCCACTGGCGTGTCAGGTGTTTGTAAATTTTATTTTAGAAATGTATTAATAACATGTTCCATAAGACTTAAACTTTCGTAATTTATTATATCACTTAATTATTTTTTTGCTTATTTTATTCAGACGGAATTACAACAAAATATGGCTTTAGAGACTAAAATCAAAATTCTATTATTTACTTCAGGTGGCATACACCAATAAACCTTTCTCCCTACTATACTCCCTACCGGTCCGGCTAATTTGGGTGTATGTTAATCGATTCGGCGTTACGCAGGCAGAAACTCATGGGTACAGTATTGAAATAAGTTAAAGCAGTACGTATGCAAATAACAAATGCTCGAAATTCCACACACGGCTGTCTCTTCTGAGCACAAAGCGCGTGGGTATCGCGGAACCGATGCTACCAATACCCACTTAGGTGCCTTGATGAGACGTGCAACTGAGTGCTTATGCCATTTGGAGCAAAAGCTGAAAAAGAGGATTATTTTGCTTTAAATTTCCACTAAAAGCTTTGTGGAAATTTAAAGCAAAATAATCCTCTTTTTCAGCTTTCGTCATGGATTTCCGCATAGTAACTCCTGATTCTATCAACTATATCATTTGGAGGATTTTTTAATTGCTTTAACGAACACACCAATTACCTAGCCCCAAACTAAGCGTTAGCTTGTGCTATGGTGGCTAGAATAAAGGATAGAAATACTTAAATACATTTATAAATACCCATAACTCAGGTACAAATGCTGGTGCTCATCACACAAACATTTGTCCCAAGCAGTATTCGAACCCGCGACAGCCGGTTTTGTAGTCTGGAACTCAGACCACTAGACTAAAGCTTTCGTCGGTTTTCAACATTGGTTTTCAATTTCAGTGCTGATTACCTCTCTTCTGTGCCAAGGATGATCAACCCGTAAATGTAATGGCCATGATCTACCATCGACAGGACCGCGGAATAGCGTTTTTTAACCCTTGAACTGCGAGTAGCTCGCCCGATGTCCTAATGGTAAAAAATATGTCCCCAATAAAAGTGTCAATTTAAAAAAAAAGCAAATTAAAATAATTGTCACGTTGAGCTACATACTTTTTTTTACACCGTGGTTGCTCAATAAGCCATTTTTTTCAATAAGACTAATTTTTAAAATGTTTCGTTATTTACAGGTACTAAATAATGTACTAGATTTTTGTACGATATTTTGAAAACCGTGATACTTTCACTTATTTATTTATTTAAGGTTTAGTGCACAACAAAACTATGTACTAAAGGTGGACTTAACGCCGTAGGAAATTCTCTACCAGTCATACCGTTGAGCTAAGCAGTAATGATTAGTGGGGGTGCGACAAAATAAATAAATTGAGGTCATTTTTTTTTTTACCAGGGCATCGATCGAGCTACCCGCATTTAAAGGGTTGAATGTGAATACAGGAAATCGGCTTAATGGCCCAAGGATTAGTTTCGAATAGATACTTACCCCTGAATTTGAAAAGAGCTTCTTGATTTATTTAGGATCGTTACTTTGAGATTGGCTGGTGGTAACATAATTCATGACGCAATCAATATAGTAAGAAAAATAAATAGCAATCGACAGGGTGTATACTTCATCCCTAAGATGTATTAAATCAAACCAAGTTTATTTTAACACTAACTATTGGTTATCGGGTCTAAACGCGAACTATTTTAATGAGTATTTAGGTACTCACTGCTCGACGTTTCGGCTGGATTGCACACAGCCGTGGTCACGAGCTGACTCAAGGAATATATTTACTCAGGGGAGAAGAATGACAAGTCCATAGAGCAAAGACGAAGACAATTTTTTATAACGCCATCTAGTGGCCTCCCAGAACAAAACGCGGCGCGGGAACTTTTAAATATTAAATAGGTACATTTTGAAAAATTGGAAGCTGCAGTTCTTTCTGGTTGCACAACGGTTGAAAATGCAAATCTCAAACCACACAAATAATGAGCATATTAAAACTGCAAAAAAATCAAAAGAGCAAATAAAATGAATGGAAATTGGATAATGTTGTGTTTTATTTCTTTTTAACAATTCAATTTATAATTTTAAAGACACTTTGTAAGCCTCCTCCAATAACGATTTTGTTACATACACTTTCATTAATTAAATGACACCTTTTATCTTGAAACATTTCCGCAAACTTTCCTTGTTTTGTAATCGAGCGAGACTCAATTGATAATCTATTAATTATCCAAGGCCGTTGTTGGCCTGGAGCGAAGCAAGGCAAGCGTTTACTCGTAGGAATAAAGGAGATAAGAGTCACTTTCTCACAAGATACACTTTTTCAAAAAGAGTGACTTTAAAAAAAAGAGTCAATGTCTCAAACACTTGTCACAGTAAGACGGAAGAACAGAAGCTCAACTCAGCGTCGCTATTGATGTCCAGAACTTAAAAAATCACAAGAAACTGAAAATCTGAGCCTGGGAACAAACAAACACCGCCATCTTGTAATGTTAAATAATTAAGTGGTGTTGCAATTATAATTTTGTAAAAAATGTTTTATTTTTTCAATCGGGTAACCCACAGAATATCCCGCCTACATTGCCCTTATTTTGACGATTAGAGTCGACTGGACCTGCAAGCTGACTGGTGGCGCGCAGCGTCGTCTGCTCGGGGCGGCCGCAGTTTCCAGATCCACCCTCACATTTTCATTATTAAAAATGTTAGTACAGTCACCGCGACAAACATGAGTAACTAAATATTCATTTAAATAGTTCGCGTTCAGACCCGATAACCAATAGTTAGTGTTAAAATGCAACGCAAACGTAATTCATACACGTTTATTGTCTTTGAAAGTATTCAAATTGTTAATTAGTGGGTACTGCAAGTTGACTAACGCAAGAGTACATATAAAGTTGCTAGAAATACTTAATTTTAATGTTAAAAAATTGGTTGCCTGTAAAGTCGGTATACGGGCGAAAGTTTTACGTGACAACGACTTTGAGTGGTAAAATAATTTTAATGTGAATATTCATTCGTATAACATGAACCGGTGTGTATGCCTATCTCTCTCACTCTCTCTCTCTCGCTCTGTCTCTCTCGCTCTTAGGCGGGTTAACTGTGCTCGAGTGGAAGGAACGCGTGCCTTTCACTTTTTATGTCTGTCTCACTCGCTCTTAGGCGGGCTAACCATGCCCGAGTCGAAGGGACGCGTGCCTCTCACTCGCTCTCATTGTGAGCGCGGAACGTGAGCGGAGCGTAACGCAGTTTCTTGAAGTGTCACCCGGCAAACCAATTTATAAGACGTTGTCACGTCAAAAGTACTTGTAGAACGATACACTGCCTAGGTATGATACCTGGTCTATAACATAACTGTTTATGCTTTATTAGCATAGCGGCCCATCCCGGCTTCGCACGGATGGACAATTTTCACGTGGATCCCTATTTTTTCTCGTATTAAATATAGCATGTGTTCATCATCATCAGCCTATATACGTCCCACTGCTGGGCACAGGCCTCACCTCAACTATGAGATGGTGCGAGCCATACTCCACCACGCGGGCTCAGTGCGGATTGGTG
Organism: Pyrausta despicata; assembly: GCA_963921415.1. Lineage (NCBI taxonomy): Eukaryota > Metazoa > Arthropoda > Insecta > Lepidoptera > Crambidae > Pyrausta > Pyrausta despicata. Next base: position 18,549,077 of record OY992847.1, read on the forward strand.
GAGGGGTGTGTGTAAGGTAAGTGACCAACCTTACTGTCAGATGTTATTAAGCCGCCCGAGGGCCTCCGACCAGGCTTAACGACTATTATCGATAGATATTAACCGCGACCAACAGCTTAACGTGCCTTCCGGAGCACGGAGATGCTTGTAAATAAACGTCACTTGTATGGTCAGGATGGTCACCCATCCCAAACATGAACGCGCCGTAGGTTGCTTAACTTTTGGTATCACTACCAAAGCGCTGCAACCACTGCGCCACGAGCACCTCCTGTGTTCATCAAGGATAATGTAAGATCCTTATGGTATTTTTTTTAAAATCGGTTTAGTAGTTTCGGAGCCTATTCAATTCAAACAATCAAAACTTTCCTCTTTAAAAAAAATATTAGTGTGAGTAGATGCCCTTTCTGGCGTTTAAACTTAGAAATACAAAAAAGCGTTATCACAATAAAATACGAATGTCTTTTGAATAAAATTATATCACACACACAATATTTATTCGCATCAGAACAACAAGCGCTCAAATGTTAATTACGGCATTGATCGCGCAAAGACAACACGGCCCGCATTCATAACCGAGCTGGATTCATGGCGGACCCGAATTCATAACTAAGCCCGAATATTTTGCTCGCTCCGGCGGACAACTTGCCGATCGCTTCGTTTATATTCAAATCGAACCATAATTTTATATCTGTGGAATCAGTTTCGGATTCATTTGGTTACGATGAAATTTCTTTTTTTAATAAAATTAATAGCGACTCACAAATTTCAAAGGAAACAGATGCGAAGAGTTTGTTCGTTTGCTTATACTATGAAACATTTTGGATCATTGTATTTTGATATTTAGTCCCTGGGGACTTCCATGTACTGCAATGTATGGTCTATAGAAAGCCGAACATGTTTCGTATTGTCCGTAATTTAAAGCTTTGTTTTTCGTAGTAAGCCTTCTGATTTTGTAATTACTTTCGTTATTGTTTCTTAGTATAGGAACGTATTGCACTACTATATAAACTGAATCGGTATTTAAGATGGAGTATGTTTTCTTTACTTAAAACAGAGTCATAAAATTAAATTGCCTATTCAGGCTTAGCCTACAGGACGTCATCATAATCAAACACGGTATAAGCAGTTCTTCATTAAATTTAGAGTCACGTTAGGGAAGAAGAATTACCATACAAATAGATACACTATACAGACAATTTAAATTTTAAATTGTCTTATTTAATTATTCTTATTAAGTTTACTACGAAATTCCAAATCTCCAATAGGATAATCGGTCTTGCGTTTTGCTTACTATTAAACTTGGGAACCAATACCGCCATAAATTGATGTATTGATAAACGAAAATTATTTTCGTAGGCTTTCATTTATCGTTTGATTATCGTTATCTTCCGCAATTTCGTCGTCCTTTTTTCGTAGTAGGCCTTCCGCATCGTGGTTCAGCCTTCAGCCACACACCGGTGTTTAAACTTAGGTGCATCCTATTTATTATCGGCTAGAACTAGGTTTTCAGTTTAACCACCAGTGTGCGGCTGTACCTAGTTCTAGCCGCTATAATGAAGGCTAAACCTAGTTGTAACCGAAGATAAGTAGGATACACCTAAGATTAACCGCATGTGTCGGGCTGCACCTAGTTGTAGCCGGCTAAAACTAGGTGTAGCCGCACTTCGGCTATTAGCCGTAACATATATATATATATATATATAATTTAAAGCTTTGTTTTTCGTAGTAAGTAATATATCTCGCCGCCGTTTTATAACTGCATGTAAGTAAGTGCATTAAATGCCTCGTGCCACCGTTACGACGATTTATGTGCCGCGCAAGGATTTATTCGCGCCGCAACTGTCGTTTTTAAACGAGAACGAATTGCAACGGAATCAATATACCGTGATTTATTAATTAATGTTGAGTGCACGCAAAATGGCTGAGTCATCTTAGGCTCTGCGGATAAAACTAAATCTTGTTTTACTAAAGTAGTAATAAGTTGTTTTACTAACACAAAATGGATCTCTGTTGTCTTAAATAAGTAAATAATAATTAAAAAGTAAATCTGCATGTTTACTAAACTCAAACTCAAAAGTTTATTTGCCAAGAACACAGTAAATAAGGATAACATTTAAAATTAAGTAGCTCATGTCAAAAGCACAAAATTCAATTACGTAATTACAACACAATTTCAATAACAATATATTGATGTCAATTAGTTTGCATTAGTAGATTTTTTATTAGGTATGTATTGTGAATTAAATTATATATTAGTATGTTGTCGCCAATTAGAATATTCATTATTGTTCAAAAGCCAGTTGGTCTCCTCTTAAATATTGGCCCTTGAAGTGATTTTATCTCTTCCGGAAGCAAGTTATACAATATAATACTCTTATTATATTTTTTTCTTTTTTATATGTCCTTGCGACAGTTATGCCATATATATGCCTTATTTAATTTGCCATGCCCAAATGGGCTTCATGATGTACTTTCTTAAACTGTATTTGTCACCTATTATATACTCATGAATGCAATTAATGAATATGAATATAGCTATGGCAGTTATTTATTTATTTAAAACTTTATTGCACAAGAAATGTACAAAGGGTGGACTTAATGCTAAAAGCATTTTCTGCCAGTCAACCTCAAGGTCATGCAGAAAGAAGGCAGTTAACCTACAACTTCTTTCTACCTATAACTAACCTACAACTTTTGATTGCAAACTAACTATGGATCTCGAGAGCAGCTTAACCGATTTCGTTTATTCTAAGGATGGTTGTTACGAAGAGAGCAACACACATCTTTGGGGACCGCTTGTTATCGATAAAACTTTATTAACTTAACATTTCTCGTAATGAACCAGCAAAGTGTTACACTTATAGCTACAAAATTCAAGGTCGAACGACAAATGTTTGTCGTTGTACAGCTCTACTATATCCATAGAGCAGATGATAGAAGTACACAGGGACTGCACGCCAAGGTGAACCTTGCGGTATCTTAATCACTTATAATAAGGGCGTTTTCGCAACAAAACTGAGTAACCTGATGTGCTGTTGTCTGAACAAGTGGGATAACACGCGCTCATCTCCGCACCAATGGAGATGGTCGCCACCCATCGCGGGGTCAACTCTCAGTTTAGTTATCCACATTGTTCCTAGCCCGCAATGGATAGTGTTGTCGAGGTAGTGTTGGGGCGGACGGCGACTGCGCGGGCCGGCAATCGATAGCCGAACCCAGCCGACCTGGTTCGCTGCAGCTGGCCTGTAACCTACATCGGCCACGTATCGATGCACCGGTGTCATCGCCGTCAAACGAACGAACGTGATGCAACGCCGAACGGTGGCGAATCAGAAAACGGTGACGCATTATGGTAATGTAGCGATTCGGTTGCGACGTGTCCGTCTATTGAGGTGAACAAGTTGTAAGGAATTGAAACGAGTTCGATCAAAAGATACCTGATTCTGGTTCTCGTATATTGTTCACGTTGTAATCTGAATGACTATATAAAATACACATACCTACACTTGTATGCGATTTTTTTAGCAAAGGATAAAATTTACACATGATCGCTCATTTAGTGTGAAAAACAGATTTTATAAGGTAAAGCGATTTATTTTCTCAAAATAAATATACAACAACATTACATACCTTGATCTGGCTCCGTGGTAAGTAGCTTAAGCACTTGTATTACAGATATCAGAATCAACAGTGGTATTACAAATAAACTTAAATAAATACATATAATAATAATAACACCCAGATCAGTACAAACAGATATGTTCATGCACACAAATGTTTGAACAGTGCTGGGATCGAACTCGCGACCTCTTGGTTAATAGTCAACGTCTTAACCATTACACCACTTAAAAATAACACTCTTATAATTCTCCAATCACCATTTTCTTATTTTAGGATGTTCTTTCATTAAGATACCCCAACTATCGGTCTGTATCGTGTATGTACGGTCAGCACGTCAGGTTCCCATGTCAACTGCGAAAATAGCTTTTATTAAAAAAAAATAGAGGCGGTCTCAAGGTCAAAGTGGGGTTACTTGATGTGATGTGTATGTACATAAGAACCTGGACGATTGAAAAATCCAATAAAATAGACAAATAATAATACGAATTTACAATACCCAATACACAAGTGCAATCCTTATAAACTATAAGTAGTATAACTAAATAGTTATAACTAAACACATAAGAAAACCTAACCGTATTAAAATCCTTAGCGTGGATTTAAAGATCTGAGATCGTTACATACTTAGGGATAGACAGCGGGAAGAATATATGTAGTAACATTGATAGTGATTTGCTAAATTAAACTTTAAATTCTAAAGCGTTTCGCCCTTACAACAGCTTGGCTCACATACCTCCCACTAATTTATTTGTATCGTCTCCGATTATCTCATAATAGAGGGGAAGCGGATCCTCTCGGAGGGCAACGCGTTCGCTACCAAGGCCAAGGCTGTAGGCGTAGTGGGTGTCAAATCGTTACATAATAGCGGATTACACAGTAACCTCGGTACAAACGAAAAAGTTCGTAATAGATAAACTTCTTGTTCTTTCGATTTAATATTTAAGGTTTAAAGCTTAAAGCAAATTAAAAGAAAAAAACAAGGTAATAATAGGCACTCTATATTAGTTTCGTTTTTCTTTACATAACTGTTACAACCGGTTCACATAAGGTCTTCATTTCACTGATCCGTATTAGTGCGCCTTTTCTTTTTTAAATGTAATGCATATACAGTAATCTGTCTTCATACACGACACAGACTTATTTTGACAAAGAATTTACTGAAAAAACATCGCTTCCGGTAACGACGGTGCACGAGTTTCATGAAAGCACGTTATTAAATAAATGACGAAACAGCTGTAAAAAGATACAGTGGGTGACGAAACGGCTAAAAATAAATTAGGTAGTTGTAAAACCAATTGGTGGTAACCAAGATTTGATATTGTATACCACCAAGAATGTATAAATTGGTCCTATAGTTAATGTATAACTATGGACTGTATGATGATGGAAGTAGGACGAATTATATATTCTTGGTGGTATACAAGAATGTATAATTGGTCCTATAGTTAAGTAATATATAATTATGGTAAAAGAAGTAGGACCAATTATACATTCTTGGTGAAATCCTAGAATGTATAATTGGTCCTACTTTATTCACCATAGTTATACATTGGAAGAAGTCTCGGATAGCTACTTTGGTGTTACTCGATCGCTGCCTATTTCAGTAATCGCTACATGCGTACAGCGTATTAGCGGAGACGTTAAATCTTAATAGTGTATCGATTTCTGCTCGCTTTTCTATTTAAGCTACACTTTGAAATTAACGTAGGGGATGTGTCGAAGCAGTTCGTTTGAATTCACGAAGAAACATCGTGAAATTAATGTTCCTAACAATCGCATTCATCAATTCTACGTCTACGACTGTTTTTAACACGCTTTTATTAGATCGGGGTGTATGTATGTATGAATGAATGTGTGTAACGGAATTTTTGAGCTCAATTTTCACCAACTTCCAGAAATCGGATTAATTTGAAGCTATGCACACGTATTAAGTACCGATGACAATGCAATAATTTGATAAGAGTTTTCCATTAACTAAAAAAATAAAAAATAAAAATAGTTTAAAAAACTAAAAAAAACACGCGTTCATTGCTAACTAAAAAAGAGAAAATAATTTCTGAGTACACGGAATTTATATTACAGTAGAGTAAAAAGCGTGAGGTGCTTGGTACAGTAGTATGTGAAAATCATCCTATTATTGGCAAATATAAAAAGAGAAGTATGAAAACGTCATAAAGTGCACCCCACGCTTTTTACTCTACTGTATTCCGTGTACTCAGAACTCATTTTCTCCTCTTTAGTTAGCAATAAAAGCGTGTTGTTTTAGTTTTTTAAGTTTATCTGCATTCTGCATTAGCTGGCATGAGATTTGTCATAGTCATACTTTTTGTTCTATGAAAGAAACATCCCTAAACGCACAGAAGACCTACAGACTCATTACATGACGGTATTGTATAAACAATTTTTAGCTACAGATTCGTCAAATTTCAGATTTGTAATCAGATTCTGAATCCAGAATCACAACCATAACAGATTCAAGTCAACATATTATTATAATTGGATTCTTGGATGACTAACTTCCATATCCATAGTAACCCAGATAAGCACGCGTGATAGAGAAATCTTAATATCACCCAAAATTAAGATTGGCTTCACCTCACATTCAATCACGATAAGGAATAATTAGGTGTTTCTGAATTTTGCCGATTGTATTTTTAAAATTGATATTCATTATTTCAGTTAGCAACTGTCTCCGATTTCGACTAACGAAGATAAATGAAGCCTTTTCGATGATAACGAGGTTTGTATTGTTTTACGAGTCAAGGAACCTTTGAAGGGAAGAAGGACGAATTCCATTTACTGAGTAAACAAAAATAGCTTAACTTTTGCCGTAATTAAATGTCATCGATAGGGGTAGGTTCGTCAATCGCTGCGTATTTTTATTTGATTCTTTTTTATCCTTTTTAGGGTTCCGTACCTCAAAAGGAAAAAACGGAACCCTTATAGGATCACTTTGTTGTCCGTCTGTCCGTCCGTCCGTCCGTCTGTCAAGACCCTTTTTCTCAGGAACGCGTGGAGGTATGAAGCTGAAATTTATATCAATTACTCAGGTCTACTGTCCCTTGAAGCTGTGAAAAAATCAAACTTCTAAGCCAACGCAATCAAAAGATACAGCCGTTTATGCCTCAAATTTTCGACACTTGCAAGGGAATCAAAACCTACAGGGTGCTTCCCGTGAACTCAGTATCTTGAAATTTGGTACGAAGCAACGTCTTATAGCATAGATAAAGGAAAAATTACGAAAACCATAAATTTTTAGTTATATCACATAATATATATTTTTTTAATAATTTTAAACTTACTACCCATTTCCTCATAAACGCGTAGAGGTATTAAATTGAAATTCATACCAAATACTCAGGTCTATAATACCTTTAAGCTGTAACAAAATCAAACTTCTATTTCAACGCAATTAAAAGAAACAGCAATTTAAGCTGCATATTTTGAAACTCGCAAGTACTCGCAAGGGAATCAAAACCTAAAGGGTACTTCCAGTCGACCTAGAATCTTGAAATTTGGCATGAAGCAACGTTTTATAGCACACATAAAGGAAAAATTCCGAAAACCTTAAATTTTTAGTTGCATTACAAAATATATATTTTTTAATAAATATAAACTTATTACTTTTTTCCTCATGAACGCGTAGAGCTATCAAGTTGAAATTCATATCAAATACATAGATCTAATTGCCTTTAACCCGTGAAAAAAAATCTAAGTCAACGCAAAAACGCAAAACGCAAAAGTACAACCATTGATACCGCATATTTTGAAACTCGCAACTACACGCAAGGGAATTAAAACCTAAAGACCACTTCCCGTTGACATAGAATCTCGAAATTTGGTAAGAAGCAATAGCTTACAGCACAGGTAACAGAAAAATTCCGAAAAGCTTAAAATTTTAAGTAGTTATACCACCAAAAAAATTGTGATTGTAAACATAATTGTAGTTACAGCAATGACCGCGAGTTATTATACTATGTATGGGGAGGGCAACATTTTTCAAACGGCAAAGACGACCTCACTCATCGTCATTCAATCCCGATGTTTTGGTGAATGTAGCTGTATAATCTAAATGCGTCCTAACTGCTTAAAGTGTTATACTTATAATTAAATTCAATGACATTATTATAAACGATAAAGAGATCTTTGTCTTAAATTAATGCTCCTCCATCTTTCCCCATTGTAATGTTATGAATTTCATTTTGCAATAAAAATACCATAGTGATGACTCGATTGTCGTAATGAACGAACTTTGTAAACCTTGCAGGTTTGTACGGAACCCTCGGTGCGCGAGTCCGACTCGCACTTGGCCGGTTTTTATGTAAGGATTTTGATTTTTATAAATCTCTATATATATAAAATTCTCGTGTTACAATGTTCGTTCGTTACAATTTTGTTTCGGAAGAGTACCGAAACGGCTTGACCGATTCTTATGAAATTTGGTATGCATATTCGGTGGGTCTGAGAATCGGCCAACCCTTAGCCACTATACCCATAACCCAATGAGAGAAAAAAATGATATAGCAAAACAACGTTTGCCGGGACAGCTAGTATTGTATAGTAATGGAATAGATTAATTTAGTTTATATAAACAGCTTGACATGACAGCTTAGAATATGTATTGTTGCTAGCAGGTTCATTTGTTGGCGGAGAATGTAGCAAGATAGCGATGTTGCCCCAAAGTTTAGACGCTCGCATCCTTGTATATTTGTCCTTATCTCAAAGCTTGTTTCTCGATTTACTTTATTCATTCGTGAAAGAGTAGCAATAAAGTGAAATATATCGAAGGTTCGCATAAAAATATTGTGTTAGGATGGGATAACTTTGTTATGGGACGATACGGGAATTCGCCGGCCAAAGTCGAAATATGAGAATGGAGTGGGGGGTAACGTGGTTACAGTTTATGAGGGTCAGCGAGTATAAAGTCGGTGTTTGCGGACAGACGTACAGATTATCTGTCTCTGTAATGGATTTAGGGCCAGCGCGGGCACAATGTAAACACGACCACGTTTCGATGTCGGTTTTACTTCGGGTTGATATTGATCAGGATTAGAAGAATCAGTTGCAATTATTCGGTGTATCTCGGCCTTACGACGTACGATTCTTTCGTTCATATCGGTACTAACAACAATGTTGATTTTTATACATGTAAGGTTTCTCATCAGCCTATATTCGTCCCACTGCCGAGCACAGGCCTCCCCTCAACTATGAGGTGGTCCGAGCTATACTCCACCATGCGGGCTCAGTGTGGATTGGTGGGGTGTTTGTAAGGTAAGTGACCAACCTTACTGTCAGATGTTATTAAGCCACCCGAGGGCCTCTGACCAGGCTTAACGACTAATAATATTAACAGGGACCAACAGCCTAACGTGCCTTCCGAAGCACGGAGATGCTTATATAGACGTCACTTAAATGGTCAGAATGGTCACCCATCCCAAACATTACCGCTCCTTAGGTTTAACATTAATAAATTCATTAGAGTATTACGTATAGAACGAAATTAAATGAAATATATAAATAAAAACTTGATAAAACAAAAGGACTCTGCTCATCAATTTTCAGGTCTTATCATGTTTATCAAAATGCCATAACTAGTTGTGTTTAGTAATTAAATCTACATTATGACTTTGGTCTAGATATGTTATTATTATTATTATAAAGTCAATTTCAAATCGGACGTTAGTTGATGATTGTTTGAATAATATTGTGTTATTATTGTTGCTAACTAAGCCGAGGTATTCCGCGAACTCTTGCCCAACTAAACAAACAATTTGCTTTAGACTCAAACCGAGCGAAGTAACAAGTAGCAATTTCGCTGTTATGGGCTGCGCTGTAGCTAACAAGATGTTTGTGTTCAGCAAAATACTAAAATACGTTTTGACGTGTTCTGGTTATTGTCAATACGTCATTTTTGGATTACGTATCTTTTGAACACGCCATAAATCATCAAAAACCAAATCAAAATGAGCAGATCAAACGAGTTTGTGTGCACACCTTTATTCTTAAAGGTTGTAAAACCAACTTGTACGAGTATAAATGGGCATAAGAAAACAAACATACAGTATCTGACAGTTTACTTCGCTGTTAGTTTTGAAGGATCGACAAATTCTAATAACCAATACGGTAGTTGACACCACCAATCGTTGACGTACTTTTTATCAACTGTCAAAACGCTTTTCTTCATAGAGCTTGTATGGGAATAACACACTTTGACGTCATCGCGTGCAATGCCGACTGAGTGACTAATAATCATTTGAATTCCAATTAAAAATCAAGTAATACGAACTGCAGAAAAATATTAGTGTAAAGGCATCTGAAATTATGAATTATTTTACAGAAAATCAGTTTTTGAATATTTCTTTCATAGTGGAAACAAGCCTATTATTAAATTACACATCAAATCATTTATTACATCAGTTTAGGCAGGTGTCAAGCAATAAAGAGCAACCGAAAACTTGCTGATTGCGAAAAAAAAAATTGATGAGTTTTTTTTAAAGTTTCGTATTGATCTTATCAATGATAGGATAAATGATGCTTCACTAGCCGATGCAACACGGTTTCATCGTCGTCGAGCCCTAACGAGCGCTGTCACCAGCCAAAGGCCCTACTCTGTTTGTCATCCGTCGTGTCAGTTCTATTTCTACTACTCACCCATGCTAGGGTAAGCGAGAGGCAAGACTGTATAATAGGGATATCGTCTTACAGGATAATCCCTCCGAGTCCAATTACCGAGAGCTCTTCGGCCGAGAGGGCCGCGAATAGCCCTCCGACCTCTGGCTGAGGTGAGCCGTCGATGAGGTCATCTTCATGACTAGAACTGTTTGAAGATAGAGGCGTACAGTCGGGTGCTAAAATAAAAGTGTTTTGAGTGAGGGTTAATTCCTTTTAATGGATCCAGCGATTGTGTCTATTATCTATATATACTCATGTAAAAGAAAGTGGTGTTAGTTACACTATTTAGACTCAAGAACGAATGAACCGATTTGGCTGAAAATAGGTAGAGAGGTAGCTTAGAACTAGGAAACGGACATAGGATACTTTTTATCCCGTTCGACCGCGATTGTGAAAACAAACGACGCGGACGAAGTCGCGGGGGGCCACTAGTTTAATATAAAAATGAATCGCAAAGTGTGTGCGTAAGTGCATAACTCAAGAACGCCTTGACTAATTTGGCCAATTCTTATTTTATGATAATTAAAGAACGGCAATGGTTCTTACGAAGAAAAAATTGATTTAAAAACACAGGCAAGACAACGTCTGCGTGGTCCGCTAGTTTTCAATAAATTGAAGATAAAACAGTACTACACTCGTAAACAAGTTTGACTTTTGGTTTGGTTCTTGTTAACTTAATTTCTTATATAGTTGAGGAGTCTACGTTTTGTAACTGAAAGCTTTAACGTTATTGTTAGATAGATAGATATATAACACTTTATTGCACACCAAAGATATAATACATAAACAACAAAAATAGAAAAATGCACTATTTTTAGCCGATCTTATCCAAAAGAGGAATCTCTTCCAGAAAACCTTAGGATTAAGGTTATTGTTACGTTAAGCTAAACAATAGTATGTTTATTCAAAACCTCATCGCTTTGTATTATTTTGCCAATTCACGCTAACTACCTCTAAAATCCGGCCAACATGAAGCGCAGAAGTTTTTAACGGCGACGAAAATTTATGTCTTACGCTCGCCATGAACCACATATCAAGATTTGCTTTATAAACACACATAAGGTGTCTTAACCAGCGCATCGCATGTCTGATAAGCAAAAACATAAATTCGCCGCAATGGCTCTAAAGATTTTGTCACTATGACGGAAGCGCGAAACTTCGCCTCTTTAGTTTGACACAGTTCTGACGAGATATTACTAGTGTGCGCAAAATTTAAAGGGTCACGCTTCCCCTTGTTTTCGCCGCAGCCATCATTCATAGATACTATTTTGTTGGTTTTGTGTAAGCTGAAAACTTTTCGGATACAACATTGCGATAGGAAAAGAAATGCAAAACCAACCGCTTATATTACTTAGCAAATAAATAATAAATAAATTAATATACAACAACATCACATACATTGATCTGACTCCGTGGTAAGTAGCTTAAGCACTTGTGTTACAGATATCAGAATCAACAGTGGAATTACAAATAAACCTAAATAAATACCTACATATAACACCCAGACCAGTACAAACAGATATGTTCATGCACACAAATGTTTATACAGTGCGGGGATCGAACCCGCGACCTCTTGGTTAATAGTCAACTATTAACCAACCATTACACCACAGTGGTAGTTTCGTCTGGAAAGTAACGCGCTCAACATGTTTGTTTCAACGTTTCGTCTCAAATACGAAGGATTAGTGGGCGTTTTCGTGTGCAAATCTACAAAAACCAAACCCAAGTTGTAATCACTGCGTCTGCGGTTCAACCAACTTTTCTTCGGTGCAAACAATTTCGGCTTCCATATTCACACTCTCCCACAATCCCTTCGCACTTTCCCCAGGGAAATAACAGAATACGAGTGCATAATTAAAAGGACAAATGTACGGTCATTATTGACGCGCTCCTAATTCGCGAATGAGCCGGATAATGTGCGGAATGACCATTTGGCGTGCCGTTTTATGGGCAATGTCTGTGGGTCTGTTCGTTTCGCCACAGACACTAAATATGTAAATATAGAGGCCATAAACTCAAGTTAATAATAAAATACGCGAGTTGCACTCGGTCGACGAGCAGTTTCCATACAAACGCGAAGGAAAATTACTGTTCAAAATATACTCGATACGTTCGCAGAGCGCTTTAGCACAAAATATTCTCGATATACAACATTTTCCTTAGAGCTGATGTTAGTTTATGTATTTTGAGATACAAATATATTGTAATAACTTTTGCATTGTATTAAACGTTTGTGAAATACCACCTTGCAAAAATTATCTCATTTATTGATTTTAGGTAGTGTTAACATTTAACACCACCATTTTCGTTACAATTCCTTTTCTTTGTAAGGTTTTGTTGAAAACAACAAATAAATCACCTACACATATTTTTATTTGACCCACACAGTGGCGCTTGTCTCTACGCCAGGAGGCATCAGGCTTTAAAGTTTATATTTTGAACTAGCGGCCAAAGTTCGCGTGGTTTTTAGTTTTTTGCTATCTTCGGGGAAAGAATTTATGAAAATCTTTCCTTAGCGGATGCCTACGTCGTAACATCTACCTGAATGCCAAATTTCAGCTCGATTCGTCCAGTGGTTTTGGCTGTGCGTTGATAGAACACTATGTCAGTCAGTCAATCACTTTTGAGTTTTGTTTATTCAGACAAGATATCTTATCGACCTTGCAAGAACGATAATTGAAGGAAAAATAGAAGGGAAAAGGAAGAGAGGAAGACCTAAAAGGTCATACATGGATCAGATAAAAGAAAAGTTAGGTGTCGTGTCATATCAGGAGGTCAAAGAAATGGCATTGAATAGACCAACATGGAAAAAACTCCACCGACAAGAGCACAGCTCTTAAATTTGATGATGATGATCACTTAACAATTTAGTGGAGTGTTACCATTTTATTTTATTTATTTATGTTTTTACATACATCTATCTTTACAGAATTAATACCAATGAGATAGGTGCAGGCCAGAATATTTAGAACATGCCAAACTACAAACGATAACATATTATGTTTAATGACACTTTTTCGAACTCAGCCGTTGAACAATGAAACAGGTCTATGCTAGCGGCAGCCATGTTTAATATTTTGATAGCACGCGCGAGTCGACTAGTTCTTAGTCAGCTATGTGTAAATGTCTACGCGATCGCTGTCGTGACTCGTGACGGGCGACTGACGACGCGCTGTCAGTCACGGCGGCCGATCGCGTGACGGCTGACCATGCACTCAGTTTAACCGGACAGGAACATAAACTTGGGCTTACATGAATAATACCATCGTATAATCAAATCGTACACTGTCATGTAAGGGTTGTGCTAAACTGTTTGATTTCTGTCCTTACTCGATTCATTTTAGCGTAAGAACCAGATATTTTTTGAGTAGATGTGACTCTTCAACACCAAAGAAAGACTGAAGACGCCATTATTGATGACTTGGGGCAGGGGTAGAGGGTAGAGGGCACCGTCATGTTTTTAGTGGGTAGGCGGGTTCTCTCTCTGAGGCCTGGTGTCCCACATAACCCCAGCTGCCCCCGCGGCTGGTGGGTATGCGTAACAGTATTTCCCTGACGTAAAAAAGGGGTAGTGGAGTGAGTACCGATTACAAGGTGCCACCATCTACGAGGTCCCGGATTCGGTCCCCGGACGGATACTACGTTGGAAACTATTTTTTATGTTGTCATGGATCTGGGTGTTTGTGGTAACTTCGTTCTGGCTGATTCCTATAACTCGAGTGCTTAAGCTACTTACTTTGGTATCAGAGAAATGTATTTATTTATTTATTTTTATTAATTGGACAACCAACCACATAATACATTACACTTACGATACAGAGCCTATGTAAATCGAGGTGCTTATAAGTTTTAACAACTTGTACAAATTATGTAAACGAGTTGAAATACAAAGAGCCACCTCTTAAGCAAGAAGATAAAAAACAAATAACTGTAAGCTAAGCAAAGCAACCATAATTATATTCTAAAGTATTAAGGTCTGGTATTGGTCCTCTAATATATTAAGCATGTTATGCATGTATTAAGCATGTATGCGATGCTATCCCTATTTATTTAATTAATATTGGAGTCCGTTGCAATACCATTATTGCTATTATTTCTATTAAACATAAAACTCGTTAGTTACAATCAAGCAATGAAATTTCTATAGCAAGCCGGCGGTTTTACTTTTCTATTACCATTTAATATACAGGCAAGTATATGTTATACATTATTCCTAGCCTCACATTAGCCGTGTAAAAGCGCCCTGATAGCGCCTCCGACATACAGCTCTCCGCACTACCTTGCAACGTCCCACATGCTCACGCAAAACTATACCCTGTGATACACGCTTAAAGTCTCAACACGCACTTGTATCTACTAACCTCTCGTATATACTGTACATCCAAATACGACATGGTAAAATTTATCTTATAGCGATGTAATAAGAGCGTTGGCAATATCGGATGTGTCACGACTAAGTGCATCGAGCAGTGTATGTTGATATTAACATATACTGGTGCGTACCGTTCAATAATATACCCTAAGTACACGGCTTAAAGGTGAACATGCTTCCGCAATCAGGGCTCGCCTGTTGCCGAAGGCCCTGCTATTGCTTATTGCCTCTATTTGCCGAAAGTATCCCGAGCTTGAAATATTGAAAGCTTCTGTCTGGAAACTGTTTGAAACTTGAAATAGGATTTTAAATTTTATTTCGAGTATTTAAAAATATATTCTTTGTAATTTTTGGATTTAAAAGAAATTTTATTTCTGGGCTCATTCATTGCCCAACCATATTGGCACTGCATTATTAATGAATTCATTCTCACCGCAGCAAAACACTGTACGTATAAGAATAATATGAAAACATGTTTCGGATGTACCACCATTATCATAGGAATTTAAGGGTTTTTTTTTTTAGATTATTCATCGTGGCAAAAATCTTTAGTAAAATTAACACAGTTTTAAAATTACTACTTTTTCCATGCAGACATGGCACAAGTCTTTAATTGTTTATACTTTGACTCGTTATCTTCTAAGTTGCACTAATTGTAGACAGTGTCCTAATTTTGCAACTACACTGTCAGTGAACTGTGCACACCGGTGCGAATTTAATAAACAATTGTGTATTTGTGGATCAACATGATCCTACCTCACACACAGAGTGGTAACATATCCAGTCCGCCTGTAACCACGGTTGTTGGGACTTCGAGCAACATCGTTAGCATCTTCGGAGGCGGCGAACACCGAGGTCATCCGAGCCTGTGATCGCGCTCGACCAGCTCGCGGCCGAACCGAACATTCGCCTACAAACTCTCGGACCTCCTACATATTTGTCGCGTTTAAGATTGATTCAAGATATTCTCTGTATATTTGAGGCGATTACAGCACTTTTTAATTACAGTCCACTATTTTAACTTAACCTATCGATAAGACCCCAACAACGGTCGTGCAACCAGATCAAAACGTCAGTCAAAAATGGTGATGTATTATTGACGTGTGTCAAATTTTTGACCGACGTTTAGATCGGGTATCGCGTTAATTCCCGCTTTAAATTAGTTTAAGGACTACTAATGTAACAATCATTCATAGGTAGTTTTTTTTTTTTTAAACAGCGCTTACTTTCAGTTCACTGAAACATTACACATAGTAAAAATGCTAAATACTAAAATCTACCATCAGATACGCGACTCTAAAGTGGCTTAGTTAGACAGATAACCTTTCGTTCATTTTACCCTTACATTAGTTGCATTACAATGATATTCTCGCCTTTATTACAACAGCCAATGAGACGGGAAAGAGTTTAAAACGTCTCTGCAGCGGACGCAGTGCTCTATCAATTATAACGAGTGATTCCCCCTCTTCCTTTGCATACCGTTATTCCGTTGCGGACAAAGTAACGGAAGCGTCGCTCGGTCGTGGCGTTTTAACGAACGACGACAAGACTACGGACTGCGACTACGAGCGTGCTACGAAAGTGCTACGGTGTAGAACCGCGTCATGGTTATAGTCAGATGATTTTGGAATGGATGTAACTGTGGTTGTTATAAATAAAATCTTTTGATTTATAAAAAATAATTGCTGTTTGTTTGTCACGACAACGGCTGAACCAATTTCAATAATTTTAGTCTTGAAGATTTGTGGAAGTCCAGGGAAGATTTAAACGATGAGAAAATATGGGAAACTTGCGAGAACAGCGCGCAGGACAGCGTCTGCCGGGTCCACAAGTAAATTAATAAAAATGGGACCACATCACATACATTGCTCTGATCCCAAAGTAAGTAGCTTAAGCACTTGTGTAATGGGAATCAAAAATAATTAAGGTACCCCAAACACCCAAACTCGGAACAACATTATAAATTGGTTTCCCACATTTTCTTTGTCCGGGGTTCTCATTGATGGCTGCACCTTGAAACCGGTACCCAATCAACTACACCATGAGGTCGTCTATTGTTAAGTGACAATCGAAATACTCGTATTTTTTATTTTAAGTTTAATGGTAACTATTACTGGTGCAATCGAGATCTTTTTAAATTCCTTAGTTAGTACAGTTTAAAATGCGTCTTTGACTCATTGCTTGAGCTTTAAGTGACATTTTACAAAACATAATGTGGATAGTGAAAGTGTGTGCTGACTTAAATCCACCAACGACCGATCTAAAAACATCAAACCTTTAATCAAAGCTAATTAAATCAATTTAACAGTTTCCACTGTCCATCTTTCATTCTCAAGATAAAATCCCCATTGAACTATCGGAAGGACAAAGCTGCCTCCTCCTCCCCTCTCAAGTAATTGATGTTATCGGGATATCGACGTTTTTCACTGTAATGAGAGCGACGGAACCGGCCCTTTGTTCCGGCATCCGCTGACGACGATTGTGTATCTCTTAACACTTTGTTGCATTCGACGAGTGAATCGTTAATGGAACAGGCTTCGTTGAGAGATCTGGAAACGTTAATGAAGTGGGTTTGTAAAATCTATTTACGAATATTCCTGTATTGTTATTATTTTTGGCTTAGACTTTATTAGTCAAAAGAAAAGACCACGCCACTGATTTTTTGGTCTAACTATTTGGATCCAATTTTGATTAACATTAAATATAGCCTATGTTTATCAAAGATAACGAAGGATTCTAATGGTAAAAGATTTTTTTTTAAATCGGTTAAGTAGTTTTTGCTATGAAATTAATATAATCAAATCTCTTCTCTATAATATACTAGTGGCTACCCGCGACTTCGTCCGCGTGGAAACTTAATCTTTACAACTAGCGTTCGACTCGAAACTGCGGATAGCTCTCAAAACTTATCCGAGTGGTGCCATGTATCGGTACGCTATGAGTTGATTTTTCATGGGCTTGACATGTTTTGTCGTGGAAACTATGACACTATCCAGCCTCTTACCTACCTCCACACAAAAAAACATATCATATAATATTGCTCCGTTGCGTTGTACAAAAAGGTCAAACAAAACAATCAAACTGACTTTCCCTTTTATAATATGTATTAGTAACCGAATTGTAGATATTGGGCACATTTATAAAGACTAAAATTAGCTTTGTAGAAAAAACACAATTTCTTAAGTAAGCTGTAAAGATCTTTGGCATATTGAGGTTTACAAACGGTATTTCAATGACTGGATTGTCACTTTTCCAAAATTTAACGTACTGATCTACCTAATCTGATGAATAAAATAGGTACTTGATATTTGATACCAATATAAACTATTATTTGTGTCCACAGATCTAATGAGTAGTAAAAAAGCTTTTCCGGACAATAGTTCGTCCTTTTTCGTTTCCCAGCTAATTTCGCTCTTACTTTAATCCTGTCTTACGGAAGTTAGTTTTGTATAATTCCTAAAAACATTATTCAAGGATATTCCTGGACTGAATGTGCAAGCCTCCGTAAAGTAAGCAAGTATCTATCGATACCTCCACCAGGCTGATCAAACGCTGCCGGTTCCAATCCGGGGGCGCCCAGTAAAACGCGGCCGAGAGCCGCCCGACAGGAAATTGCAAATGAATTTTGAAACATCGCGAAATAAAGCCTTGTGAAATGACATGAACTTGCTTTGGACGCTTGTGAAATTTTAAAAAGCTCAAATTTCCGGAAAAGTAGTTCGCATCATAGCGCTACTAGATAAATAAAAATACATAAAAGCTTTGTGTCAGCTGGACTGTTGTTAATGTCAGAAGTCTCTTCGTGTGTCATAGCAGACATTTTTTTACCTAAGATGACAACAACATACGAGTATTGCCTAAAACTTTGGACACACTTTCGTAATTGTTGATGTGATGATTTTATGTTTCAATGTTAAAATGCAATATTATTCACTCATGCATAATCTCGGTAACGTTTTGTGAGCGTTCAGTCAAATTAACTAACGCATAACAAAAAAAAAGAAATTTGTTGGCACCATTCATAAAAGTCGAGTAAATTGTTTATTAATTGCCCGAGTTAATCGCAGCAGTTGCCACAAAATAACAATAATCCCATTATGCCTAGCGATGGTATCTCTAATTACCTGAGGTAATTGCGGCTATTTGTCATCGCGCGAATTTATCGCTCGCTTCCTCGTGGACAGGAAGCCGCGAGCCTTGCTTTCTTACTCGTAATTTGGAATCACAATAGGAAATAAAGATGCTTATGCAAAATGAACACTTTCAATGCCTTTTATTTTCATGGGCAGCAGTTGGTATCAAGAAATTAAGAGATATAACGGCGTAAAACAACAACAAGATCGCCGCACGCTTCAGTCAACGCAGTTGTCGCCGCTCACCGATAGATGGCGCTCTCTGTTCTTAGCTCGCGCGTCGACTTGAACTGTCCGGATAGTTAATAGTTAAGAGCTGCATCTCTGTCTATGAATCCCCGCGGTGGTCATTAGACTGAAGGCCCTCTGAAGTTCTACGTATAATATATTCGTGTAACCGCACCACCTAGTTTCCTTTCATCCCGACTCTATATCGTCAGCGCCGACCCCTCTTACTGAGAAAGTTTGTTTCATTAGAGCCAACGCACACACGCGGTTCTTAACGCCGCGACTCGCAACTGACAGTTTGTCAAACAATAGACAGCGTGTCACTCAGTCGCTGACATTCACGAGTCCCGCCTATAGCATGTCGCACTCGTTCTTAGGCATACGTGTGTAGGTTAAGCCGTGAGTTTTATACAATTATTTATTGCGTACTGTACAAAGCATTGAAGTAACAAAAATCCGAACATAATAAACTTTAATTTTATTCGAACAAAAAGAACGTACCGTTAATTACTCTTTTCAAGTATTGAAGCAGCTTGTTTGTCCATTTAATTTTGAAACAAAAAAGTAATTTTCCGACGAGCGGCGCGGGACAATCAGCGAATATTTTCAAGATTATATTTTCCTTTTCCATTTTCAATTGGACGACGGACTTATCAATCGCATTGAAGTGTAAACAACGATAAAAGTTAACAGTTCGTTTTGAGTGGCTTATATTTTTGAGTGAAATCACGGACACAAAAATCCGTTTAAACAAGTATTTTATTCTGTACCAAATGGATTCGATTTTTGTGTTGGAAGTAGAATTAAGTTACGACTGGATGAGATCGATCCTGGATAAGAGAAAAATTTAAAAGCTCCACGATTATTAATGTACAAATTGAGACAGCTAGTAAAATGACGAAAACTACATAATAACTTATACTTATCAAATTACTAGATTCATCTTTTATATTATTTGGTGGTGATATAAGTGAAGTCATTCATTAGCCCTTTTCCCAGGTTATCTATGGTCGGCGCAGTATGTTTTTCGCTTCCATACCATCCTATCTTTCGTGGCTGAATCGCTCTTTTCACACTCATATCTTTCTACACAAGTCTATCCATCTCTTCTTAGGTCGGCCTCTCCTCTCATTTCTTCAACCTACTCATCACTCTCCACGTCACGTGGCTTTCATCCTCATCACATGCCCATACTAAGCCAAACTGTTGCTATTTTCAAACTTCCCCTTCTTAGCTCCCATTTCTTAGCTTTTCTTCAATCTAATTCGAATCGATATATTTTTTATCAAGTGCACTCCAATCCATTTAACTCCTATTGTAAGCAGCTTAGCGTATCAGTTGAGTACAGTCACCGATCAGTCCAAAATCACTTGATTCAAGTTATCCTACGAACCGAATTCGGGATCTTTTCGGGTTTTGCGTTCTACCAAAAGGTTAAGGGTGACGCCGAAGTTTTGTAATGAGACGGTTTGCAACTGGTTTCCTTTTTACTGTGTGGATTAGGGCATTTGAAAGCCAGTTCCTGTTTCAATCCCTATCTAAAATAGTCAAAATAGCATGCTTAAATTCTCGATTCTTAAGTCTGGTTCGAAAGGTAGATTTAAATCACGGCTGCTGGTAGGTTATTATCAATTTCGTACGTTACCTGATACATAATTTACAACAATCACACCAATGCTCTAGTCGCAAATTAAGCTACGAGGCATGTGTTATGGGTACTAGACAACGGATAAACATACTTAAATACTTTTTTTCTGTAAATAAATACATATTATACATAGAAAACACCCAGACCAGTACAAACACACATGTTCATGCACACATATGCTTGTACTGTGCGGGAATTAAACTCGCGACCTTTATTTTTAGGAGTCCGACATGTAGACCACTGCAGCAAGCGGTCGTTAATTTTATATATATAAATAATATTTTTTTCCTGACTTTTATCTATTAGAAGGAGGTAAAGCTTCACACCATTGACAATGATTCTGAAGGAAACGTCTGTGTTGCTGTTTCCGCACATATCCCCTACTTTTTGTATATTAAGCGTTGACGGGCTCAGAACACTCAGCTCAGAAAGAAGCGATGGTATTGAGTGACGTATCAACAATGGCTGTCGGTCCCTTTGATGTGTGGCTTCTGACGCGGACGTAAGCCGCTCTGTGCGCGAAGATTGCCGCGAGTATGTACGATATTTTGAGGAAACAAAACGCTTTGTCATGTAGAAATGCCTATTTGATTTGAATACTCTTAGACAGAACAATATTGGGTAACGTGGATGATTTCGGTGGAAAAACATAACAATTTTCGTCATCGGTATTCGTTGAAGCAGAATAGAGATTTCTCTATATAATTTGCGTCCGAAATATCAGAGGTCAAATTTGTTTCAGCTTATTTGCTAAGGCTGGAGTTTCTCTAACATCATGTTGAGTACTAACTTAATTGAAATTCCACTATACCTACTTACGCTGAAAGTTTCAAATCAGGCAACAACATGTACCTTGTAAGGTATTTTCGTGGAAGTTTCTTTACTCCTACGTCGAATTAGCTAGCTGAACTGTACCAAGCTACTTTGTAAAAACTTGTTTTATTATATATCACTTTTATATCTATCGTTATGTGTAAACTTCAATAGCTTTCAATTGGCACCGTTTGCATTAAAATATGTGATTGCGATTACCCGTAAAACTTTAAAGTGTTCTTATAAACTGTCGTTACATTTTTGGATCCTAATTAAGTGCTCTGTTATGTCTTTTTTGATCTTTACTGAACACCAACTAACACGGGGAACCCGCTTATAGAGAAAATATAAGGTTATAATACGGTTATTCTTCGTTGACATATTCTTCGTCTAATTTCCGATACGCCATTTGTTTCTATTTATTAAAACTGCTAATTAAATTTGGAAAGGACGTTTAAGTACACAAAACTATGCATTTGGCACTTCAATATCCTTTCTGGTTTTTAATTTATGAAGTGATAAAATTTTGAGGTTACGGAAATAAGCGCCGTGATAGAAATTAGAAAAGTGCTTTAAAAATAAATATTTTACTGTCATAAAACTGTCAAAGGGCCGTTTAATGTATTTCTCAATAACATTACGGCAAGCTATATTGAATAACGATAGCACCTAACACTTTCTGGGTGACATTGAATCGTTGACCCACCATCATACATAACAGCCCTGATTTGGAAACTTAATGTAATATGGTGATTTATACAATTCAACTGCGACATAAATACCAAATGACTTTTAGACTCCGTGTTAAGTAGCGTAAGCACTTGTGTTACAGATATCAGAATCAACAGTGTTATTACAAATAAACTTAAATAAATACATATAACACCCATGCACACAAATGCTTGCACATTGCGGGGATCGAACCCGCGACCTCTTGGTTAATGGTCAACTTCTTGACCATTACACCAAAGTGGTCGTCAAACACGAACTGAGGAATGATCAAATAATATTTATGATCGTTTAATTTTGAACAGTTTTCGTGTTGTTTCATAGCTATTTCCCACAAGATACAAAACCCTTAAAATAAAAGAGAGTAAAACGACCCATCTCATAAGGCTACACGCTTTATGTCCCCAGTATACTCTGTCGTAAACCGTTTACGTCAAATAAAACTAAGTAAGTAGCACTTATTACAGGGGATTGTCTCGAATTACCTCTCCAAGAGTAGGTAGATATTTATTTCGAGATGTTTTGTCGGAATTATGATAGGAAAAGGCGATCGATTGGTCATAGTCTAGACATGCCTGTCACATGCCCAGTAGGATCGTGTGATTAACCGTGATATCCTACAAGGTTATTTGGTAATAAGATAACAACAGTACAGACATTACATAAATATGTAAAGACGCTATAAAACGACTGCAGGTACGCAACAAAAACCGTGACAAGTGAACTTGGTTATTCGTTACTTCAACAGTTTTATGCATTGAATACTTTAATTGTCTACAACACCAATCAAAAGTTATACTCGTACATAAGTAAGTTAAAAGTAAAAGTTTGGAAATACAATTTCGTCTCCATTCTTGAAAAGCAAATTAAACGAACGTCAGACACTACCTACACCTAATGGCGAAGTAAAAATAATATGAGTACACGAGCAATAACCACAATAACATTGCTTTTATCTCAAAATGTTGGTACAATGCAATGCAAATTGTAACATGAATTTCTAGTAATCTTAGCGGAGCTACGAATAAGTAAGTAGCTTCGATTCCGTTTTTTATAACGTTTGTACATCAATTGCAGTGAGACGGCTCAAGTTATTCCACTTTAGCAATTTCACCCACCGACTCGAAAAAGATTTTCAAAGTCGCCAAAATTACCAGAGGCGCGATATCAAGCGCTCGCAGTGGTGCCCTCTACTTTACATGTGCACAATTTCAATTTTGCCGCGCTTTCCCGATGCCAGTTTAAATTTTGCTTCGAAATAGAATTTATTTTAAATTCCGTGAGGAAATCGTAGGTGAATCAGGGGTGTCGGGGTGTGTCTCGAGCGGGTCGCGCTGCGAATCTGTAGGCAACTTACAGACACTTTTTTAGGTTTCACGAAGGATAGCTATTTTAGCTTGACTTATAGCAATTTATTTAAAAGTTACCTTTACTTTTAAAGTAAAAAATGAGTCTTGCGTGAAGAGAAATTCATTTTTAAGCGACCTTTGCCTCTCAATTCAATAAATCTAGACAGAAATTGGACTTAATCTGGTGTATTCAGGGTCGTTCCTCGCGGTGGCAGTCTTATTGCTTATTATCGTCACTGTCACATACACAATTTGATCTCGAGGCAATAGCATCGAGCATCGTCAATTGAATATAAATAAATTTATAAAATATTAAGATTGTAGTTTAAAATGTACACTTATTATTATTATATTCTGTTTTAAATGAATTGCTATGTTTTAAATATCAATTTCATCGTATATATCGCAAAAACATGAGTTTTACCCTGAAAAGCATAAAAGTATTATGACTATTAAAAATTTGGAAAGCAAACGAAGGTGCCTAGGAATACTGTTATCGCAACTCGCGACTGTCAGTGATTCGGTCTCGGTTATTCATTATCGCGACGTTAGTCGCTACTCGCGAGTTGCGGCGACAGTTTGCCGTAGGGCAGGCTGGCGGTAAGAGTACCTATGTAATAAAGTTACAAATTTGCGCATTAAAAAAGAGAAACGACTGTTTGCTAATAATGTTAGATATGTTGCTTCCCAGAAACATAATGCCTTTTAAATAAACAACATAATCATATACATTGATCTGACTCTGTGGTAAGTAGCTTAAGCACTTGTGTAATAGATATCAGAATCAACAGTGGTAATACAAATAAACTTAAATAAATACATAATAACACCCAGACCAGTACACACAGACATTTTCATGCACAGAAATGTTTGTTCAGTACGGGGATCGAACCCGCGACCTCTAGGTTAACAGTTAACTTCTTGACCATTACACCAAAGTGGTCGTCAAACGACCTTCAATAAGGTCATACTCTCAGCCACAAACCAGCGCGTTACCTGACGTGGCAGGGCTAAATTCGGCCCAAGCGTGTCTCTAATTAATGGGCCCTAATTAAATTGGAGAACACCCCGGCGGTTGCTCACTGCTCAGTTAGTTATTACTAACATCAAACAAAGGTCGTTCACTTTTAACGGATGAGGATTTGAGCTAACTTTGTCAATGGGTTAACAAATCTAATTATATTTGAATGAATATTGCTCCAAGTGCGTGTCGGACCACGCATAATGTAGGGTTCCGTAGTCAATTTTGGCACCGAGCTGTTTTGCATTTCTTACATCATCGTCATCTCCCTAGCCGTCATCATTGTAAATATATTTTTATATAATTTCGAAAGTATTCATCACAGAATACCCGAAACAATTTTAAATAACAGTTTCCGTGCCTGTTTCTTTACGTGAGAGATTTTAGGTTTATAGGTCCAAGACTTTAGAAATTACAGGGGGGGGGTGGTTACACTGTGTAAACGACTTTGGAGGGCTATAACTCGCAAATGGTAAAGCTGATAAAAAGTGTTGTATGGAAACCCTATCTTATTTTCACAGTCCTTTTCAACGATACCCCTCACAAGGGGGTGCACTCAAAAAAAAACACCCCCCCTTTACATGTATAGGGAGGTACCATTAAAAAGGGGTTATTTAAATTTTTCGGATTTTTTAAAATGAGATCTATATGTGAAGTATCCACCAGTAGTAGTAGTAGTAACCAAGTTACATGCAAACCAGTCCATAAACGTATAAGATATTCTGCTGTGACAGACTAGGACGGACTGAACGATCTTATAAAGGTTCCTTGTCGGACTACGGAACCCTAAAAAGGAAAGTATGTTTAATAATAATAAATATTTCTCAACAATCACACCAATTCTCTAGTCCCAAAGTAAGCTACGAGGCTTGTGTTATGGGTACTAGATAACGGATATACATACTTAAATACTTTTTTTGTAAATAAATACATATTATACATAGAAAACACCCAGACCAGTACAAACACACATGTTCATGCACACTTATGCGTGTACTGTGCGGGAATCGAACCCGCGACCCTTGGTTTAGAAGTCCGACATGCGGACCACTGCACCAAACGGTCGGTTTTCTGTGGTTTAACTTTTATAAAATCACGTTGTGAAGTATTCTAGACGGTCACGACACACGGCAACACATCAGTAGACAGGCATTGTTTTTATGTGACCCAGCATGCCCGGTTTTAATTATTTTAAATAAAATTGTAATAATGTTATTACAGGGGTAATAATGTTGTATGTAATTTATGTAATGTAATAATGTTAGTTTCGGGTTGAATGGCAGTCCACCGCATGTAGTTTGTGTTGTTGTTTTGATTAATATATTTCTATTTTATTTTATGAATGTAATAAATGAATTAGTGTAGTGTGTTAGTGTATGAATGAATGAATTATACGTTTTGAATCATGGGTTATTATTACCTGAAATAAATGCATTTTATTTTATTTTATTTATTTAAAACACTCTGAACGATCCCGAAGTGGCAACACATGCGAAGGCTGTCGGCACGCACTCTGTCAACTTCTCCGGACTAGGACTGTGTTAGTGTGTTATGTGTGTTTAGATTTTATTTAATTAGTACCCGCTTTGTAAATAATTTACAAATTTTACACGAGGTCATTTTTGGTTTTGGGAATGTTTTTTTTTTTTAAAATCTGATCTTAGAAACTAAGAATCATATAAAGATGAAAATAAGTTACTACTAACTGCGTGTGTATACAAACACGTCAGGTATTGCTAGGAAATACAATGAGGCTGTAGTTTTCGTAAAAAAGAGATATAACATATGACACATTGTTGCTTTACACAGTCGTTGCTTAATGTAACGTAATCATGTTACTAACTCTACCCTCTTACCCTCGCCTCGAAAGCCTTCCGCGCACACACGCCATCTGCAGGTGTCCGCGGGCGCCGGAAATGAAATCCTTCCGTCCTCCTGGCGCCACTGAAAACGTACACTTTTTATAAAGAAACACTTTCTTGACGGCTGCGAAGAAATAGAACTGAACAAGCTTCATTCCATTTGCTGGCTGATTCTGTTTAGGTAATTTTGTTCTTGCAAACAATATTTTTTTAAAGATATATCATTTGGAAGTAATATGATTGCAGTACAAGTATTATGAAATCTTGTACAAGTGACATTCTAAGTCCAATTAAACGTATCAAACAGTAACTGTTCGACGGCGAAAGAATTATTATCTCGTACGATTTATATCATTAGCCTTTAATTTCGCTTTTAAAGGTGTATTGCGATAAATTTATAAGTTTAGATCAGAGTTGTTTAGAGACGACCACTTTGGTGTAATGGTTAAGAATTTGACTGTTAACCAATAGGTCGCGGGTTAGATCCCCGCACCTTACAAACATTTGTGTGCATGAACATGTCTGTTTGTACTGGTCTGGGTGTAATATGTATTTATTTACGTTTATTTGTAATACCACTGTTGATTCTGATACAAATTTGTAAGGAAAGTGCTTCAGCTATTTACCACGGAGTCAGATCAATGTATGTGATATTGTTGTATATTTATTTATTTGCTTATTACCGTCAAAAATATATACTAAAGTATATATTTTTATATAATTTCGAAAGTATTCATCACAGAATACCCGAAACAATTTTAAATAACAGTTTCCGTGCCTGTTTCTTTACGTGAGAGATTTTAAGTTTATAGGTCCAAGACTTTAGAAATTACAGGGGGGGGGGGGGTTACACTGTGTAAACGACTTTGGAGGGCTATAACTCGCAAATGGTAAAGCTGATAAAAAAGTGTTGTATGGAAACCCTATTTTATTTTCACAGTCCTTTTCAACGATACCCCACACAAGGGGGTGCACTCAAAAAAAAAACACCCCCCCTTTACATGTATAGGGAGGTACCATTAAAAAGGGGTAATTATATTTTTTTGGATTTTTTAAAATGAGATCTATATGTGAAGTATCCACCAGTAGAAGTTGTAGTAACCAAGTTACATGCAAACCAGTCCATAAACGTATAAGATATTCTGCTGTGACAGACTAGGACGGACTGAACGATCTTATAAAGGTTCCTTGTTGGACTACGGAACCCTAAAAAGGAAAGTATGTTTAATAATAATAATAATAATAATAAATATTTCTTAACAATCACACCAATTCTCTAGTCCCAAAGTAAGCTACGAGGCTTGTGTTATGGGTACTAGATAACGGATATACATACTTAAATACTTTTTTTTGTAAATAAATACATATTATACATATAAAACACCCAGACCAGTACAAACACACATGTTCTAGCACACTTATGCTTGTACTGTGCGGGAATCGAACCCGCGACCCTTGGTTTAGAAGTCCGACATGCGGACCACTGCACCAAGCGGTCGGTTTTCTGTGGTTTAACTTTTATAAAATCACGTTGTGAAGTACTCTAGACGGTCACGACACACGGCAACACATCAGTAGACAGGCATTGTTTTTATGTGTCCCAGCAATGCCCGGTTTTAATTATTTTAAATAAAATTGTACTAATGTTATTACAGGGGTAATAATGTTGTATGTAATTTATGTAATGTAATAATGTTAGTTTCGGGTTGAATGGCAGTCCACCGCATGTAGTTTGTGTTGTTGTTTTGATTAATATATTTCTATTTTATTTAATGTATTAGTGTAGTGTGTTAGTGTATGAATGAATGAATTATACGTTTTGAATCATGGGTTATTATGACCTGAAATAAATGCATTTTATTTATTTAAAATACTCTTAACGATCCCGAAGTGGCAACACATGCGAAGGCTGTCGGCACGCACTCTGTCAACTTCTCCGGACAAGGACTGTGTTAGTGTGTTATGTGTGTTTAGATTTTATTTAATTAGTACCCGCTTTGTAAATAATTTACAAATTTTCACGAGGTCATTTTTGGTTTTGGGAATGTTTTTTTTTTAAATCTGATCTTAGAAACTAAGAATCATATAAAATGAAAATAAGTTACTACTAACTGCGTGTAACAAACAAGTCAGGTATTGCTAGGAAATACAATGAGGCTGTAGTTTTCGTAAAAAAGAGATATAACATATGACACATTGTTGATTTACACAGTCTTTGCTTAATGTAACGTAATCATGTTACTAACTCTGCCCTCTTACCCTCGCCTCGGAAGCCTTCCGCGCAGACACGCCATCTGCAGGTGTCCGCGGGCGCCGGAAATGAAATCCTTCCGTCCTCCTGGCGCCACTGAAAACGTACACTTTTTATAAAGAAACACTTTCTTGACGGCTGCGAACAAATAGAACTGAACAAGCTTCATTCCATTTGCTGGCTGATTCTGTTTAGGTAATTTTGTTGTTGCAAACAATATTTTTTAAAGAAATATCATTTGGAACTAATATGATTGCAGTACAAGTATTATGAAATCTTGTACAAGTGACATTCTAAGTCCAATTAAACGTATCAAACAGTAACTGTTCGACGGCGAAAGAATTATTATCTCGTACGATTTATATCATAAGTCTTTAATTTCGCTTTTAAAGGTGTATTGCGATAAATTTATAAGTTTAGATCAGAGTTATTTAGAGACGACCACTTTGGTGTAATGGTTAAGAATTTGACTGTTAACCAATAGGTCGCGGGTTAGACCCCCGCACCTTACAAACATTTGTGTGCATGAACATGTCTGTTTGTACTGGTCTGGGTGTAATATGTATTTATTTAAGTTTATTTGTAATACCACTGTTGATTCTGATATCTGTAACACAAGTGCTTTAGCTACTTACCACGGAGTCAGATCGATGTATGTGATTTTGTTGTATATTTATTTATTGAGGACTATATAAAAAATATATATTTGTAATGGACAGACCAATCTACATAATATTGGGTACCGCTAACTAATAATTTGATTTCTAACAAAACTTGTATCTTTTCCCTAAGATAAAAGTTTTGTCAGAATTGTAATCAGATATTGTAATTAACTGGCGTTTCTAAGATCTAGCTTACACTTTTAATGTGTCTTAAGCTTGTAGCCCGTTTGTAAGCCCGGGGCAATAAACAGCGAAAGTTTTCGAAGAAAAATTACAACCTCCCAAATTACTCTGTCGGCTTATTAGCCGCCTACAATTTCATTTAGCACCGTTCTGTTTCAAACTTATTCGTTTTAATCTTCACTTTTAATAGCGCCCCATAGATCTTGTGGCTGGCATGTGTCAGAACTTGGTTTTATTACTTATTTGGGCCACAGGGAATAGCAATTTACATTGTAAAGTTTATTTGTATCTGTTTACACTGTGGTATCTTTATTTTATTTTACTCACGAAGGCTTACAAGATGTTAAAATTTAAAAATAGAAATAGAAATCGTTTATTTGCAAGCATACAAAAAATTTGCAATTCTACAATGATCTTAGAAATAAAGACAATAGTCTTGACAAACAGATTTTAGGAACAAACAGATTCAAAGATTTAGTAGCAACGTTACAAATTAAAGGGAGAGTTAAAAAAATGGTGTACGTTAATACAATAAGTTACTAAGATAACTCAAATAGAATGTAGTATTTTTTTAATTAAAGACTACTTACATTTGTCTGTAAACTAGTTGGAAGTGCGATCGACAGAGTAACAATGCTTTCAGGTAGGCGTGTTTCAGGCAACAATGCAAAAAGTCCGTGACGTCACGATTTATACTGGAACCTCATTTCAGCTCTCTGAAGCCAATTTGCAAAGGCTCGTTCCACCGAGCCAATTATAATGTTCTCATGAAAATCTGGCGGTTGTGTGCGTTCTACGAATAGGCTTTGCTAGAGTACCCTAATAAATACAAGTAGCCAAGGCTGGACTCACCCACCGATAATGTTATACAATTCAAAGCTTAGGGCTATTTTTGGCTCTCATTTGTTTAATTTTTTCAACCAACACTTGGCCCAAAACTAAGCGCAAGCTTGTGCCATAGTAGGATAGCCCATAGAAATACTTAAGAACATTAAGTACATCTATTATCACCCATGACTCAAGTACAAATGTTTGTGTTCATAACACAAAAATTTGCCCACAAGCAGGATTTAAACCAGCAAAAGCATTTAATTTTCTCTGTATGTGCACCGCCTGTATGTTTTCTGCTTGGACCTGTGGTTGACTGGTAGAGAATGCCTCCGGCATTCAGTCCGCCACTGTACACAAGTTAGTGCAGAAGTTAAAGAAATAAAAGCCTAGTTCGTAGCCCAAAACCACTAGACCAAAGATGTAGTAAAAATAAGTTAACAAAAGATGGCGGGGCAAATAACGTAAAACTCTTTTTACATTTTTCTTTTCTTTTTTGAAGACGGCACTGTTTTCTCGACACCCAAGTAGGTAGTTAAGTGAACACCGACCAAAAATGCTAAATGACTTAAGTGGGACGGTAAAAAGAGTAGGCCTACCTTTTCCGTGGCTAACGAGACAGGTTGAGTGAAACACATCCAGGAATGCGGACGCCGCGGAATGTTTCATACGGGGTGTCCTAGTGCAGGTGCCCGGCGAGCCCGACCCTCGCCAGATCGTGTACATTTTTAATGTTACCTGACCCGAATGTAGAGACGGTATTCCACAGGAAGAGAGGCGAAAGTGTTGAGATAAAAATAGCTTTAGATCTTATTGTACGAAAATCTTGGGCGTTCTCAATTCATCTCATACGTATAGAAGTTAAGGCAATTCGTTTTATTGAAGTGTTATTGGACGTTCGTTCTTTTATGGACCTACCATATCATACATGTCACTTAATATGACTATCAGTGAGTAAAAAGCAGGGAAATTATATTTCTCACAGCTATAAAGCAAAGCGGTTCTGAGTTTGACTTCACACACCCTGTATAGGTATGCCATGTGTTATCCCGTTTCTTTATAAATTGAACACTGAGTGTAAAACCATCCTAATTCGTGATGTAATAAAATAAACAATGAAAACCTCATTCCCTGGGATTGTGTGCTAGTCAGCTGTATCTCGGTAGCTCGAAACAACTATTGTCTAAATACGTAGAGACGTGACTCTCGCTTCGGTCCAGTGTGTTACCATCCTATTAGTCGGGCAATGTCACCACCGTATAATGTGGGGTAAGCAGCGAGCAGGGTGCTGACTCAGCTCCAAACCTCTTGTGCAGAGTGGCCGCTTACGGCGCTCTTACCCGACTGTTTAGTAATCACTATTGTTGGATGTTTTTTTTTAAACATTACATACATTGATCTGACTCCGTGGTAAGTAGCTTAAGCACTTGTGTTACAGATATCAGAATCAACAAATAA
Organism: Pyrausta despicata; assembly: GCA_963921415.1. Taxonomy (NCBI): domain Eukaryota; kingdom Metazoa; phylum Arthropoda; class Insecta; order Lepidoptera; family Crambidae; genus Pyrausta; species Pyrausta despicata. The sequence goes on from OY992847.1 coordinate 18,580,907, forward strand.
GCTTAAATAAATGCATATAACAACCAGACCAGTGCAAACAGAAATGTTCATGCACACAAATATTTGTACAGTGCGGGGATCGAACCCGCGACCTAGTAATAGTCAACTTCTTGACCATTACACCAAAGTGGTCGTCAATTGACGTTAGTTTGAACAGTTTGCGGGAAGTTACGTAATATATGTATGCGGAAACAGGTGGAAACGTAAAGTAATAGTGCCAACCGAAGCGCCTTGCAACTGCTTTTTAAAAAAAGAACAGTTTCAAAAAACGTGTGGGATGGCTCAGCTAAATACCAACTAGCCGCTCTGGACTCCGTGGAGCGTCGAGCCAGGAGGCTGATTGGTGACAGGAAGCTGGTGGAGACTAAGCTTCATAGTCTAGACCACCGCCGTAAAGTTGCCTGCTTGTCGGTTTTCTACGGACTCTGCTTCGGGGAGTGTGCTCATGAGCTCCATATGCTTATTCCACCAAGTCCATTCTACCAGAGGGCCACCAGACGTACGGCGGGTTACCATCCACACTTGGTTGATATACCTACTATACGCACTAAGCGCTTCGCTTCATCCTTTATAATGCGCACAGCCAAGGAATGGAATGCGCTTCCGCCGACGGTGTTCCCTCTTTCTTATAACTTGAGCTCATTCAAAGCGAAAATAAATAGGCACCTTCGGGGTAAGCTCGCTACATCGTCGACATTTTCTTTACCTCCTAGAGGGAGAATGATGTCAAGAGCGAACCCATATTGATAAAAAAAAACGTTCGGTGTTACTAAAATCTGCTGAAACATGACGTCATAGGAAGTTTGAAAACATGCTACATACATGAATATCATATCTACACAGATACCAAATTAATGATATCAATAATTGTAACGATTTTTTAAGGAAATTACCCATTGAGCTCTGTTCGGCCAGATTCGGCTCCCGTAAAAATACAATATTTATCATCATGTGCTGTAACAGGCTGAGATGTCCACTGCTGGACATAGGCCTCTCTCAAGGAGCGCCACAGCGCACGATATCTGCCCTTTGCTTCCATTCACTACCAGCTGCCTTCTTCAGGTCATCTGTCCATCTAGCCGGGGGCGTCCCACACTACGTTTACCTAAGCGTGGTCTCTATTCGAGAACCTTCCTGCTCCACCTCTCGTCGGTTCTACAACAGACATGGCCAGCCCACTGCCACTTTAGCTTGCTACTTTTTTGGACAACATCAATTACCTTAGTCTTATGTCGTATGACCTCGTTCCGGATCTTATCCCTTTATGAGATCCCCAACATAGACCTTTCCACATTCAACATAGAGCTTACAATATTTATGGTGTATGCGATTTTCGGATTCGACCGGTTGAAAAAAAAGGAAACCGAACATAAAACTTATTCATTTTCAACCTATTCAAATTATTGTATCGCTTGAATGTCTTTTCAGGGGCTAATTTCCATTTCGTATCCCCTCAACCTACAAAGGATAATGGAACGTTACACGGGGATCCGACGTTAATTAAAGGGCAACATAAAAAGGGTTATTGTTAATTATTTTGACGAGCTGTAAAAATACCGACTCACCGTTTCCTACCGCTTAACCCGACGAGTGAACATTCACTTGCGTGACGCTCGTCACCTGTCACAAAGCACCTTTCATTAATTAGCGTAGTTCCATTCAGCCATGTCGCGTTAAGTGTTTACACAATCGTCAAATTGCTTATTCATTTGCAACGAATGGAGAATCACTTTAAGTAAGTAGATACTTTCCAAAAAGTTATTACTCGTAAAGAGTGACGATGTGTTTATCAGAAATTATTGTAGCGTAATTTTTCAGTCCATTAAAGAACTGAGAGTGGCCGTCGTAACCGCATACAGCGTCACCCATCGTCATGTTTAAATTGTATCGTCAGTACTATGTACCACATCCACATTTTTTCTTATTTATTTATTCAAGTATTACGTCACATAACATAAATAAGAATGTGCTATACTGCGCAAGCAGTACATGTCGGCTGGTGTTCTCGTTTCTTAATTTTACACATGTAGGTTTTATATTACAAAACATTTACGTTACGTTACTTTTACGTCACAATACATACTCGAATTACTTACATTTAATTAACAAAAAACAAAAAAAAAACAAAACAAGAAAACATCGGCACAGGCGAAGCCAAACAAAAAGCTTTTAATTTGTACAAGAGGCAACCCCTCAGCAGTCAGACAGCCAACCAACAGTCCAATAACATTTAAAGATGGCCAATTTAAAATGTCGTGGATGCGTAAGCATAAGGACAGTAGTAATGCCATCTCAGATTAGGTCGGCTCACACTAAACAGGTAACGGTTCATCTGACTACTTAAAAACCAGCACCTGAACGTAAAATGACCTAAATGTAATATATTACATAAAAGTTTGATTATTCAAGGAATTTAGATTTTCGTGAGTTACATTATCATATGCGCCTTATCCCATAGACGCCATCGCAGAAACCCAAATACATCCAACTGTAATCACTTCAAAAACTAGAGGTGGAAGTCGCACGACTTACAATACAACTCACAAATTGACACAGAAGATGCACCTGGAAACACAACACTGACACCAACAAAACACTCTATTCTCCATTGCCAATTCTTCACATGTCCTTTCTTCAGTTTGTAAGACTACTAAGACGTCTTACGTTTGCCACTTCTAGAGTGATTTGCATGACTTGTACATTAGCAATTCGCAATAGATCCACAAATAACGCTCTAGGTGAGCTTTCCCTCACCGTTTGAACATAATTGGTTAAATAACTATAGCAATTAGTGCCCTAAAATAATGAGTAACGTAATTGTTAAGCCTAACCAATTTGTTGATGAATAAATTCGTGGAATCGTTACTACGGAAAAGGGGAGAAGCAATTGCGCACTAATAGTAGAATTCACGTTTAGATGTTTTCAGAATAGTTAATTTTAGTTAATAAGCTAACCAATATAGCTATTGATGACTGCCACCAACAATCATATTTGAATTTTGATATATGATCGTTCAGTGAATACAATCATGTTTGTTTTTGTTTCAGGTAACCACAACCATCAAAGGTCTTCCAATAGGTTGATTTACATGCCAGTAAGTGAAAAATCAGACTGCGATGTTGAGCTCAATCACGATTATACTTTTTTTTAATACAACATCACACACATTGATCTGACTCCGTGGTAAGTAGCTTGAGCACTTGTGTTATAGAAATCAGAATCAACAGTGGTATTACAAATAAACTTAAATAAATACATATAACACCGAGACCAGAACAAACAGACATGTTCATACACACAAATGTTTGTACAGTGCGGGGATCGAACCCGCGACCTCTTGGTTAACAGTCAACTAATTGACCATTACACCAAATTGGTCGTTTGCTTGTATTCAGCTTAAGAGAATGAGGTTTTAGAGCTTTTAGGCAAATCTAACATATTCGCAGCGCGTGATATTCACAGTGCGTCGAATCTACTTTTTATTCGAGCACTCTTTCCCTCCATAAGTCAGGGGCTTAGCGCTGCGCCTAATGCGCAGTGACAATGCCTCCCGGAGTGACGCACAGAGTGCCCTTGTTATGTTCTAATGGTTTCCACGCAAAAGAGCTTCATGTCTAACTTTTTATGATATTCTAGAAATTTGAGTTACATTCTAGCGACTGTAATTGTCTATATGTGATACGATATAATTATGCTGTCAAGCCCAAACTCAAAAAATATAGATAATAATAAAAAAAAAAATTCACAACAATCACACCAATTCTCTAGTCCCAAATTAAGCTACAAGGTTTGTGTTATGAGTACAAGACAACAGACAAACATACTTAAATCCTTTTTTTTGGAAATAAATACATATTATACATAGAAAACACCCAGACATATGCTTGTAATGTGCAGGTTGAACCTGCGACCCTTGGTTTTAGAAGTCAGACCTGTAGACCACTGCACCAAGCGGTCGTCAAATATAGATATGTTTTGCTAACCGATAGATTCGATGAAACAAAGACAGAATAAACCACGAGTAACGTATATATTGTTAATTAGTGTCATAGAACATTTCGAGCGGAACAAGACCTTCAATCAAATACAAACGAACCAATGCATCCCTTACATTCTAGTATAACTGTAAGCTGCATTTCCGTTCTAATAACCACAATCACCGCTACAAAAATTAGAGCAAAGAAAAACCACGCTGTAACGTTACAATTTCAGCCTCAAATGTAAGGCTGTGGGCACAATTACACTAAGCTTGTAGAATCATTGGGAGTTGTATAAGTAATTAATGAGTAAGGCAACTAATAACGAAAATAAGTGTCAAGTGCCTGGAGTGAACTTTCGTATCGAAAAATTGTATTAAGTAAGTGCTTCATTTAGTAAAACGATATGTCTATATCCTCTCTCAGTCTAATTTTAACACTGCGGTATTTATTTATCTATTTTATAATTTAAAATTTTATTGCACTAGAAATGTACAAAGGGTGGACTTAATGCTAAAAGCTTTTTTGTCCCAGTCAACCTCATAAAGAAGGCAATGGGTGCAGTGAAAATTAAATGAGAAAGGTAATGTGGTAGGCACGTTAAGCTGTTGGTCCCGGTTAATATCGATAGATATTAGTCGTCAAGCCTGATCAGAGGCTTTCGGCCGGCTTAATAACATCTGACAGGTAAGGTTGGTCACTTACCTTGCAAACACCCCTCCACCAATCCGCACTGGTGGAGTATGGCTCGGACCACCTCAGAGTTGAGGTGAGGCCTGTGCCCAGCAGTGGGACGTATATAGACTGATGAGAAGAAGAAGAAGAATAAATGTAGTAAGATATAAAATAAAACCAAAAATAAAAACACAGGCGCGGTCACAAACAGCTTACTGGAGATACTAATAGTGTAACCACGGTGTGCGTAAGCCTTAAGCGTTAGATGTTTGGAAGAACCTTCATTACCAGGCAACTAACGGCGACCATTACTCGGTCGGTGACCACGGCAGGTCGACTTTAACCAGGATTATTACGTGGTACGTGGAAATTAGCGCGCCTTACCGAACCGTTTCGCCGGCGTTTAAGTCTCCAGGCTCGACCATTAAGAATGAGTTAAGTTGGCCTCGTAAAAGATTTGCGAGAGGATTGAGACGAGATCTTGAATTTGAATACGTTTTAAGTGGTGTAATTTTTTTTTAAATATACAACAACAATACATACATTGATCTGACTCCGAGGTAAGTAGCTTAAGCACTTTTGGTACAGATATCAGAATCAACTACGTATAACACCCAGACTAGAACAATCAGACATATTCACGCACAAATGTTTGTACAGTGCGGGGATCGAACCCGCGACCTCTTGGTTAATAGTCAACTTCTTGATCATTACACCAAAGTGGTCGTCAAATATATCCACAATATAATCTAAAAAGCTACATTGCCGGTCACTTAGAAATACGAGTATGAAGAACCTATCGTAACATGGTACTTGGTTCTGGGTGCTTGGACAAATTGACGGTTAGTCAATGACGAAAAGCTATCAAATTCGTGATCTACCATGCAATATTACCTTGTCATGGGACCTTGCCTGCCTTGTCCAGATACATACGAAACACAACTTGACGAATGGTCAAACATTTTATAGTCATGGATTTTTTTTTCATTATTAAACGTGCTCTATAGTGCAGTACTCAGGTAGTTTTACCATGTGATTTTTTTTTAATATACAACACCATCACATACATTGATCTGACTCCGTGGTAAGTAGCTGAAGCACTTGTGTTACAGATATCAAAATCAACAGTGGTATACAAATAAACTTGAATAAATACATATAACACCCAGACCAGTACAGACATGTTCATGCACACAAATGTTTGTACAGTGCGGGGATCGAACCCGCGACCTCTTCGTTAACAGTCAACTTCTTGACCATTCACCAAAGTTGTCGTCATGTTCTCTCCTAAAAACAAAAAAGACAGAATATTACTACTTTTTCCCTAGTTTCTTTGTCCACGAATCCTTATGAGGGTACACAACCGTCATCCATCAGCCGCGACCGCCCCCTAATTGCGAACTCTTTGTCTTAGTTAACTGTGTTGTAGTTACCGTCACGCACCTATGTGGAAACTATTTCTCCTTGTTATTGGATTATTAGAGTCGCGGATGCTTAAGGTATATGTAATTAATATGTTGGACAATTGTTTCACGGCATCATTAGATTCACCAATAACTATCAAAAAAGTGTTTAGTAAAAAAATTAACAACTTTTATTTTCAGATATTTTAAAGTCGATTTCGAAATCAGAAAGTGGACATTAAAATCAAAAAAGTCTATAGCGATTTCAAAGAGTCGTTATAGAAATCACAAAGTCGTCATCGATTTCATAAAGTCAATATCGAAATCAGAAAAGTCGTCATCGAAATCAGAAAGTCGGCATCAAAATCAGAAAATTCGATATTGAAATCATAAGGTCGATATCGAAATCAGATAAGTCGACATCGATTTCAAAAAGTCGATATCGAAATTAGATAAGTCGACATCGATTTCAAAAAGTCGATATCGAAATTAGACAAGTCGATATCGATTTCTAAAAGTCGATATCGAAAATAGATAAGTTGACATCGATTTAGAAAAGTCGATATCAAAATCAGATAAGTCGATATCGATTTTGAAAAGTCGATATCGAAATCAGATAAGTTGACATCGATTTCGAAAAGTAGATATCGAAATCAGATAAGTTGACATCGATTTCCAAAAGTCGATATCGAAATCAGATAAGTTGACATCGATTTCCAAAAGTCGATATCGAAATCAGATAAGTTGACATCGATTTCGAAAAGTAGATATCGAAATCAGATAAGTTGACATCGATTTCCAAAAGTCGATATCGAAATCAGATAAGTTGACATCGATTTCCAAAAGTCGATATCGAAATCAGATATGTTGACATCGATTTTTAAAAAGTCGATGTAGAAATCAGAAAGTCACATCAATTTCCAAATGTCGACATTTAATTCAGAAAAGTCTACATCGAATTCAGAAAGTCTTAGTTTTTTGGGATAAATAGGTATACGAAAAACCTATTTTTCCGCATCGTCGATATCGGAATCACAATTTTGGTTAATGGTAACGTAATGACAAGGTTACTCAGTCGCAAACAACGACTATCAAATTAGGTACCAAAAGCTTTAGCCTATCCTGATGGGCGCAGGTCTCAATTCAACTATAAGGTACTATGAGCTATAATACTCCACCACGCGGGCTCTTTGTGGGCTAGTAATCACACCTTAATTCCACTATCGCTGATTGCTTACTTTACTTTTTCTTATGAATTTCAAAAGCTTCTCTCTCCTTCAATATTCAATTTAGTGAGAGTACCTGATTACTAGGGCTTCCTCAATATTTCCCGTTTGATCGTAGGCGAAAACTTATTTTTTGAAAGTCACTTAGGGCTCTTGGTATCTAAAATTGCTCCTAAGTTTTGCCTCAATATGTATTACAAAGTGCAATAATAATGTTAACGTAATTTGCAAACTAAATTCAATTAAATACCTAAATAATTTCTTTAGGTGTGTTTTAATTTCACATTGTAAATTCAGACAGTTTTATGTCGAAAAAGTACATAATTAGTGATACCCACCGTCCATAAATAAACTTTTATCTTACTCAAACCAATACCAATGACTAGCTTTATTCCAATCCGTCATTGGGTGACATGACATGACAACTTTAATCGTTTTGCTTGAATATACCTAGTCATACTTACTTGATACTCATGATAAAAGTCACAGTTTTCACTGTTCCTGAAAATGGCACACATTTTTATGATTTAAAAACACAATCTTAAGCATTCCCTAAGCCTGATCTGTCGCCCCACGAAGACAAAGACAGAGTTCTCTTCAGTTATTTACTGTGCCACATTCAGGGGCAGGCAATATTGTGGCCTCGTAAATCTGCTCAATCCACGCATTTATTGTAATAATCGCACTGTGGAGCGACCGACGCGCGGTCTGAGATAACGCGAAACCCAACTTGAATTTGGAAATTGCATTCAGATGAGCTCTTAGATATTTTACGATAGACGATGATTCTTCGTTATCGGAATGCCACTGTTGAAATATGATGAACTTTACTGCAGTAATAAAAACGATGGGATCGAATCAATGGTTACATATTTCTTTGTTAAACCTGTCTTTAATTTTATTTTCAATGGTGTAATAATAGTCCTCCTGGCCGATTTAGACCCCGGCGGCCAATCTCAACAGAGATCAGCCAACTACGTAGGAGATATTATAGTGCACAAGTGTGAGCGCAATACACAGGTGCACTCACTGTTCCATCACTCTCAAACTTTGGTGTGACGGCAATCCGAATGACCGGAAAGAGATCAGACGCAAGACCAACGGCTTAATGCGCTTTCCGAGGCACGAGTATGTAACACCGCCAACTTCCCGACTCCGAGCTGTTTTTTTTGGAGAAATTCATGACAGAAAATCTCTGAAACAAGGCAGAAACTTAAGATGTAAGCCAGAAACTTTGCCACCACACCAACGAGGCAGTCAATTTTAATGGTATACAATAAAGAAGAATCTATCTATTCATCTGCTAAAGATGAAGAGCTCGACCTTTTTTGCATATTTTTGTAATCACCAGTAGATACTTCATCATCATCATCATTATTATCAGCCAAAGGACGTCCACTGCTGAACATAGGCCTTCCCCACAGTTTTCCACATCGACCGATCACAAGCGGTCTGCATCCAGTGTGATCCTGCGATCTTTACAAGGTCGACTGTCCATCTTGTCGGTGGACGTCCTACGCTGCGCTTTTGGTCGAAGGGTCTCCAATCCAGAACTTTTCTGCCCCAACGGCAGTAGATACTTACTTGGTTACCGTAACTTTATCCCATCATCGTATTATTTGTAATTATGTGTGTTCAAGACGGGTCGTCTATGAAAAGCCGGATTATCCTTTTCCAATGGCAAACTTTGGCGGCGCCCGAAGAAAATGATTAATGAATTAGCTACACATCCTTCAGAACAGTGACCGCGGCGGGCTCAAAGAGATTTGCAAGGATAATTAACCCCCGACCGTATCACCGTTTGATCCCTCGACTTGCGTACTTCACAACTTGTTAATCCATCTAAAAGAACGGATAACTTTTCCCATCACACGGACGAGCCGAAACTTAACCCGTTCGCGGGGCCACAGCGAAGGGGTTTAAGACACGACATTTAGTACGAGGGTAATAATAATAATAATAAATATTTCACAACAATCACACCAATTCTCTAGTCCCAAATAAATTAAGCTACGAATTTAAAAATTAAAAATAATACGATTATGTTAAACAAACAATACGAAATTAAAAAATTAAGCTACGCGGCTTGTGTTATGGGTACTAGACAACGGATAAATATACTTAAATACTTTTTTGTAAATAAATACATATTATACATAGAAAACACCCAGACCAGTACAAACACATAAGTTCATGCACACTTATGCTTGTACTGTGCGGGGATCGAACCCGCGACCCTTGGTTTTAGAAGTCCTACATGTGGACCACTGTAACAAGCGGTCGTCAAAATGAGTCTTAAAAGTAAATAAATCTTGTTATAATATTGAGACAGACTGGCATAGAATAACGAGAATTTGTGTCATGTTTTCTAAAAATATTTTATATGCTAATAATAACGATAGTCGATACCAAATGACAATGTCAATTTTATCAAAGTCACATCTAAAACGCCTGGCTTCTCAGATAAAAGACTAACACCTCCTTGTATTAGTTCACTGGGATGATCTTGCTTTTGACGACCTCCGTGGTGTAGTGGCGTGAGTACCAGTTTCAAGATTCCGCCATCTATGAGGTCCCAGCTTCGATCCCCGGACGGAAACAATGTTGGAAAGCAATTTTCAATATCATGGGCTGGGTGTTTGTGGTACCTTCGTTGTTTCTGATTCCCATAACACAAGTGCTTAAGCTACTTTCTTTGGGATCAGAGCAATGTATGTGATGTTGTGCCCATTTTTAAAAATAAATAAATAGGTACATTATCACATCACATCATACAAACCTTGAAAATTTTATAATGTTATACAGATCGCCATCTTAGAGAAAACTCAGATTTTTTTATTATTATATAGGATAGGTTTGCTCTTGACCAAAGACTAAACCCAGCGAGGCAAAGACTGACTCTACGATGTAGTTGGCTCACCTAGAAGATGCCTGTTTACTCTAGCTTAAATTAGAGTAATATGCGCAACAATGTCACTTCTTAGCATAATGTTGTATTGTAGAACAAATGAAAATGTTTAAGAAAAGCTCTTGCCACGTGGTAGAACAGAATGTATTCATTCGAGCAGTAATCAGAAGAGGTTGGCTGTTCCGCAGAACCTGTGCCGCTACCCACTGAACCATACAAGAGGCACATTTCACTAGCCTTTATGAACAAAATTTCATAGAAAGGATGCCGTCCCCGAAAGGGAGGCAAAGGGGATTGTTGGAGAAACATTTCAGGACGGTGCCCGGTCTGATATGACGCCTGACTGAAAGAATGCTTGGTATATTGACGACATACCATTTTGCAAACACGACTGAAATATAACGTTTATTCGTCATTATTCGAATTTCCCACTGTAACTTGCGGAAATTGTATGCGTTAAAAAATGATTCATTGAAATGTTACCTTTTATTTCGTAGGCTTTTAAATGAAACCTTTGATTTAGACTGATGTATTTCTTAAAAAAAAAATTGGTTGCCTGTAAAGTCGGTATACGGGCGAAAGTTTTACGTGACAACGACTTTGAGTGGTAAAATAATTTTAATGTGAATATTCATTCGTATAACATGAACCGGTGTGTATGCCTATCTCTCTCACTCTCTCTCTCTCTCGCTCTGTCTCTCTCGCTCTTAGGCGGGTTAACTGTGCTCGAGTGGAAGGGACGCGTGCCTTTCACTTTTTATGTCTGTCTCACTCGCTCTTAGGCGGGCTAACCATGCCGGAGTCGAAGGGACGCGAGCCTCTCACTCGCTCTCATTGTGAGCGCGGAACGTGAGCGGATCGTAACGCAGTTTCTTGAAGTGTCACCCGGCAAACCAATTTATAAGACGTTGTCACGTCAAAACGAATATAAGCATAAGATCATACGTGCATGAATACGTTACCTACTTCAGCGCTAGTACGTACCGTTACAGGAGTTACAGGTACATCTTTATTATTAATTTAATTATTTATATTAGTTGGTATAATAAATAAATAAATTGCTTTATTTTCTCCCATACAAGAACAAAATTAATTACTCAAAAATAAAGGTACTTAAATCTAAAGTAGATCAATATGGGAGATTGGTTACCAAACTAGGAAAATCCTGTAACTTGGTACACCTGGTCTCACCCCAATAAGTAAACGATGTCTAGGTACTTAATAATAATAAAACAAGTCCACCTAAAGCAAGTGCGAATGTGAGTTTGAGCATGCATGTGTGTTTGGTATGTCTGTGTGTGTGCGTGTGTGTGTTTTTTTGACGTGACAACGTCTTATAAATTGGTTTGCCGGGTGACACTTCAAGAAACTGCGTTACGCTCCGCTCACGTTCCGCGCTCACAATGAGAGCGAGTGAGAGGCACGCGTCCCTTCGACTCGGGCATGGTTAGCCCGCCTAAGAGCGAGTGAGACAGACATAAAAAGTGAAAGGCACGCGTCCCTTCCACTCGAGCACAGTTAACCCGCCTAAGAGCGAGAGAGACAGAGCGAGAGAGAGAGAGAGTGAGAGAGATAGGCATACACACCGGTTCATGTTATACGAATGAATATTCACATTAAAATTATTTTACCACTCAAAGTCGTTGTCACGTAAAACTTTCGCCCGTATACCGACTTTACAGGCAACCAATTTTTTTTTCAGTATAAATAATGTCCAAACCCGAACACGATTACGTAAACACAAACTCCACATTACGCGCAACATTTTAATTTACTCAACGGCGCGGCGCAACATCAGTCATTGTTTTCATTAGAGGCGCTCGTCAAAAGAATGGCTTATAATAAAATCGGGCACTTCGCGGGCATTGTGGCCGAAATGCGAGATCGTCCTCGCGTCTTTGTCGGCTTTTTCATTTGGTGACGTCACCGCGAGGATTAAAGACGGCCTGCGGGTTACACTTCACGACTTGGAGACAAAAGTAGAGCTTTTGTTGGGGGAGCTTTGACAGAGTTATGTAACACAGCATTAATTCTAGTCAAGCAGACAGTCTAAAGCAAGCATTCCCTGAGCAGCATGGACGGATACATTTGAAACTAGAAGATTGTCTTACAAAAGGTCAGAGGTGGTCAACCTGAATGGTCATTCTTTTGTATAGCGGGAAACAGGACTGAGTAGCTGTGATACGAAACCAAAAACTAGGACTCACTTGTTGCGTTGGCCACTGTGGCCAAAAACCTCTTCTTTTATCACAAAATTCTGAGATATTTCAGGAGAAATAAGAAGTTCACTTACGTCTAATCATAACGTCACAAAACGTGCCTATGCGATGTGATATTGTCCAAACTGCATCTAAGCTATTAAAGAACATCACTAATAGCTTATATAATGACATAGGGCGTACCTTATTTTCAAAATACCTTTAAACTTTTATAAATACCTTTTAAACTTTCGCGTTGCAAATTTAAAACTCCAAAAAAAAACTTATACCTAAGCGCGTATCGCGTTAATTCCTGTTTTTTTTTTGTTGTAGTTTTAAGTACCCTATTGCGTAAACTATGTAGAGGTTACGTATTTAACGAACGGGATAGTAATAGTTAACACGCACCTTCAACATAACCAATAGGCTAGATGACACCACAAATCGTTGACATACTCTTTATTAACAGTGAAAACGATCTGCCTCCATAGATTTTGTATGGAAATACTATAATTTGACGTCATAATTTAGTATCAGAAATCGAAGTCAATTGACTGTATATTAATTTAATTTTACGTAAATAAAAATGTTTTTTATAGCTTTTTGGAAATAAATTGGTTTTGCTAACTTCATAGAGTTTATGTTTTTAAAACACAAAATTTTAATTTTGGAAATATTTACAATGGGTGTCATCATGGCTTTTATAACTATATATTTTATATATTATACGTATTTTAATTTCACTAGATAACTACGAAATCATTGAACCATCTAAATACTAAAACATCTAGGAAGACGGTATCAATAAGAGCATTTCTGCTGCGTAGTCGGCCGGTGTAAAAGCCTTGAAGGGCAAATGCATTTTTTGTTCTATTTTTTTCGGCTGCCCGCGACGACTTTGTACCGCGCGCTCTAATGTTTGCCGGGAAATGTGGGACAAAGGATGACGATTTTTTACGACAGCGAACAGATTCACTTAAAAAACGTTTCTACAATCCCTTTATTTGAATAAACAAAAGTTTACTAAGATGTGACATTTTAGCTTAAATTATTGTGAGACCCAGAGTAACACGTCGTCATATGGTTTGGTACATAATTGAATAATTTAACATGTAACCTAGTGATTCTGAAAGTATTGTTCAGGTAAGGTGAATTTAGAACAGCAAAATTACCTTCTACATCAGCCTCCCAAATGTGCCCATAATCTAAAACAAATTGTTTCTAATAAATGTGACTAAAACTTTTGTCACTTAAAACAACTCTGCCAACATCCAACGCTTAGGTACGGATTCGATTTGTAACCGAGTGAATATTAATCAATCTATCAAATAAACTTTATCAATAATCCGGATCTGAATGAAAAAAAACTGATCGGTGTAATAACGAGCGGCGTCGTCCCCGACAAACAATACCGAGGCCCACGCTTCCCGGAGGCCCAATAAATACAATCAATTTAGTTATATCGCAAAAGTTTGGAGAGGCGAGGGGCCTATTCTGTAACCATACGTTTTTTTTTTATTAATGTTTGGGAAACATACAGTTATAACATTACATAACAAAATAGGTAATTAAAATAACACATAACCAATTAAGTTTCCTCAGCTTAAATAATATATATAGTAAACCAAATAAAATTTAGTTGAAAACAATTAAATATGTGAAACTATAAAATTATAAAAAGATGGCATAATGCCAAAGAAACAACAATTACTTTTTATTAGGGTAAGTTATGAATTTCTTCAGGTAACTGAAGGCTGAAAACTGCACCAAATCAACGTCAGTTAAAAAGTTTTGATATAGATCCATTAAGACGGTGGCCCGTTAACTTTAGGTATATGATTGTTGTATTCGAGTTGCGCTTCAAAAAACCATGTGAAGTGAAATAACGTTGGTACTTCGTACATTTTCATAAAAATAATTAAATAACAAAAATAATACTCTGTAGCACGCATAAATCACATCACACGTTGGCATGAATGACAGAGACGGCTCGAGGCGAGATTATCGACGTTGACTATCAGAGTCGGGGCTGAGGACAGGGCGTGCTTCAATGTAAGTGTCGCGGCGAGTCGTCAAACTTGCGCCTAACGACTTCAGTTCGCTTCCAAATCTGTAGTTGGGCGGAGAAACTATTATATTTGCAGATGGTATTCTTCTGATGAAAACTTTTTAGATTTATTGTCGTCGGGATGCTTTTGTTGTTAACGTCCTTATTGAACTAGGTCAGTTAAAAAAATTGTAAATCGGTATAACATAAGAAGTATATTTTATAACATTGGGAAACTGATACTTTTCATGTCAACAATCCTTAAAATTGCCGTAATCAATCAATGTAGAATTAATGACTTAATTATTACACTTAAATCAACTCTCAATTGTTTTAGTTAGCCTTCATAATGCCACTTAAGATAATAATGGCTAGCCGCTACTACCGCACTAAGACTTTGCAATTTCCCTCGTGTGCATGTTACATTAGATGCACTTTACCACATAAAACACCTCATCTTAAAAATAATAATAAACCCAGCTCATCCTTTTGTAAAAACAATTTTTCCTCGACATCCTTTGTATATCATTATCAAGCTTACGCCCTCACATTGGGGGAGGCCGGGCTTACTAGGGCAGGGGCGAAGGGGGAGATTAGGACGGCGCTTCTAGTTTTGTAAAAGGGAGTTAAGAAATTTTATGTAGCTCATTAAGTGTAGTGACGTCCAATTTAATAAGCAACCCGGCTTTGCGGTCCTTTTATAGGCTTATTTTTGAAGGAAATAAGTATGTGTCGTTTATTTAAATGAGCCATTTGGGAGGTGGCTTTTGGTTTATTTACATTTTAGGGAGTACGGATTTTTACATAAGACTAATGGAAGTAAACACAAAGGTTTCTTTTTAAATAAGATGTCCGGCTCAGAGTGCTGATGATGATTTATTCGACGACCGTTTGGTGCAGTGGTCTACATGTCGGACTTCTAAAAGCAAGGGTCGCGGGTTCAATCCCCGCACAGTACAAGTATATGTGTGCATGAACATGTGTGTTTGTACTAATCTGTGTGTTTTCTACGTATAGTACGAGTATGTATTTATTTACAAAAAAAAGTATTTAAGTATGTTTATCCATTGTCTAGTACCCATAACACAAGCCGCGTAGCTTAATTTGGAATTAGAGAATTGGTGTGATTGTTGTGAAATATTTAGTATCATTTTTTTTTTTTTTTTCAATATTTTCAACGCGAATGTAGTATACATTTAACTTCGTTTGCGCACCTCTCAACTCGTATTTGCCTCTTTAAATTCTCATACCACAACCCGATATTCCGTGCGCTAATATTATTCTAATCCACATCAAAATTTATGTTAGTTTTCATCCCATCTCTTCATCTCGGGGCTGGCATCTCTATTTACCTACAACCTAATTAATTCTATCGCTGTAACACTGCACCCTATTAACATAGTATTACGAGCTGGATTACTTTGATGCATCGCATTTGAGTGACAAGCGCAATTTCACTAGCATGCGAAATTTTGTTTGCGCGATGCAGTTTCACGCTTGTGATTGGCTGAGGCGTTTTGGTAATGACGTCAGTTTGCATGCAATGATATGAGTAATGCCGTTTTATCGACAATCAAGGCACTATTCGTGTCTTACTTTATTTTTATATCGTGGCCATGGGGGTCCTAATAAAAGGAGTAAATTGTCCGTGGGTACGGTGACGGTCTGCGTCGCGTAAACACTTTCTAACGAAAATGGTTTGCATTCACTTCGACACACGCGGAGCAATTAGCAAGCGGGATTGCGCGCGATGTGCAATGCCTGATGATTTTCGCCTTAAAGGTGTTCCTTCGGCGCGGACCGCGATTGCACTTATATAATAAGCGAAATCTCATACAGCATTAGTAAGCCCTACTGCTTTTACTCATATATGCTTTTATAAAGCGTGTTTCTATATCACATCTTGACTTAGGACCTACCGTCAGATGAACATATTCGCCCCGGATGAATGCGACTCAAGAAATATGACCAATTGCTGTAACAAATGAGAACAAGCAGTGAGAAGCGTTCCGACGCCTCACATTTGTGCGGCGCTCTATCTCCCGTACATTTGTTTACGGCGAGAAAAGTGCCCGCGGCAAAGAGGCAAACATCGACAACTTTATTGAGCGGAAACTTTGTGTTAGCTCACCTTCATAATTCGATATTGGCAGAGATAGGGTTGGGCATGGCTACTGGCAAGATTTAGGGCGGAACAGCTTACATTTTAATTAAGATTGCAGTTACTGTGTTTCTGTAAAAGTGACTCCATAAATGGTGTTACTGACTGGCATCTCTATGGCTTAATCTAAAAGATAATTAATCTGAACCGGGAATCTGAATCTGTAAGAGCCGGGAATTAATATGAACAATTAACTAGAAGCCACATTTATAATACGATGGGTTAACTCGTTTTGTCAATGTGTCAATGTAGTCATTAGTAGTAAGCTACTACTATTAGTACTTTATTTTTATCATTAACGATGCAAATTTCCTCATAATGTGAAATTAAAGCACACCTAAAAAAATGGACTGCCACAGGCGGTACTCGAGCCAAACCTCTCGCAAGCCGGGCGATTGCTCTCCCAATTGAGCTACCGTGACACTTACTCATCAGTCCGATTTTTTAAAGTTCTATTTAGGCTGCAGTGAGCCATGATTCATCACTGTTGCGGTAATATAGGTACCTACAACATCCGAAGGAAACACCTTTTCAGCTGTTTAACAAGCGGTTAAGAGCAATCAGCTAATTTATTGAGTAACTATCTTTTTAGCTTTACACACTTAAAGAAAAATGGATTGGGTGAGCAATCGCCCGGCTTGCGAGAGGTGCGAGTTTGAGTTCCGCCTATGGCAGTCCATTTTTCTTTACATCTGTTTAAATTTTACTATTAGTAATACTTAGCTGAGACCTGTGACCCGCAATTAAGAATGATTATGATACTATTTTTTACATGGAGTATTAGAAAAATTTTGATCGCGATATTCTTTAACTTATGTCAACTTCCACCTAGCCTTTCAGCTCTCCATCTCACATTTTATTTAGAATGGGTGTTTTGTAAAAACGACAAACATCAGTGTCGGAGCTACTCGTCGTGTTTGCTGACGCCGCGAGCGTGTCGCTGGCATTTGTTTACCGTCTGCCGAGGCGGTGAGCAAATCGCTTTATTGCTACGAAAACTTTTGAGGCGATAAACAAAATGGTGTAGCATAGTGACACACTGCTTTTAGGAACAACGAAGTAGTGAGTTAGGTTAAAATTATATTCGAAGTCAAAGTTTGTTGTGGGCAACAATTCTGTCATCAGCCGGTGTCGTTTGCTCGTATTTATTTTACTTCATCATAATTTTGATACAGTTACGGAATACGGTTTCTCATAGTTCATAGAATCAGGCGTTACTTTGCGGAAATCCATGACTTAAACTGAAAAAAAAAATATTATTATGCTACGAAAAAATATTATTATGCTATTATGCTGTACGTGTACAGGCTACGAACTATGACTACTTCAGTCACTCGTAGTCTGTTGAAGCGACAACATCTCCTGAGGAAACGTGTAGTGGCGAAACGCGTCCAGGTTTTTGTTGGTGTCAGTGTTGTGATTTCAGGTGCATCTTCTGTGTCACGTTGTGAGTTGTAGGTATTGTAAGTCCTGCGACTTCCAGTTCTAGCTTTTTCAGGTGATTACTGTTGGATGTATTTTGGTTCCTGCGCTGGCGTCGTTTAGTGGAAATTTAAAGCAAAATAATCATTTTTTTTAGTTTTTACGGTTTCTCAACCTAGTAAAAGCTAGTACTTCGTACATTGCTCTTATGACGTGATGTCGAAATACCATTTTTAAAACCCGACGAAAAAGAGCGGTGTTAGAAAATTGACCCCTATGTCTGTTTGTATTTGTGTTTTCCCGCGTCTCCCGAACGAATGGACCGATTTCAAATCGTTTTTTTTTTCATTCGAAAGATAATTTGATCAACGTTGTTCTTAGCTATAGCTGGTCAAAATTTATCCAGCCGTTTAAACTCACCATCGGTTTTCCTGGCTCGTTCAGGGGTTTTTAATTACTTTCAGCTTCTATTTATTAAGTATTTTTGCGTTCACAATGCTAATTTTAAATCCGAAAAGACATAACACTTAAAAAAATATTTTCGGCTCCGGCCATCAGGGGGGATTCGAACCCCCGACCATTGGAAGTCCGGTCCAATGCTCTTTCAGCTTCGTCCTTTTATGATCGGTGATAATCTGTGATCGTCTGTAGAATGAAGCGCTCATGTATCCCGTGCCTTAGAAAACTGAAACATTAGTTAATCACCTCCAGATTTACGTTGCCTATAAACCGGGCCCGTAAGCGCTGCACTGACAATCATTTAAAGTGGCAAATGGCTCGTGCAGTCTGCACTAGCCGCCATTTACCGCCAGTAATGGATCACAAAAACAAACCATAAAACTGTTTAAATCGCCCGAATAGATAGTGCGACCTCGTTTAACACGAATCGCAACAATATTTATTGAGATGCTTCAATTTGAAGTTAGTGTTTGTATGAAATTTCAATTTTGTAATCAGAAGCCGGAGGTACTTGTGGCGCAGTGGTTGCAGCGCTTTGGTAGTGATACCAAAAGTTAAGCAACCTACGGCGCGGTCATGTTTGGGATGGGTGACCATCCTGACCATAAATTGACGTATATTTACAAGCATCTCCGTGCTTCGGAAGGCACGTTAAGCTGTTGGTCCCGGTTAATATCGATAGATATTAGTCTTTAAGCCTGGTCGGAGGCCCTCGGGCGGCTTAATAACATCTGACAGCAAGGTTGGTCACTTACCTTACACACACCCCTCCACCAATCCACACTGAGCCCGCGTGGTGGAGTGTGGCTCGCACCACCTCAAAGTTGAGGTAAGGCCTGTGCCCAGCAGTGGGACGTATATAGGCTGACGATAATCAGAAGCCGAATAAATTCGGAATTTTAAAGCAGAGTAGAAAATTATAGCGTTAAAAATCTCTCGATCGCCCCGCAAAGAATTAAGTCGTTCTTAAAATGCCTGTAAAAATTACACAAGCTGTGTTTTTACAATAAAAATCTGCTGAATCAAATACTTCTCATTGTTGAAATTTGTTATTTAAAATGAAGATTTAAAATTTCAACACGTGCAAAGTAAAAGTACTCAGAATTTGACAAATTATTTTTACACAACAATGAAAACGAATAATTACTCGCCGGTATTCATTGCCACGCACAAAGGCAATCTTGAGTGGATTTTAGTGCTGAATTCCAGAAAGCCGTCAGACTAAATAATAAGACTAGGGCATTTGTAAAGGTTTTTTCTGGTGCGATATAAATTTATTCCTAGTCGTAAATTTGATAGTGGACAAAAAGCTAGTTCCGATATAGGACGGCAGCCGATGGCCCCATCAAATTTGTCCCCCGGGGCGCATTGGGGGCACTTTTTGCCCGCGGATCGGCCGATATTTCTTCAGTGACAAATACCATGGCTTCCTTAAGGTCACGCCGGCGACGATGTGTCAAACACCGCCGGGTATATTTTACCCTTCGTTGAAGGCCCCCATAATTTTAACATACCTAATATGTTTTGGCTTTTGGTGCTGATGGGGGCACTGGGTTACGTTCAAGAAGTGACTTTACAAATCAGTGTTCAGTTACTTAACAGTTTGTGATATTCGTCGTTCTGTGTACACAGGTTGAAGACAAAGATTATACTACTAAAACGTAAAAGCCACTAGATGGATTTTAATGAAATTATACCAGAATAAAGCTTATACATCAGAATAACACATAGGCTACAACTTGTAAAGAATTCATCGCGGACAAAGTCGCGAGCGGCCACTAGTAGATTAATAATTTTAAGAGACAAGATGAAACATTCCCTTGCGAACTAAGTATCACGCGTTTTAGTAAATAAACAGAATAATGACCCCGAACCCTTAAAGTGCGAGCCGCAACAGAATGACTGTGCAATTTGTACACGCGCAGAATTTATTATACTTATTGGTGGCGCATCTGTGTATCGACATTCGCGCGAACATGCCCCATTTCCATCACAATTGTCGTGATGAATAATATTCGCGATGCGCGTGGGGTATGTGAGAGCTGGGCCGCATTGAATGAGCCGCATTGATTTAATTACAATCTTGTCTCTACGCCTACATAGTTAAAAACTATAAATTGAACCTTTTTACGGTTATTTATGTCATTCAACGTCAAATTTGGTCAAACATAGCAACCATTCAAGAATTCATTGGTCAAGAAGTTGACTATTAACCAAGAGGTCGCGGGTTCGTTCCCCGCACTGTACAAACATTTGTGTGCATGAACATGTCTGTACTGGTCTGGTGTATTTATTTAACTTTATTTATTTATTTTATTTTATTTTTATTAGGAAAACACTACAGTATCTTAAAAACTAAATTACTAGCTAGACTTGTCACTAAGCACTATTTACGTGTTTCCACATATAAAATCTAAATGACTTCTAAACATATTGACTTTAAACTTTATTTTAACTTTTATTTGTAATAAACACTGTTGATTCTGATATCTGTAACACAAGTCCTTTAGCTACTTACCACGGAGTCAGATCAATGTATGTGATGTTGTTATAAAAAAACAATGAAGGCAATTTAAAAAGAAAAGTGAGAAACGTGATGAGCTATCGCCTGTGCAAACTCTTTTTGTGAGTCCCACCAGTCTACCTTTCACCTACGACTAGACCTACTCCTGTTGGAATATCGTACCATCTGTCGTTTTGTGTCATACCATACATATGTGTAAGCCCTGTGATAAAGTTATATTGGTACTTCCAAGCTGAGGAAGAAGTTTGTTACGCACAGGCACTGTGATATGGGGGTTTTAATATTACGCTTAGTACATATAAAAATGTTAACTGAACTTGTTGAGGTGAGAATCATAGGAAAATGAAGACGCGTACCTACCATATTTATGAAGCCAGTGTTTTCGAACTGCCTCTTTGGAATAGCATTGAGTGTGCAGAATGCAAAAATGCTAAAGTGGCTTTCCTGACTTATGACGGCACATAAGCAAAATGAGTGAATCCGGGGCTATTGTAATTGTTTGGTAAGAGGATTGGTAATACATATATGAAACATGACCGGAGAGAGATCAGGCGCAGGACCAACGGCTTAACGTGCTTTCCGAAGCACGGGCGTGTAACACCGCCAACTTCCCGACTCCGGCTGTTTTTGAAAAATTCATGACACCGAACCTTCCCCAAACTTTGATAGTGATGGAACAGTGAGTGCACCTGTGTATTGCGCCCACACTTGTGCACTATAATATCTCCTGTGTAGTTGGCTGATCTCGATTGAGATTGCCCGCCGTGGTCGAAATCGGCCAGGAGTACTTTATATAATATATGAAACAATATTATACTATTATGGTAGGAAATAAGAAATGTAGTATGACAAGCGTGAATACTTAAACCTCGGAGAAGGCGGAGGGTAAATGTATTAGATGTCGGCTGAGGTTGTGATTCAACGTTACATCATGTCTGTTGCCGGGTTAGTAACAGTACATCAGCCCCATGAACAGACAACGGCACATCAGTCAACTCATTTGTGTTGCAAAAACACCCTTATTACAAGTGAATAAGATACCGCACTGTTTATCCTGCCATATGTACGTACTGCCGAAATGTTTCTTATCGCTAGATTTTCCTGAAGTCGTTTCGCGCCAACATTGTAATATGTAATTTCATAACTTCCATAGTTTTGACTACGCATGATTGGTTTTACGATAGTTTTCAACATTATCTTTTTTTCATAGTCAACATTGATATGAAATAAAAATTATTGGCAGCCGACTTTGTCGTTTAAAAAGTACTTACGCTTTCCGTAAAGCAGTTGTTAAAGATATGTGACTATTTAAGTCTAACTTTTATATCAAGTTACAGAGGTACATAATGAGACAACACTGACCAAACTCCATCACGTGTTATGTGCCATAAAACAAATGAAACTGTAAGACTACTCGCGAAACAAATGCCAACACAATTCCTCACACCAGGGACGTCGCGTCTTTGGCGACGCGAAACACTTTCGCCACAAAAACAAATGTTCTGGCTCAGTCATCATTCGGGCTATTTTCATAATCCGTCCGGGCTATGTCGGCGCGGGTGGAGCTTTATTACTGGGCGCTATGGTCCGAATTTACATGAAAATGGGTGCGAAGTAATTTAATTTATTACTTCTGACCTTCATGATATTTAGCATACTCAAATGCGCTTTGTGTGAACAAGAATGCGGGGTGGGAATATTATAAGTTTGCATGTTGAAATGCGAGATTAAGACCTCAAGTATATTTTGATCCAAGTACGAGATGATCATTAATATACAGGGTGTAAAAAAAACCTTAACGAAGCCGTCAACCACGCGTTCAGTACATCAAACCAAACCGTATGAAAAATAAATTTTGGCTGGGAAACAACTTTTATTTTTTGACATCAAAAAAAATAATTTAATTCTAACCCGCAATGTACAGCGCGCACGCGGAAAAGTCACCGCGGAGCGTGTAGCTTTACTCCGCCGCGACGCAGTTCGGTTCGAGTGTGCGCTGTTCATTGCGGAGTGTGCCATTTAGAGGCTTTTTATGAAAGAACTAGTGAAAATTTGTATCATGTTTCGTTGGAAAAAAGTTCAGTTATAATGGACAGAAGACGTTTCTGTAAAAATCATCAATTTTTTTTTCAAACTTAAACCATCTATATCTCAGTAACCGTTAACTTCCCAGGTATGGTGTAAAGGAAAAAAATGATCGTAACAATTGGTAGAATATGTGGTATTCGGCTTCGTTAAGGTTTTTTTTACACCCTGTATTTACGCAGACTTTGAAAATTACATGTGAATTGATTTTGAAAATTACAGTCACAGCTCAAACCAGATACGTCTTTTCTTACATGTACCTTAACGTGAAGAAATCGTTCTTCGCTAACGGTTGTAATGACAATCTGACTAAGTTTTTAAGCTATAAATTCACCGATTCAAGGCACCACTGTAGCTTGCGTCGATGTAATCATTCTATGTTATCTTTTGTTTCCGAAGGCATACAAACTCAAGCGATAGAAAAAGTACAAGTTTGCCTATCCATTTACTTGGCAATTTCGCCGATCCTTTTTTTGATGCTTGTGAAAACATATTCAATTTTTTTTATTCAGAAATATTAAACAAAAACTCCCTCGTTCAGGTCAATTACCCTGTCTGGCCCCGGTTAGCATCCCAGAGCGCTAAAATTTTGAACGATTTTCAAGTTTTCTGTCATCTAATTTCTCTTAGGTCACATTGGATGATAGTTTCATAGAACTATGATAATCAAGAGACAGTGTGATTGCCTTTTTTATTAAGGACACACCCTTCGACCACCATCGCATTTATTCGGATCAATCCGTCTAGAGAATAAAACTTATTATAAAATACTTGATAAATTTTGTAGTGAGCAAAGCTTAGTTAGAAGCTTTGTTTTGTGTGCCTTTAACGACGTTCCTACCGTTACATTACCGTACCGTTAAAAAAACATTAACGATTTGTTTTTAAAATCGCAAATTTATTTTTAAGCTCACAATTAACTCAATGGCGGTGCCTTTCGCCACTTGTGCGAATAAGTAAACAATGTAATCAGAGGGCAATTACGCCGCGGAATGCAAATCGCGAGAATTAATTCTTATTGAATCAGCGAGGTGGTTGAATTAGAATTATTTTTGCCCTGGAAGATAGGGGAGGGTTTAGACATTAGCATTAATTTACACTAATTAAACACAGAAGCTCGCATTCGAAAACACTTTAGATATTGCGCTTCGTTTATTAAGCAAAAATTGCAAACGATAATTTTATGCCAAAATGCTTCAATAATAACTTTTAAGTTATTGAAAATCCATTATTCACTGTTTTGATGCAAATTATTGGTGCAAAAATATAACATTTAAGCGTTACATGAAAAAAATGTTTGCGTTATTTTTGAATTTTTGCGATTAAAATAAAATAAGATGTATAAAATGCGATTGAATGCTACGTGAATAGGGAAGAATACCAAAACTTGTGAAATTTCGTCACGTCTCTTTAAATTAGCGGTCATTTTGTATCTGATAACGTCACGGGTCGAACTATTAGTTTCAATTGGTCACAGCACTAATGGTGTGCAATATTGCCACTCGAATAAAGCGAAGTTACGGCGCCATTATGCTGGCAAACTTGACTATTGTAATTGAAATCGAGCCGTAGATTTGATATGCGTGGTGGTGGAGGGTTTTTACGGAGAGAAATTAATAATTTCCATGAAAATACACATACTTAGCTTAAATTTTACACTTAAAATACTTATTTATTTAATTTTGTGCTTTTTAAAGACACTTTATACTGCTGAAAATAAATAATAAATATAAATATTTCACAACAATCACACCAATTCTATAGTCTCAAGCTATGAGGCTTGTGTTATGGGTACTAGACAACGGATAAACATACTTAAATACTTTTTTTGTAAATAAATACATATTATACATAAAAAACACCCAGACCAGTACAAACACACATGTTCATGCACACTTATGCTTGTACAGTGCGGGGATCGAACCCGCGACCCTTGGTTTTAGAAGTCCAACATGTGGACCACTGCACCAAGCGGTCGTCATAAATGGTAATTAGTCTTAGCTACCGACATTTATGAATATAATACATTCGTATTGTTCCCATGATTAATGCAATGAACAAAATTAGAAATGGTATGGTTTCTATTTATTACAGAATTATTATTTCTTTACTAAAAAGTAAATAAAGGAAATTGATGTTTACAGAATTGTAGCCAAATAAATTGTCTATCTTTATAAAGAAAATTAAAAGCATTCAATAAAAAACAAGCACATTCTTAGCCTCTGACATTGACAGCTGGTTCAATGTGGTACCATACATTATACAATGTTATGATGCTTTATAAATTCGAGAGAAAATGTTGAATAATTTCAGTAGAAATTAAATGTTATTTTGTCGATACGTTACGACCAGAATAGCATTTATCGTGTACCTTTACCGTCTCGAATGTCCAACAATGCGGTGAATGGCGTCGTCTTGCGGCGGCGGTAGTCGGTCGGACGGACGGACGCAACCGCAGGGCAAAGTCTGGCTTGTTACCAATGGACGACAAAGCATAATTCCCGCGTGCCCGGCGCATCTTATAGAGGCAAAGGGACGTTTAGGACACAATGTAGTTAATGTCATAATAATAAAAATAAGCTTTATTTGATTTTATTTGTTAAGTATTATTTTCGCGTTTACAACGCTATTTTTTTTTCGAAGCATTGGACCGGACTTCCAAAGGTCGGGGGTTCGATTCCTCCCTGATGACCGGAGCCGAAAAGAATTTTTAAGTGTTGTCTTTTCGAAGCTTTATTTGATTCCATACACATAGTAACATAACATGCAACATGATAAACATGATAAAAACAACATTTAAAAAAAAGATTGAAATAGAAACAATAATAATGAAATTCAGAAAAAAATGTGACGTTTATTGAAATAACATTGATAACTTATATTAGTTGATGTCAAAGTTATTTGAAACTGACATTTTTTTGAAGTATTTTGCATCTGCAATCAGCCCCAATTTCTTCTTTTCAAATGACTACCTACCGAGATTTAGTGGGTATGTATTTCTCAGGTAAAGAATTTTTCTGATTCACTTTAAAACATGAAAGCACATGAAACACACAAGCACATAATAAAAAGGATATTTCTTATGTTATATCATAGCTCAGACATCTCGTTTTATACAACTTATACGGTGAGTCTAATAAAATTTTGGTTATTTAGAACTATCGTTAACATAAATAAAAAATTTGGCTTTTGTACGGGCATTTACGCTTTAATAAAATATACAGTTATGTTAAGAAAACTTATTCCAATTTAAGTCGCGGTGAAAAATCTTCGCCAAAGTTTTCACCAAAAGTGACTGTAAAATATTTCCACTTTATCTTTTAGCTAAATGCTTTGGCTGAAACTTAGTTTAGACTTACATTAACCTTACTGGACGCTTCAAATGTTATCTCAAGTTTTAGAAGATTCATTTGGTGTTATGTGTTTTAAGGCGTACGACGCTAACACATAGAGATATACATTTAAAATATGTGGCGTTTTTTGACAAGTTTTCAACACAGTCCAGGTAATAGGTAACTTAGTTTTTAGTAAACTTAAATTTAAAAAAAAATCTGTCTCAGAAGTAGGTAGAGGGGAAGCTGAACTACACTGGAGGTAAAATATTTACGAATATATGTTTTCAAACAAACTTGTTAACTGCAACTATTGGTTATCGGGTCTAAACGCGATCTATTTAAATTAATATAAAGTAACTCAGGTGAGTAGATCGCGTTTAGACCCGATAACCAATAGTTAGTGTTAAAATACAACGCGAAAGTTTAAAATCATATAACTCGTTAACTTCATGTTGGTAATGTTATGTTCTCTTAAAGTGTTTAAACTAAAATGCAGTCATATCAAATTACATTCCGTGACTTTGCAGCAGCCGTGTATATAGAGTGTTTGACCTCTCCCCTCTACATCCAGTAAAAATGTCCAAATCATAAGTTTAAAATTGAATAAACCGTAGCCGGCGGCGCCAATACCAAATGTTATTAAATTCCGATCTTCTTCGGCGCGCGCACACTTTATGCGACTGGGAAAATACGTTTTGTTCTAACAACCAGAGATTATCTCGGACCAGTCGGAGTGCTGCAGCTAAGCGAGTTACGAACAGAAAAAGATTAAATTGGTGCTGTGATTCAGGAAATAAATGTACAGTTTAAAGTGGTAAAGTTTTTTATAAAAGATCGACGACTTTCATAAATGCAACAGATGATTTTTGTTCCTTTGTTACTCGAACATTTGCTACTACTTATAATATCTTATGGTGTACTTGTAAAGTCAAATGTAATGATAGGCATGGAATTGAGGTTATTTTATTTAAAAACTTTTTCTACTTTTAAAAAATTAGTTTTTGCCCAACGGCTTACTTTTGAACTTAACACTACTGACTGGGTTCCAATTTATTAGGTACGTACAAAGAAGGTTGCGTTGCTGTCGTTAAAAGACAAAGGAATAGATTGACATCCCTATCTTTCTTTGTCTGAGCGAACTTTTTAACTACAAATAAACAGAAGTCCCAGCTGAAAACGCGTCGAAACTGCGGAGTTACCCGCGTCACATACAGACAGTTATGTTGATTTCTTTCGCTGTTGTTGTGCAGTGTTTTACCGTGCCCCCGGGACCAGCCTAATACACGAATATTTCATGTACATGTACTGACAACTTTGGGTTTGGGGCTCAAATTAAGTCCCCAAGGCCTGCGGTGCGCCTTCGAAGGTAAGGTAAGGTTCACTTTGTGAAGTATGGGACTGGGACTAACGGCGAATCGGAAAACTATAAAACACAATGGTGTCTCAGGACATTTGCTTTGTTAACTCACTGAGAAAGGTTTTATGCAAATGTTGCTTTGATGTTGCAAACATTGGTCAACAGGAGAAATAAGACAATAGTTGCGTACTGTTATGACCGAGTTTAGACCGCTTAGTATGCACAGTTCTTTTCCATTACTTTACACTAGTTTGCAAAACTGGGCTATAAAAATAACTGCTTTATTAACATTTTAACGAGCTTTGTGTAAAGATGGTGTTGTCTTAAAATCATACCTAATTAATTCAAAAACTGTGAGGTGTTATTCAGCAAAAGGTTATCGCAAGCAAAGGTAGGTTGTAAGTTATTGAGTACGTAAGTTAATTTTAAAACATATCATAAAAAGTATTACTTTGGATTTACTATTTCATAAGGCGCAAATGCTTAATAATATTAACATTAATTAAACTTAAACAACTGAGGTTAGTCAGAAATATATTTTGATTAAATATGACTTGTGATTGCTACTATACGAGAATCATCGCTGCTTCATTCCATAAGCAGTGGCGCAGCAATGATTCACGTATACACAATCGAGCCGGCTCCCAATCATGGCCAGGATGCCGTTGCCACTACCCCTGCGCACTAGTAAAGCGCATTTTTTGCGCATTATGGCTAAAAAGCAGTTGACCCGTGCCTCAGCAAACATGCCTGAGGCACTGCAGAAGCGAGGCAGTCTTAACAGCACCCTGAACGCATGATTGAACTGTACCCGTAGGGCATTGAAGGTTTTTTGAGTATATCTAACCCACAGGCTACATGTGTAGAAGGAAGTGCAATAAGCTCTGAAAAGGTGACCTTCACATCCCTTGTACACCCCGCAAGCCTGCGGGCCAGCATGTTCGCTCTCACCGCTTAAGCATCGTCTAGCGCACATCTCGTAAAGAACACAAATGCTTCTTTTTTAATATTTTTTTTCTATTAATTCAATCTTCCTCACGTTATTTTGAATTAATATCGTTACTAACAACATTCGGACTTCCGAAATAAACGCATTTCATTTTATTTGAACAAATTAATCACACTGTTAAATCCCTCCCTTCAAATTAAACACTCCGGGGTAGTTTGAGCTCATAGTCAAACTACAAGTATTCTATGAACTGAAATTTCATTGGATTCGCGTCGTAAGACCGGGCGTCATAACGGAATCCCTTCCAAACTATTTGCATGACATTCCCAGCAGTGATTACAATGCTCAGGGGGGCATTCGCGGGAGGGGGAAGTGTGATGGGATGACACTGTAACGCTGAGCGAGGTGCTTTACGTATCGATAGCTTAAATTGAAGTGTCGATAGGTAACAGAAAAGTTCAAATTGGTCACTTTGTCGCACTATAGGTATATAGCCGGCCTTAAAACGTAAGCACTTTTTAAAAAAGAGGTGATTGTGGCGCAGTGGTTGCAGCGCTTTTGGTAGTGATACCAAAAGTTAAGCAACCTACGCAGCTACGGCGAGGTAATTTTTGGGATGGGTGACCATTCTGACCATTTAAGTGACGTCTATTTACAAGCATCTCCGTGCTTCGGAAGGCATATAAGTCGTTAAGCCTAGTCAGAGGCCCTCGACGGCTTAATAACATCTGACAGTAAGGTAGGTCACTTACCTTACAAACATCCCTCCACCAATCCGCACTGAGCCCGCGTGGTGGAGTATGGCTCGCACCACCTCATAGTTGAGGTGAAGCCTGTGCCCAGCAGTGGGACGTTTATAGGCTGATGAGAACTTTTTAAAATAAATTAATGATTTTTATTTAGGTCAAGGTGTGAACGTGTGTTTACATCTAGGGGATGCATTCAAACGTCACATAGAGATGAGGTAGGAGATATCATCGATGACTTCATTATTTTAGCACATACGAGTAGATCCCAATTTGTTGCATATTAGCACAACATCACATACATTGATCTGACTCCGTGGTAAGTAGCTAAAGCACTTGTGTTACAGATATCAAAATCAACAGTGGTATTACAAATGAACTCAAAATAAATTTATATAACACCCAGCCCAGTACAAACAGACATGTTCATGCACACAAATGTTTGTACAGTGCGGGGATCGAACCCGCGACCTCTTGGTTAATAGTCAACTTCTGACCATTACACCAAAGTGTTCGTCAAAGTCTTAAAGTAATCTTGCCAAAAATAGATATGAATGTTCTTTTTAATATAGCAATTGTTGTGCAAAGTAGTGCTATCTCTCTATCTGGGTGTCCACGGAAGACCAGCGTCGTGGCATTCCTTAGATGCTACGACACATGCTGAGTGGCCCACCTTTTCAGTATCTTGTGTATGTGATATTGAATGTGTTTTTCTTTTTGCTAAAATATGTGATACTGAATAAAAATGTTTTCTTCTTCTTCTAATATGTACATAACTACTATATCATGATAATTTATCAACAAACTGTGCATGTGAATATCGATATTCGTACTTCATTGGTTGTCAGGGTGAAAGGGTTGGGCCAACACGACAACGACCACCGTTGCAGACAAGTAGTTGAAACTATTCGGCTGTCGGTTGATTGATATTAGGCAGGTGAGTTTACACCCGTAATAAACTGTTGTGTAACTGTCACGATACTGACGTCAACTCATCCAACTGGCAAACAACTTACATCCCGGGTGATGGGTTTAATTGTCATCTTAATGACTGCGTCACAGAAGTCCCAGGATTGTTTAATGGCGCGTAACGATGCCGTATGTCATGGTACTGTATTTATTCTGTTGTTGAGTGTCCTATACTCGTATTGCAACCAAAATGCATATTAGTGTCATCCTACAAAGGCCGTTTGGCCATATGGTTGGTGGGTGGTACCCAAATACACTGCGTTTTCGACCTAATGATTTAATATTTACTTTTATTTATTGATATTATGATATATTATGTCAATTTATTTTTGCGTTATTAATTAACCACAATTTACCTTTCTCATTTAAACTGTACCCATTGCCTTGTTTCTGCATGTCCTTGAGGTTGACTGGCAGAAAATGCTTTTAGCATTAAGTCTACCCTTTGTACATTTCTTGTGCAATAAATAAAAAGTTTGTCTGCCCAGGTAGACATCAATTTGTTTCTCAATACTCTACGAAATGCGAAAGACTTACTGTTTAACGATAAGCACTTTGACGACCACTTTGGTGTAATGGTCAAGAAGTTGACCATTAAACAGGAGGTCGCGAGTTCGATCCCCGCACTGTACAAACATTTGTGTGCATGAACATGTCTGTTTGTACTGGTCTGGGTGTTATATGTATTTATTTAAGTTTATTTGTAATACCACTGTTGATCCTGATATCTGCAACACAAGTGCTTAAACTACTTACCACGGAGTCAGATCAATGTACGTGATGTTGTTGTATAAAAAAAGCAAAGCATAGTCTCGTATGTAGATTTGTTAACCGTATCAAAAACAAGTTGTAAACAAATACAATACAAATACAAATATTTTTATTAACAAGATTATTGTAATTAAACATTATGAGGTAGGTACAGTAGATATTATACTATAGATTAAATTATTACACAATGCAAATCATGTTATGCCAATAACAATACATTTAGCTATTAACTGTGGGCCCCACACTAGGAAATTCCTGTATCGTAGACACCCGATGGTTTGCGACGGATGCAAGTGACTATGTGTAATGAATGAATTGAAGATGATAAAGTGTGTGTGCGCGTGTGTGCAAATGTGTTGTGTATGTGAGTGAACAAAACAAAGGTTACGGCTACGTTAAGAGAGCTCGTGCCACCTCGAGGCAGAGGGCGTCTCCGCGGCCGACTCGTTAGCCCGCCGGTAACGGCCGCGCGCCAAATGCGATCGGCCCGTTTCCGCCCGTTACGACTCATGACGAGATAAATCCAGCCTTAATATGCTGTCTACGTCGGATCTAAGAGGTCCTACTCCGCAACGTTTCGTTCGTATTTTTGGGTCTGGCTTCGCTCACACGTCCAATTGAAGCTCGTAAGAGGAACAGGGATGGTTGTATCCGAAATTACAAACAACGGCTTATAGGGCAGAATTGATGTCAGTAAGAAAGCTTAATATCTGTAACCTTTTGTTCGATGACATGGTAACGATACGTGAATAAAAGGACAAGGGAAACCAAGTGCCACATTGAAGCAATATTTACAATATAGCAATCGGCCCGGACTTTAGACCAGATAAAACCAGCCTCAGTTTGCTGTCTAAGTAGGATCAAAGTAGATCTGGGTCCCTAGACAAAGTAATATTGACGAAAATCGACATCGACTTCTTTACTTAGCGAAGGCAAACGTAGTTCCAGACATTTTGAAATCGATAACAAATATTATCATCGACAATCCAATGTAACTTTGTAGATTGGGACCCTGATATAAAGTAAGAGATGTAGCAAAGTTGTAGGTATCATATAATCTCCCATCAGCCTATATTAATACGTCCCAAAATGTAGCCGAACTACACCAAGCGGGTTCAGTGCGGATTTGTGGAGGGGTTGTTTGTAAGCTGCGTGACCAACCTTACTGATGACCAGGCTCAACAACTTATATATCTGTCGATATTAACCATGACCAACATTTTACAACAACTTACCTTAACATTAATGAGTCTTGGCTGGTCTTGCAACATTAAGAACACTTAAAGAAACAGTAAGAGAGTTATTTTTATCTGCCCATTGATCAATGGTAAGTCATTATAAAGATTTGTACAATTCACAACTAAGCGAACCATATTCTCGTGATAACACAAAGACCAAGTTCATACGTCATATCAAATAGTAATAGGTACAGTCAAACATCTTCACTCCGAGTAATAAAATCTACATACATTATTCGTCATGCGTGGCTCTGTGTACATATATCTTATATCCAGACGACGTTCCCCATTACGGGCTATTCACCTTAGCAAACAGACAACAGGAATATCTCAAACACAAATATTTTATTATTAAAGTAAAATAAAATACAATCCCTTCTTCGCAATAACATTTACAAATATGCAAACAACAGAAATAAGCAATTTCCGGATTCCGTAAAAGGGTCTTTCTCTATTTCTACAGAGTAATCATATTAGGACCTTTTTTGGTTAAGTTTCTGCCTTATATCCGAGAGGTCCTGGGTTCGAATCCCAGGACGAGCCAAAATTGTTTCTGAGATTTTCTGTCATTAATTTTACAAAAACAGCTCGGAGTCGGGAAGCAGGCGGTGTTACACCCCCGTGCCTCGGAAAGCACGTTAAGCCATATATTTCCAAGAAGAAGCGTAAATTAAATAAATACTGAACTAGATAAGATGTGTAATCTAGCAACATTACTAATTTGATCGATCCGTGAACCAAAATATACGTCAATTATACATTATTTCAACATTTCGGTTGGATTGCCGTCTCACCGAACTTTGAGAGTGATGGAACAGTGAGTGCACCTGTGCATTGCGCTCATACTTGTGCACTATAATATCTCCTGCGTAGTTGGCTGATTTCTGTTGAGATTGACCGCCGTAGTCGAAATCGGCCAGGAGGACTTTTAATATTATTGACCAAAATAGACAAAAAATGGCCAAGACCGTGCGAAATGGGACTGTAAAGTAGGAGAGCAGACCCAGGGAGCCGTATTGGTAGCAACCGGGAACCACGCTGGAATAATAATTTTACTCATTTTTTAAATATTATAGGGCCCACTAACAGGGAAAATAATACATCTGTAAAAGTTACAGAATAACAATCTAACTCTTATTTTATGAGAACCAGTTTCATAAATCTAATGCAATAAAGTTTTCAATCGTATGTGACATAAAACCTAACTGGTCTCTTTGTAGGAATTGTAGTGTGACCCTAAATTTTTCTCTGGCCACTGTAATCCTACGAAAACAAAGCCACCCAACCGCAACCGTTATTAACCCTAACTAGGAATAACTGTTATTATTTAACCCGCCCGATAAGGCGAAGGGCCGATAATTCCATTAGGTTGGAATAGTGAGCGCTTTTGAATAAGGCCCGTCTTCCACCAAAAAGAGCGCGAAACAAGCTGTAACAAACGAATTGAAAACTATACACGTATAATACACATTTGGTGTCTATAGATGTTAAGGTTCTGAATCGAGTGGTCGCAATGCTTGGGAGGAAAACGTTCCTAAAAGTCGATGTCCTTTAGCCGAATTAAATTCGAGGGTTTTGTGATCCCATCGCATATCGGTGAGGCTTTGAAGGAAACCCAAAGGTTTAGCTTTGGTGGAGTAGTGGATTATCAAGATTTTTTTTCTATTTTATACCTGCAAAAATGTTTTTCATTTCCATTAATGTTGTGGTTTACAGAATTTACTTCTAGCATATATATATATACTCCCAAGCGGATCTCGGCTACGGTGACCGCTTTCTGATTCCTTTTTCCGTTCTTCAAGATGGGATAAGTTGGGCTGTCCTGTCATGTGCCCTTTCACGACTACAGTAGCCAATTTTGTTTGAGAACGTGCGCGAACATTGGCCACACGTTAAGACACCGTTCACATAATTATAAAATATAGCCGCTGGAGGTCTAGCTTTTAGAGCATCGCGTTTGTTATCTAGGTCAAGTTTTCGTTGCTCTTCAAAGTCATTGACTTTGCTAAGAATTAAGCGCCACCATTCAGGGCGACGTCTTGCCGTTTCCTCCCATTTTAGCGGGTCAATATCGCATCGCTTCATATGTCTTTTCTGAACATCCTTTAAACGTAAGAACTGGCCGCCTGGTTTCCGCTTGCCGTCCTGGAGTTCAGAAAAGAAAATGCGTTTCGCGACTCTCTCGTCAGCCGACTTTCGACTTCTAGCATAGGAGATTTGCAACGCCAGTTGCGAGAGTTTGCAATAGTACTCGCCGTCATTGCAAACGTTGAGTTCTTAGCTGAATGTTAAGCTTTTGTTAATTCAATCGCAATTTTCGACTGTGAAGTTCCCAGTCGTCAAGATTTGCAGTCCACTTCCCACGATTTCTCATGGCCTCAATAAAGGGATCATTACATTCAAAACTACCAACATCGGATTATAACAAAATCGCTTTGGAACAAGCAGTGTTTCATTTTCACGAGTACCAATGTCTCATATTCTGGTTAACTCGTAATTTGTAATCAACTCCACCATCCTGTGTATGAATAATTAAGCGAGTAGTTATACATATTCTAACGAGGAAGTGCCTTGGATATTCGTAAGCTGGTGCTCAGAGGAACGGCTTGTTTCCCCTAGGGCTTAGGGCTACTGGCCGGCCCGAGCCTGTAAATCCGCGCCGATTTTGGAAACAATTGCTCGCCAGGAATCACCCGGATTATCGTCAAACGTGGACGCTACAATATTTTTGTAACTTAGTTACGATCGCAGTTACATTGAATGACCCATGTATTTTTCGTTAGTGTAAAGAAATCACAAAGCTGTAGACGTAAGGGTGACTATCAAAAATACATGATTGCAACACACTGACGCGCATATGCCTAACACGTTTTTTCACGGTGTTTGCATGTTTACAAAATTGTAATTTAACTGCCTCGTTGGTGTTATGGCAAAGTTTCTGCCTTTCATCCGAGAGGTCTCGGATTCGAATCCCAGGTCAGGCCAACATTGTTTCTGAGGAAAGCACGTTAAGCCGTTGGTCCTGCGCCTGATCTCTCTCTAGTCATGTCGGATTACCGTCTCATCGTACTTTGAGAGTGATGGAACAGTGAGTGCACCTGTGTATTGCGCTCACACTTGTGCACTATAATATCTCCTGCGTGGTTGGCTGATCTCTGTTGAGATTGGCCGCCGTGGTCGAAATCGGCCAGGAGGACTATTATTAAATTGTAAATTACATGAATGCTTCTGTACCAATCTTTTTTCTAAGATAAACTATTATCCCTTTTTGTTTGATAAAATTATATTTAATTATTAAACCTTTTCACTTTGACACACCGGTGTACGAATGAGCGTAGAATATTTTCGCTCAAATATTAACCCGAAATATAACCCGGCCAAAATTGCTAAGGATAGGGTTTGATAAGGTTTGTACGTGTGCGGGCGGAATACGCTACTCGAAGCTCCGCTTGCTGGATAGTGACGGATATTACACAAATATTGTTATAACACTCACATAATACACAATAAATATACAAGAGAAAACGAAGGAAGGTTTTGCAGAAACGTTCCGTAACGATTTTTATCGGATTTGCGGTGTTTAATTTTATGTAATTTACGAAAACGCCAAAACAAATAATAGGGATGTGGACTGTACTCAAATAAGTCTATAATTTTACCATTAAAAGGTAGTTTCTATAATAAAAACAATAAAAAACACAATATTTTTTCAAGAACCAAAGGATTAATTTTTTATTTAATAAAATGTAATTAAATATTTCACCCTCAAGTCACGTGACAATCAACGCCAATCAAAAGGCGTAACGTCACTTGTTGCCAAACAAGAATTTTCACTGTCAAGTACTATGTGTTTGTTGATATTTGGACAATATTATTATTTTGATTCCCGTGAAATTTCTCCGAAATTCATTCAATTATCTTATTGAATCAATTTTTAAAGGCTTTCCTATCATGGTAAGCGGATATATTAAGGCAGATAGTTCAAATTTGCCATAAATTGATTGCTTTACGGTGGCTAATTTCTTCGCAACAAATAGGTAGTAACTTCTGCTCTGCTGATTTTAGAAATGTGAAGACTTCTATGTAAGTAATATAGTATACGAGGGCGGTTTGATAAGTCCATGACTTTCAGGCTGAATAGAAACTTTTTTTATTTTTAATGATATTTTCTTAAAAGTACTATTTTTGCGAACCTAAAATAATTCTATTTTCAAATATGGCGCGAAAACAATATTTAATAACAAAAGAAGTTTGGCGGCTGTGAAGGTGTTCTTCGAAAATGGAGAAATCCGAGTTTCGAGTCTTGATTAAACACTATTTTTTACGCGGGAAAACCATTAAGCAGACCGAAGACAAGTTGAAAAAATATTACGGGGATTCAGCGCCGTCTCATGGAATGGTACATAAATGGTTTACTGAGTTTCGTTGTGGACGTATTACAACCAATGATGCCGAGCGCCCAGGAAGGCCGATTGAGGTAACCACTGAGGACATTGTTAACAAAATCCACGATATTGTTTTGGCTGACCGTCGAGTAAAGATACGCGAGTTAGCTGAGGCTGTGCACATCTCAACTGAACGAGTGTTTCATATTTTGCACGATATTTTGGGAATGAAAAAACTTTCTGCAAGATGGGTGCCGCGCTTACTGACAGTCGACCAAAAGCGAAAACGCGTGACTACTTCTGAGGCATGTCTGGCTATGTATAATCGCAATCCAAGTGAATTTTTGCGTCGGTACGTAACCGTGGATGAAACGTGGGTCCACCATTATACGCCAGAGACTAAACAACAGTCAAAGCAGTGGACTTCTACCGGCGAACGTGCACCAAAGAAGGCAAAAACGGTATGTTCGGCTGGTAAAGTGATGGCAACAGTATTTTGGGACAGTCAAGGGGTTATTTTCATCGATTTCTTGGAGAAAGGCAAGACAATAACCGGTGCTTACTATGCTGCATTGCTGGAAAGATTTAATGAAGAGTTGATGAAGAAACGACCGCATCTAGCAAAGAAAAAAGGTTCTATTTCATCAGGATAATGCTCCGGCCCACTCGTCTGCAGTCGCGACTTCAAAACTTGTCGAATTAGGATACGAATTATTGCCGCACCCTCCATATTCACCAGATTTGGTGCCCCCCCCCCCCCCTGTGACTTCTTTCTCTTCCCAAACATGAAGAAATGGCTTGCTGGGCAAAGATTTTCATCCAATGAAGAGGTGATAGCTGCAACCGAGGCCTATTTTGCAGGCTTTGACAAAAAGTATTTTTTGGATGGGTTGAAGAGATTGGAGCATCGCTGGAAAAAGAGTGTAGAGTTGAAAGGAGAGTATGTAGAAAAATAAAATGTTTTTGTACACAAAATATATGTTTTTCTTTTCAAAGTCATGGACTTATCAAACCGCCCTAGTATAATATATCAGTATTACTCAGGATACACTACAATAGTAATCGTAGGTATTTATAAAGTCCAAAAGTAAAATTGAATCCTACTACTATTATAAAGGCGAAAGTTTGTAAGTATGGATGTATGGATGTATGGATGTATGGATGTTTGTTACTCTTTCACGTAAAAACTACTGAATGGATTTGAATGAAACTTTACCACAATATAGATTATACATCAGAATAACATATAGGCTACAATTCATAAAGAATTTTTAAGATAAAGGCTTTCCACGCGGACGAAGTCGCGGGCGGCCACTAGTGTTATATAAAATAATAGGATTTTGAGGTTCTGTCTTTTTAACAAATTGTTTCATTCCTTTTTAGTTGCTCAGCAGGCAGCCATATTGGAGACGATGCTGTGGGATATGTACAACTTCGACGAGATGCAAAATTGTGCACAGTTAAGTACAAAATTTGCCCGGAGTATAAAATTTGTAGTAAACCATATTCATCCACTACGGTTGTGGATAAAGAAAACGGTGTAATAGTGAGTGCCGAGGGTCATGATTGTGCTGCTTCTCAAGGAGGTTGCAAACATGCTGTGGCATTCATCATGTGAAAAGGAATGAAATAAAAAACAATTAAAAATGTTCAGTTGTTGAAACACCAGTCAGATTTCTACAAAGATTATGTTATAATGTGTTCAATGGACCAACTGTGCTTGAAATACAAGGATGCTGACTGTGAGATTTTTTTAGTATATTAAAACCTTTATTATTAGAACTACCTAAATGGAAATCACAGACACAAGATACTAGTGCTGGATCCCGACGGGCTAGTTGAAGCCACATTTTTCGCATCGTTTTTGTACATGGAACGTGAATAGATAGATTTTAGGTGTTTTAATAGTAGTACTTTCACACTACGGCACCGCAAAACATTTATAAAATGTAGAATCCATCTTATTAACTCAAAACTACGAAATAATTTTCTATTACATACAACTTCGACAATGTTTGCCAACAAGTGACGTTACAGCGGGCGTTTGACAGGTTTCCACGTTTTGGCGCGAAATTTGGAATGGAATTTTAATTAACTTATTTTCAAGTTATTAGTTGTATTAAAAAAATAATAACAACTAGTTTGGGCTCTATTTGCTACTTATGCATGGTTTTAAACACTTTCCCAAAAATAGTCCACATCCCTATTGAGGATGATTCTTAGCTAAAACAAAAGTTTTATACAACCATTCAAATTGATTGGTTAATTGAGATACTCTACTAGATACATACAGGGTGGCAGGCGAGTTGACGTTCAAAGCTAAAATTTAGGTTCCTTATATTAAGGTTCATCCAAATCACTCACCATGTATGTTCTACGATTTTGTTTATCTCTATATATATATATATATATATATATATATATATATATATATATATATATATATATATATATATATAATTCTCGTGTCACAAACAATGTTTGTTCCCGTACTCCTCCGAAACTGCTTGACCGATTCTAATGAAATTTTGTGAGCATATTCAGTAGGTCTGAGAATCGGCTAACATCTATTTTTCATACCCCTTAGTGATAAGGGTTGTCCACCCTTAACATTTATATGACAAAACAACGTTTGCCGGGACAGCTAGTGTTATATAAAATTCTCGTGTTACATTGTTCGTTCCCGTACTCCTTCGAAACGGCATGACCGATTCTCATGAAATCTTGTGATCATATTGAGTAGGTCTCAAAATCGGCTAACATCTATTTTTCATATCCTTTAGTTATAAGAAAAATAATTTATACAGCAAAACAACGTTTGCCGGGTCAGCTAGTAGAATGTATAATCATTTCTATGTATTTTTTTCATTATGAACTCTTAATTAAGCCTTAAAGTCTTATGACTCAATTCATTGGGGTAAAATACTATTTTATTTTATGACTAGTATATTTCTTCGGTTATGATGTTTTGTTCATTCTTTTTTATCTTGATGTTTCTGGTATCTTTAATGAGGAATTTATTGTGGTAATATGCTATCCTGACTAAATAAAGACAATTACAGAAGACCACCTCGTACTCGCCAGAATAAGAAAAAACAACAATAACAGTTGAAAATTAAAGGAAACAAATCATAAAAATAATTATATCTCCTACTACTTAGCAAAATTGTAGAACATACATGGGGCTGATTTGGAAACACATAATGTAAGGCATCTAAATTTTAGCTTTTATTTTATTTATTGGATAACCAACCACATAATACATTACACTTATGCTACAGAGCTTATGTAATTCGAAGTGTTTATAGGTTTTCACAAATTATGTAAACAAGCCGAAATACAAAGAGCTACCTCCCTCTTAAGCGAGAAGATAAAAAAAAGAAGAGAGAGAGCTTTGATCGTCACCTCCCCGGACACCCTGTATATCTATTTTAATCACGGATACAGTCAGCAAGTCCAGCGTCAGTCGTTACACAATCTATCCCAGGCGGAGCCATTAGCGGGAAGTGAGCCAATCAAAGTTCTCCAGAACAATCATTACGATGATTTTATACGCCACGCATCTATGCTACGAGCTATTAAACTTTGCTTATAAATTTTATTAGAAGTTACACAACAACACATCAGCAGTTCGAATAATGAGATATCTACCTATAAAGTTTGACCAATAAGTCAAAGATAAGCAGGACTATTGTAACTATACAGTGTTTGACGACCATGTCAACAATAAACAATGTTGACAATAAAAACAGAATAAACATGCAAAAGGCTATGCAATGCACAATTGTGTTCATTGGTTTGATTACAAATTGAACTTCTTTTATCTTTATGGCTTTGAGAGACGTAGCCATTATTAAGTAAAACTATATTTTTTTTTATGTTTCAAGGAACACACCAATTGCCTAGCCCCAAACTAAGCGCCAGCTTGTGCTATGGTGACTAGGATAACGGATAGAAATACTTCAATACATTTATAATCACCCATGACTCAAGTACAAATGCTCGCGCTCATCACACAAACATTTGCCCCTAGCAGGATTCGAACCCGCGACAAACAGTTTTGTAGTATATTGAACTTGATTTGGAAAATGTGTCGAATTAAATCTAAAAAACTTGAAGGAATACTATGAGTATCACCGCGGTAACGCAAAGTGCCCGCACGCTAAAGTTTTTTATAATTTTCCTAATAATAATAATAATAAATGTTTATTTGCATAAAAACATGGTATTTGTAGGTGGTGCAATAAAATGAGTGCAACATGTTTTGCTTATAATTAGCATGCAAATTTAAGTTTTACATGAATCAAATCAAAAGAATTAAAATAATATCAATTACAGTTTAGTTCACAAATTATGTCAATAAACAATTACATAACCATAAATTTAAACAAAGTCATACTAAATCTATAAGCAGCGCGTGGGAGTGCTCCCTTACTTGATCACCCCTTAAGTATCTTATTGCCAGTCATTTTACACCTGCAGCCTATGGACCTCATATACGCAGAGAGCCATCAATGCCTTGCGAGTGCAGTATATCAATGGTTTCAGGATGCTATTGGGGCTCTCTCGACACTGTAGTGCTTCAGGAATGTTCGCTGCAGCTCGTGTTGATGGCTTTCATGCCATTATGCGCAAAAGAATCGGGTCCTTGATGCGCAGGGTGCGTGGGAGCGCCAATACCATCCTGAACACCATTGCATTAAGGGAGGATAGTCCCATATTAAGGCACTGGGTGGCAGAGCATTTGTCTCCCACCAAATTTAATTATGTATAAATTTCTCTTAAAAAATAATGTTAACGTAGTTTTAAGTCATCTGTCACTAACACTTTATGGATTTATGGTCCGAAATAAAAGATTTTTAATTTAAATTTAATTAACAAGAAATATGATGATAACATACAAACCGTGCTAAATGTTTATCCATGTTATAACATAAAAAAATTGTACCAAGATATAACGAAGAAAGGCACGATTTTAGCATAGAAATGGAATCCAATAGGAAATAACACTAACCGTATCGTTGATTCGTGCCGGAATTCCTGGTATTTATACATTTTAATACAACTGTTTTACCTACTTCTTTTTCTTAGCTTCGCTTGGCCTAGGCCGAGGACGTTACCTTTTTTTTTTTAAATCAATCATTTATCAATATTTAGAATTCTTCGGAAATACGACAAGGCTGCATTACGATAAAATTTTAACCATACGTTTAAAAGTAAATTTGTATCACCAAAAGCAATGAATGACGGTAATCTATTTTTAAGGCAGCGTACAATCGTGTAATAATTATAATGTTTTCATAACTATTATGCACAAAGTCATTCACAAACGCACAACTCAACTGAACTTTCAGACCAACTTTCGTGGTGCTTTTTGTGTTATTTTCTTAAAAACAACTGCCGGCTAGTTTTTCTGCTACTTTCATGTAGAAACAGGAGAATGGAGTGGTCTCGCGGAGTCGTGCTTAATTGAGAGCCTTTTTGCGCGGTCGACTGTGCCCGCGCCTGCGCCCGCGCGCCGCTAACTTCGTTTTGCTAAACTTGCTCCGCGCGAGACGAGGACGTTAAAAGAATGTTCGCAAGTTTTGTAATTAATGCAGTTGGACTTGATGGTTCGGGATTGGACATCTTATCGGCTGTGATATGTTAAGTAAGTTATTCTTTTTTAATTTTTTATTACTATTAGGCCAATTGATTCGGCTTTATACTTGTATTTCAAACAACTTTAAAGATAGTAATATGTGAGAACTGTATGCGTTATTTTTAAAGATCTGACATGTACTATATTATAGAGCGATAAACGATTCTATTCTATTCTATTAAATGGTGATACCAATGCGGACGATTGCTTTTGACGAATTTGTTCCTGGTAATTCCAGCAGCCTGAGTACACTCGGGTAATGCATTTGGTGCTGGAACGTCATCATTATAAACATCTCAATTGCTACAGGAATCTCTGTCATCACCCTCATCGCCAGTCGCGCCACCATCACCTTTGCAGCCTTACCTTACCTGCTAATGTAGGTACTCAATAAATTGATTCGAAAAATTACTGATTTAAATTAGATTTGCTAAGGAAATAAGTTGTGTTCTGTTACTTAAATATATATTAAATAAATAAAAAAAATAAAAGTTAATCCTAAAACGAGTTTAATTATATCCTTTTTGACCCAAAAAAAAGTGACCAGTGAACTTGCAGTGATAGTGCAGGACGTAGGAATTTTAAGGCTAATTTACTAATCACTATATTTATTGGTTTTTCTCCAAATTAAAGACTAGAAAGGTTTTTTTTTAATATAACATCATATTATTATTTGCACCACAAAATACATATAAATTAATAATTTTAACAAACTATAAAAAAGGTGAGCGTAACGCGTTAATGGATGCGGAAAGTTTAATTCGTAATTGCAAATGAGATTACAATGGCGACGGCCCTTTTAGCAAAATGACTATTATTGGCGGCCGCTCAGCGCGGATTACATTGTTTCATCACAGCCGCGAGACAACAGCTAGCAAAGGGTAACTTAATTATTACGAATAAGTATAAATGCCCTTAACATCAGACTTAAGAGCCAGCGCTCATATGTATACATGCTGTCGCTGCGACCTGTCTCTGTCAACGACTGACTGAACGCGACTTTAGCCGTGGCAGCTATGGCAATAGGCTCTAGCCTATCATCTATGATACCATCAATCGTTGACACACTCTTTATTATCTGTCAAAACGGTCTGCCTCCAAAGATTTTGTTATGGGAATACAAAAAACGTGACGTCACGGTAGTGTATCGGAAATCGCAGTCAATTGACCGAATATTTATTAAATTTTGTGATTAAAAATTGGTTTCTACAGCTTTTTGGAAATATACTGGTTGTATTAGGGGCCATGTTTCTCAACGCCATGGTCTTGAAAATATTTAAGATGACACATCATGCCTATTGGTTGGCAATCGTTTAGCAGCGAGTCGCTGCGAGAGTGTGCCGCATATATGCGGTGGCTTTATATCGTTCACCTGCATTAATCGTTATTTTACTCTATAATAGATATCAAAGGGCTTTGAACTTAGTACACACATGTTTTCAAAAAGAACTTTTTTACCAAGCAAGACACAGACTTGTGTGTCTTTACAGTTCGTTTAATTTTCTTTTAGTAAGATTTTATAAGATGAGCAAACAACTTCGCACCCCTAGTTACCAAGCTGATCTTCTCAGCATACACGTTCAAGGATCGTCGCTCTAGTGAAAATTAGTATTCTAGCCAGCGCGCCCAAGATTTTGTGTATAAACCTCGCGACATGTTCCTGCGCGAAACACTCTCAAAATGGAAAGCAGCAAAATAAGATAGTGAGTGAAAGGCCTCGCCTACTGGTGAATAAAAAGAAAACTGTATTTTTTCAACTATTATATCGCACAAATTGTTATGAAGTAGCCAGCTAATGTAATACTGACCTGGAAAGGCTGTCGGTAATCTATGTTAAGTGATTACAACGGCTTACACGATAGTACGCGAGAACGCTTTTAAGACGCGTCGGGTAAATTAACACAGCTGTTTGCAGATTATATCCCGATGTGCGATACAACTCTAGGTATGGCTACCATCAATCATCACGACTGGAACAATCAGGATTTAAGTGCTTTTTGGAAATTAATTTCAATTGTATCATGTCTGCAATGTTATGCTTTAATTTGAACTGGCCAAACTTTTCCAGGAATTTACATGATTTTAATATAATATTCAACAAGCTATATTAAAACAAAGCTTTTGGGTTAACAATGCAAGAAGGCTGTATTGAAAACTGGAAAAAATAAGTATCTACTTTATTTCATAAGCAATTACTTAATACTT
The DNA here is from genome assembly GCA_963921415.1 of Pyrausta despicata. NCBI lineage: Eukaryota > Metazoa > Arthropoda > Insecta > Lepidoptera > Crambidae > Pyrausta > Pyrausta despicata. The sequence goes on from OY992847.1 coordinate 18,625,589, forward strand.
AGTTTCTCATCTCCTAAACACATGGTTACAACATCTGATAAACCCATCCGCCGAATTGCCTCCGCATCGGTAACGACGTTCAGTAGTAACCTAATCGGGAAATTGGCGCACAAATTGCGGGCCGGAGTCGAACCCCGGTCCCCGGGGGCGCGCCTAACCACCGCGCCGCCCAGCCGCTGGGACTAGAGGCCGGATTAACTGTAAGTGGTTTTAGTTTCATGTGTTACCATTGGACCTGGTGACATTTGATTACACATCATGTCAGTGGATGATTGAATCACTAAATGTCAGCGTAGATAGTTTTCAGTTAACTAAGAGAGTAACTTAAGTAATTAGAGAATATTGTTAACCTTGTAGACATAGAACCTGGCCACCATTTCCACTGCTTTTCCAGGTCTACATAGCCGTATCTTTGGGCACAAATGACACATATGTCGTCGTTTCACCCCTGTATTTGAAAAAAAATCAGTCGCGTAGTTGCTCTCCGTTTTAACTTTCGTTTGTAGAACAAGCGTTGTTATCATAATATTATCAAATAATTTTACAACCTACTATCCTGGGATATTAAATTCATGATAATTTATATAGTGAGTTTCAAGTTTGATTAGCTATGGAGTAAGACACCTCTTACAGCGTAATTCCCTGAGATTCTCCCAGCTTATCCCTGACCGCTACTTCTGAAAAGCTTATCATAGTATTATAAAAAGTCTCCGTTACACCTATGTGACTTGTCACATGCTAGTTTTTAAGGAGCAACTGAAATCTAATTACACCTGTAACAGCGTAATCTTGACAAAATCAGTAAAGACCTTTCTGATGTACCAACTAGATGATCCCTCACACCGCTTCTTTAAAAAGGCCTTAAATCCATCACGAAAATCTCCGTTACATCGGTGCGTCGGGCTTTAAATCACGAAAATCTCTGTTACACCGGTGCGTCGTGGTGCATGCGAGTGCGTCACCGAATATTAAATTAAGCCGGTAAGCTGAACAGAGCTCGTCATGAGAGCATCATAAATTTCCACAGAGATTTGGAGATAGGCTAATCATTCACACAATAAACTAAATTGTTGTCAATTTAGTAGGTTTATTTAGTAGGTATATAGACTATTCCAGTTTTAGCTTCTTCTTGATACAAACAAATCTATATCTGTATAAACAGTTACTTGGTGTATATTGCTTTGCTATTTACGGTCACGACAAATTTGTCGCTTAGCAAAATGAGAAAAGTATGTAAGTAACCTAATTTAGTCAGTTATTTGGTCAGTGACCTTTTTGAACACGATCTAAAAAAAAAGTTAAAAATAACACTACGACAAGGCTAATTATTGTTGGGAGTCAAATGAAAACCGTATGCGCCGCTAAATTAGTTCACCGTAATAAAAACATTAATCTCCGTAACGACGCTAATCCTAGCTATCTGCTGATCAGCTGTCGGCCGTCACGCGATTCGCCACTCAATCATTGGACAAGGAGTTGCAGATTACCTGGAATAGAATTACATACTTAATCAATGTCTGGAAGAGTTATTTTTTTTAAAACAATTCCTAAACATCGTTAGTCTGTGTGTTAAAGTTTTTAACTAAAATGGATTTAAACTCATCAATCAATCGTTTAAACCTAATTCAGTCTCCAGTCCTTCGCAATCTAGTGATACTAAAAAGCATATAATGTTACATTTATTGTAAGGCTTTTTTGTGAAAGAAAATAAATACAATGTATTATTATTATTTGTAATTTATTATTAATATTATTATTTACCAAGCTTCAAACAAAGCATGAGCTTGTGGTTGATGGCTAGGATAACGGCTTTTGATAATTTTGTAAAAAAAAAATTGGTTGCCTGTAAAGTCGGTATACGGGCGAAAGTTTTACGTGACAACGACTTTGAGTGGTAAAATAATTTTAATGTGAATATTCATTCGTATAACATGAACCGGTGTGTATGCCTATCTCTCTCACTCTCTCTCTCTCGCTCTGTCTCACTCGCTCTTAGGCGGGCTAACCATGCCCGAGTCGAAGGGACGCGTGCCTCTCACTCGCTCTCATTGTGAGCGCGGAACGTGATCGTAACGAAACGCAGTTTCTTGAAGTGTCACCCGGCAAACCAATTTATAAGACGTTGTCACGTCAAAAAAACATTCAAAAGAGAAAAACCCCTTAACAAGCTATTAAAACCGCTGGTGAGCTTCAACGACTGGACGAATTTTGACCAACCATAGCTAAGAACCACCGTGATTAAAGTATCTTCGAAAAAAGAAACCGCACTGAAATCGGTCCATCCGTTCGGAGACTACGATGCCACAGGCTGCCACACACAAAAACACACATATAAACACACAAACAGACATAGGCGTCAAACTTATAACACCCTTCTTTTTTGTTGGGGTTCAAAATGCACAGGTTATTAAGAACACTCGACAAACACAAGTTTGAGTTGAAAAAAAATTTAGATACCCAAAATTTAAATTTGAGTGACCAAATACTCAACGACGACCGTTGAAGCATGTCAAATCTTGGGCATATGCCACTCCGATTATTTTTCACCTCAATGTCGAACAGCATTGATAATCTTCATATTTCCAGCATAAACAACAAAATTTGAACCTTTTCTCTTTTTTCCAGGTGTCATGGATCCGGCACCGCGACCTGCACATCTTGACCGTGGGCGGGTACACGTACACGTCGGACCAGCGGTTCCAGGCGACGCACTCGCCGCACACGGACGACTGGACGCTGCACATCAAGTGGGCACAGCAGCGCGACGCCGGCGTGTACGAGTGCCAGGTGTCCACGCAGCCGGTGCGCTCCTTCTTCGTCACGCTGCACGTCGTCGGTGAGTGCCCTAGCTCCAGGCGCCTGCACGCTGCACGTCAAGCGGGCGCAGCAGCGCGTCGTCAGCGTGTACAAGTACCAGGTCTCCACGCAGCCTCCTCTTCGTCAGATACTTTAATGTTCATAGTTCGTATTTGCGTAAAGCGCGATGTTAACTCTCTTTGAGTAGACTTAATTTTGGTCGTCCAAATAAGAAATGTCACCGAAATTTAATTTCTGATTGAATTACAAACGTACCTAATTTTCTCTCTGCTCTTCATTCAAAATCTCGCTCATACCATGTTCAAACGAACCGAGCGCAAATCTCGACGTGCCCCGTCAATCACCTGTCTCTTTTTATTACTCAGTAGTAAAGGAGACGTTCACAAAGAGAACTCCGTGCGAAATCAGGATAACACGAGTGAATAACAAGAGCGCTGTCAGAATAACAACATTACGGGTTCCGAGAAACGCTGGTTCACTTGCTGAATTTCGGTAGTAGTATTGCTCGTGTGTGTAAGTCCACGTGGTAATATCTGCACACGGAATTCATTCACTTTGAATTCCCTTATATTTCAACATTGTGCAAATCTACCGCGAAATACTGGAATCGTTGACATTCAGGCCTCCAGCACACCGACGCATTCGAATTTGCAACAACGAAAAAACTGTCAGTTGTAGAAATAGTGTTTTAACCAAAAGACACCCCACACGATGGGTTAATGGAGAGAAAAAAACCCACTCTACTTGTATGAGAGATAATTAAGTAAAAAATCGGCTGTCTGTAAAGTCGGTTAACTGACGATAGTTAAACGTGACAACGTCTTCGTCACGTTGCCTCTTTGTCGCTCGTTCCGCGCTCTCGCTTGCACTTCAATCCTTGAATGGAACGTCCCAGAGCTAGGTAACGCCGCGTGCGTCATGTTTTTTGGTGCATGCAGCCGGCTCCATCGAATTATAAGACGTTGTCACGTCAGAAAAATTTCAAGATAATTTTCTACGTCTTTTATGCAATTATTAATATACATAAGGTACTCATACCAAATTACATATTCCTACCACTTGTAGTTTCTGAGTAAAACCGCAGACAGACTAACGGACGGACGGACATGGGGAAACAATAAGTATTACTTGTTTACTACGGAACCCTATAAGAGATGAGGATAAGTGCATTAACCATAATGAAACAGCAAACAAGAATTCAAATTCGATACTCTTAAGAACTCAACTCTACCTAAGTCAGCTGTTAGCTGCGTCGAAGACTTCATAAAATTTTATCCTCGATCCTCTATCTTCTCAAATAATTTTAATATTATGATCCTACAGTTAGCGAACTAATTAGAAATCTAATTTCGGCCTCTGTAAGTTAAATAACGGATTGAAAGTCAATTTATTAAATTTCTAAAAACAAATCTGGGAGGGAAGTTCCGAGAACTTTGGATATTTAAAATATAATAAAACATGTGGTCCTGCCCGTTGTTTTTATTTTTTTCTTCGTAAGAACCATCCCTGTACTTTAAGTAATATCATTGAAAAAAATTTACCAAATTGGTCCAATCATTCCTGAATTATTTTATATTCTAGATTAAAAAGTTCGCATATTAATGGTCGGAAGATATTTAATAATATCTTCATGATATCACTTACTCTTGGAATAGGTATTCTTATAACAGGGTAAGTGTATATGAAGGCATACTTTGCGCTTTTGTGCTTTTGTAAATTAACGGAATTTTTAGATATCAGATCGCTCGGGCGCTCTAAATTCTCAGAACGGCGTCTGCGACGTGTGAAGTGAGGCACGCGCGGCTCCGCCGTGCCCCGCGTCTCGCGATCTCAGCAGCAGCCTCGAGCCTCGCCGGCGAGCGCCGACAATATTTGCGTTCCATTCATCGCGCCCCGCGACAATTTCAACAATCGCAGACTCGAAAATGCGACGCGAAATCGGCACCGGCCCATTGTCACGGCACATTTTAACATATTTATTGGAGCGGATGGGCGTGCTTTGAATTAATCGGGTTGCTCGCGCCCAAAACAGCAATTTGTTGTAAATCCAGAGATAAAAGCCGGATACCGGACCGCGCGAATTCATCACGGCCCTCAATTGTATTTGTCTAAATAAACGGACCGAAATCGAATACGTATCGATGCGGGCGCCATTGTAGCCGCCGGAACATCGGGCTGATAGAAAATATTCCATAGCGAATTCGGTGCTCCATTCCGACGCGGAATAATCTCATTACTAGGCACTTGCCGAAAGAATACGAATGATCCGAGCTGCTCAGAAAATGCAATTCCTATTTGGTCCGAGCGCGGACGAGGTGGTCAGTTGAGCGCGTGCCAGCGTTTTAGGTATTGGGGTTCCGCGAATTAAATCTCTAATGTAATAACAACTTCTACGTGAGGTTAGACTACGTTAAACTACGTGGAGTTATGTGAACCGGATTAAAATCTTTGGGAACCGCGCCGAGTTTAGAGAAAATCGGACAAGCAATGCATCCTTTATATAATACGAGTATGTCTTCATACTAAAATCATTTAAGCATTTGGTTCTTTTTTCTTTGCGTACCAACAACAATTTACATGGCCAAAATAATCAATAATTAAGACATTGTTATTATTCCAACAGATTGTGACGAGATGTTCCAGAGGATGTTCTCTGACCAAGGTCTGTCTCGAGTGAAAATATTACCAACAGTGACATACTTAATTGGATAGTTCATAATCTAAGGTGTCACTGTTTTAAATGTGTGTCACTAACTAATTTTTGGTGTGGCTTGTGGTGACATATGATATCATCCAAATGCACTAACAATGCTTAGCTTTAGACCAGTGCATGATCTTAGAAATACAGCGTGAAATGGTATCATGACAATTTAATTTGACCCTGACAGAAACATGACAATCGTTTTAAGGAAACGAAGCTGGATTGTGTTAATATTTGCTTTAATTCAGACAAAGTCAGTAGGTCCACTGTCAAACAGCAGAGTATGTTAATGATACCACGTTTTCAGTTTGGAATCAGATTTCAGGGAGGCATTAGATCAAGTAAAGTCCATTATCCAGAAATATGAGCCACAAATGTCCTGTCTGATCAAATTACCATCAGGTGAGATTGTGGTCAAACGTTTGAATGTTCAATATAAATAAAAAACTATTCTTTTGAAAATATGTCAAAAACCTTATCCAGATATATTTAACTCAAGCAAAATAACTCTGAATATGGTGTCACACTGCAAGCCTAGCGCTGTGGTGACGACGGGTGCTGTTCATAGTGACTAACACACCCAGTCGCTATGCCCGCCTAGACTCCAGACACCGCCCATTCATTTCGAACGCACACTAAAAAATCTCTTTTATAAGCCGTAATGTAGTATTGTTCACGATTTGATTTGATTCGATTGACGACCACTTTGGTGTAATGGTCAAGAAGTTGACTATTAACGAAAAGGTCGTGGGTTCGATCCCCGCACTGCACAAACATTTGTGTTCATGTCTGTTTGTACTGGTCTGGGTGTTATATGTATTTATTTAAGTTTATTTGTAGTACCGTTGATTCTGATATCTGTAACACAAGTGCTTAAGCTACTTAACACGGAGTCAGAGCAATGTATGTGATGTTATGAAAAATATATTGTTAAGACGTAATCAAGGATACTGTTCCTTCCTGGACTGCGTATCCTCGTTGACATCGGACATTTGTTTCAATTTGGCCGCTTCCGGCTGCCCTGGCGTCAGACAGCTCACTTAGAGCGCTCACGCAACACTCGCGTGCGGCGGGCCGACCCGGGAAGTCCTGGGCCCATCGCCATCTGTATTTGAAGCAGAGTATCACCAGCATAGTAAATACAATTTACTATGGAAATTGAGGCAGGCAATCAGCTAGCTTTCTTAGATGTTTTACTCATAAGGAATCTGGATCATACACTTAGTCACACAGTCTTCCGCAAAGCAACCCATACTGACAAATATCTCAATGGTGCTTCTCACCATCATCCTAGACAGTTAGCTACCGTGGGCAAAACTTTGTTTCAGAGAGCAAGGGGCATACTCGTATGTGACGACCAACACTTGGCTGCTGAGCTTCAGCATGTCAGGAAGGTACTACGGTACAACCAGCTACCAGTACCACGCCGTTGCAGACCCCGGACCAAAGTTCATACAGTCGACCGCCAACCTGCCGTACTACCATACTTGAGGGGTGTCACTGACAAAATTGGAAACATCTTGAAGCGTGCTGCAATCATAACTTACTTCAAGCCGCCTAAGAAGATCAACCAATTCTTACCACCGGTCAAGTGTAACATCAACTTCAAGACGCAGGGGTGTACAGACTGGAATGTGACTGCGGAGTCTCATACATAGGGCAAACAAAGCGTAGTATAAGCGTACGGATTAAAGAACATATAGCCGACGTTAAACATAGACGGAACACAAAGTCGGCAGTGTGTGAACACGCGTTAGATAAACCCAACCACTTCATACGCTTTGACCAAACAAAAGTCCTCGCAAGAGAACGTCGTTTTCTTCCTCGTATGCTCCGTGAGGCTATTGAAATTAGAAGACACCCTAATTTTAATAGAAAAGATGGTTGGAAAATTCCACCAGCCTCGGATCCTGTTTTAGCCAAGAGTCAAGCTCGACCCCGCACTGCAAGACCTCAAGATACTGTTAGCTCATTTTGTGTGGATAGGAACGTAACGTAACTTAATATTTTTGAGTGATGGTAGTGAAAAATTTTTTCAAACTATGTAATGACAACTAACACCTTAGTCTACCTGTGACCACGGACGCTGAAAAGGGTCCGAAACGTCAGGTTAAAACAAAATGTAAATAAATCGCGAAATAATCCGTAAAAAGTGTATCATTTCAATGTCTACTGTTCGCGTAAACCGAAGAAACAAATATATCACCAGCAACTAGTACCTTAGAAGCTATAGCAACTTTTGTACCACTGATGGGCGACCTGAAAACTTTTTTCTAGTTGATTGGTTAGTCAGCTAGGCTAGTTGAAAATTTCAGCGAAGATTTCATAATTGACTCGGCATGTGGTTATTCCGCGATTTGGGTTTTTATCAAATACCGTTTTAAAGTGGAATCGTAATAATGAGCTTGACCACCATGTTAACTTGACAGTGAGTGTGCGTGTGTGTGTTCCGTGCCATCACAATGACTATCATTATGATAACGTCAGTCTGATGTTTAAATAAACATCTATTCGCATTCAGATTGGCATCGCATTGAAAAACAATACATGAACTATATATGGTGGCATTGTATCATCCACGCATATTTTCAGTTATTGTTGTTATTCTCTGCAATTTCAATAGTTAGGTATCCGCGGGCGGCGTCATCGCGTCGAATTAATAACGGCGATAAATTCCCGCCACGCTCGTGTTAATTACATCAGCCTCCATTCGGCTTGTTTTTTTATCGCTGTTTGTTTCAATATCCGCGCTCTGTTTGCGCGCAAACAACCCACACTGTATCAAATCGAATGAAATATGCCGGCGGAGTTTTGCTGTCCGGGAACTCAAAGATTATCATTTGATTTAAGCTCTTAGTATTCGGAAGTAAATACCCTCTGTTTATTAAAGACAGCCATGTCTTAAGCCACTAGAAAAGCCCATCATGTAGGATCACAGATATTGTTAAGTGCTTAACTTGTTATATATAACGATATGTTAAACAACTCTCTTTTTATTATTTCTAACACGCAATGAATACAACCCAGGGTAGGCACCCTAACTGATAAATAAATATTTCACAACAATCACACCAATTCTCTAGTCCCAAATTAAGCTACGAGGCTTGTGTTATGGGAACTAGACAACGGATAAACATACTTAAATACTTTTTTTCGTAAATAAATACATATTATACATAGAAAACACCCAGACCAGTACAAACACACATGTCCATGCACAAATGCTTGTACTGTGCGATGATCGAACCCGCGACCCTTGGTTTTAGAAGTCCGACATGTAGACCACTGCACCAAACGGTCGTCAAATGGAGGAATGGAGGCTTTACTTTTAACTCATGAGAAAATGTGCATACAGTTGGGTAGGAGCACAGAGTAGGGGTGAGTTTGCGGAGCCACGGGCCTGGCGTCATTTCACGACTGACGAGCTTCGTAATTACTTCGACATGTATGATCTGCACTCATTATGTGCATATCAGCGACGATCCGAAGGATTCGGTTTATTTTCCAATGAGAACTTTATTCAGTGTCGTGGATATTTCGTTCATAACTGGAAGTTCTTAATGAAGCTGACTTTCTTGTTTTAAATGCTTTCATAAACGTAACTATAAAGAATCCACATCTTCAAAATACATAATGTACACGATATTGCATTCCGCCGTACCTTTGTTAAATGAAACGTTGTAATGGAATCCCATCCATTTTGATATTAAAAGCCGCCAATTGTTAAGGGAAGGGTGTGAAGGGGGGGGGGGGGGGCTTAAGGAGGTAGGTGTGACGCAATGTAACACTTTGGCAAGTATTGTCCCGCTTAAAATATTGGGTGACATGGGAATTGCCCGTGTTGATTGTTAAATTATTTGAAATCGCGAAAATATTAAACAAGGTAAGCGAGATCAAAACGACGGTTCTCGGTAACAAAATTTTTCTCAAACAAATTAACCTAGTTACTTCCTATTACTGCCTGTGAAATGGGCGCTAACTTTTCACAACTACCTTCCGACAATCCGGTATTAACATCAGTTTCCAACCACTGCACCTTATTACTCTTTTATTCCGAATTCAAATTGCTTGCCGCTCTAACGGTTAAGTCGGTCCCGGGCCTATTACGTACTTAAATCTTGGAGTTTCGGCAATACCTATCGTTCAAGTAAAAGTGAATAGAAATGTACGAGTAATAAATAATAGTTTAAAAAACTAAAAAGACACGCTTTTATTGCTAACTAAAAAAGAGAAAATAATTTCTGAGTACACGGAATTTATATTACAGTAGAGTAAAAAGCGCGGGGTGCACTTTATGACGTTTTCATACTTTTCTTTTATACGTGCCAATAATAGGATGATTTTCACATACTACTATACCAAGCACCCCACGCTTTTTACTCTACTGTAACATAAATTCCGTGAACTCAGAAATTATTTTCTGTTTTTTAGTTAGCAATAAAAGCGTGTTTTTTTGTTTTTTTAAACTATTATTATTATTATTATTTAGTTAAAACTCTTATCAAATTATTGCATTGTCATCGGTACTTAATACGTATGCAATGTTTCAAATCAATCCGATTTCTGGAAGTTGGTGAAAATTGAGCTCAAAAATTCCGTTACATACATTCATACCTTCACCCCGATCTAATAAAAGCGTGTTAAAAGAACGTAGTAAGATTCGATGGCAACTGGTAGCCTTTGTTTTACGAATTGAGCCCTGTAAGCAGCTGTGGCAGTCGTGAGCCACACTCACATCATTGAATACATGCATTACGTTTTTCGTTTTACATTCTGACCTAATATTAGACGGATTCATTCAAACACAATTTTCTGTATAAAATCGTGAAGCGAAGCACCTAAATGCTGAAACCTCTTACGGCGGTCGTCAGCCACACTGACAGTTCAGCGAATAAGCTACAGTATTGCAGTGCGAAGACGCTTTTCTCGACGTTTCACATCCGCTTTATAAGGCGAATCGCGACGGCCGGATAACATTTATAGAATTTGAATCAAGCAACAAGTTTTCAGCAAATGTTTTTACATTCTAATTCCTTGCACGCATGAAGATGAAAACATGAAAAGTCGACCGGATTAATAAACTTCCGAATACTTATGAGAATCGAGTCTTAATCGACCTTGTTTTCGCTAAAACAATGCCAAGGCTTCAAATATTTAAATTTCGTTGTCAAAATCGGTAAGGTATTAATTCAAGCTACAGTGTTTAAATTTAAAAGCCTTTTGCAAAAGTTCTAATGCGAGTAGGATAGGATCGGCGCGGCCTCGCGTCGCACCCGCAGAAGCAATTAACAAAGCACACAGACGACCGGCCGACCTACAACTTTGGACGTTTACCTGATCGGTAATCCTGCTTTATAGGATTTTAAGGTACAGTTACACCCGGAAAGCCGTATCCAATTACTAAGTAGAAAAAGCGAAATAGATATACAAATACGCTAGAACTGAGACATAAGAGAGGACTTTACAAGAGTAACAATCTTTTCATCTATCATGTGTTTCTGAACTAAAAACAAAATTTAAATTCCAGCTAGAAAATCTTTTTTTGCTATTAACTGTACCTGATTGGCCATTCCGCCTCCCCCAACGGTCAGTCCGCCCCGAACAGGCCTCTTCCGTCTGCTGGTAAAAGACCTTTGTACCAAAAAGAGAAGTAAACAAAATCTACACCTAATCGCATATTTTATTAATCACTGTCAGCAGATTTGGTGTTTCAAATAAGAAACAACAATCCTGTGCCAAATATGGCTGACGTCAACTGTTGCAATCTAGCTAGATTCAGCTCAAGTGAATAGAGCTCTAGAAACTTGCTATTTATTTGTAGATAAATTATTATTCAAGCGGTGTTTCCTGAATAGTACAATTGTATACAACTTATTTACAATACTGCAACTGTTTCTCAACAATGGGAAGGTATCCAAAGCAATCGCTCGTTAGAGCAAAGTTGCGAACTATGTGCAATAGTTGCAAGTTGCGCAACAAACAGCCGGACGCCGTGTCGCCGGATTAGTGGTTCATCGGTTAGCTCGGTTACCTACTCTATGAGCTGATGTCCATTGTTACTCTACTCTCTAAACCGTTGTCCTTCGTTTCGGATGTTGCTATCTTTCAATGTTACAAGCTTGAACGTGCAAGCGAATAGGATGCCTATGCCTGAAAAATACGATAGAAAACTTTGGGAATACGGTATTTGTTTAAAGTCTAGATTGCAAACTCGAAAATTCTGAAAGAGTTTGTAGGAATTCTGGATATAGAAGCAACGGCTTAGTCGTGTCTGGAGAAATAATTAATGGTCATGTCAAAGAAAACATTACAAATGATAAGTTCAGTTGTCTAGCTAGCTAGGGAAGACCTTTACAATTTTATAATAGTGTAATAAATAAGTCCTGGCATCAATATTTTGAACTCACCAGCAATGCTAGAGTTAGTATTCAATTGGTAACTCATCATTCAACAGTTTCATAATGTCTGAATCAATGCTGTAACAATGCAGTGGGGTCAGAAACAAGTCGGCGGCGATGGCGAAAGTTCGTAATACGCGTTAGTAGCTGAGTGAGCCGCTGCTGTAATTAGTCCGCATTGTTTCCCGCTAACGAACGGCTCACATCATTTAACTTGATCCTATGTGAACTTACTTTAGTGTCATTTCATGCAAAGTTTCATTTGGCGCTTAATTCAACGCAAAACTTCGAACTTATCAGTATTTTGAACCACATTGTCAAAAAGTTACACCACTTTAAAGTCAGCTGCTGAGGCGTCAGTTATCGTCTTTGAAAGCAAATGATACGAGTAAATTTGCAAAAACTCTCCTACTTTTGTGTTATTTGGTCTTACAATTAATTCGTGAACGCAAGAGATTATAATTTGTTGTGCTACGAAAACCGTAGCACAACAAATTCTGTAGCATAGCCGTAACAAGTTCGTAGCAATTTCGTAGCAGTTCGTAGCAGGCTTTTAGCATACTCTTAACACGTTACATACGAGTAAATCGTAGTAAAATAATGTTTGAAAACGAAATTTCGAAACTTCGGTACAAAACTTATTGTTTTTATTCTAATAGTTTTTATAGTACCAAAGCATTAAAGCAACTAAATTAAATAAACCTAACGTGAGCTTTTTTGATACACAACAAAAGATCTGCATCACTAAATCAGTGGGCGACTAAAGAGCAAAAACTGCCGTAGTTAATGCAGCCGGTCGACTTGAATCGCAATTAGGTGTTTCAACAAAAAGATTCAATTTGCGCAACGAGCTGCCTCGCGAGTTAGCCGACCACTCAATTTTAATTCTAGCTTTTAATATCAATTTGCGGCGAGCGAGCGAGCAAACACCAGCTTCAAATGAAATTCACTCACTTTGCTGCAGCGGTTGTCAACATAGCGTTCCTGGTGGTAGCTTTTGTATCAATTGAGTTTAGTGCTGAGTTTAGTTTAGTTTGGCTGGGCAGCATTTGGGAAATTGCGTCATATCTTCACGTCGACCCTGCCGCAATGTCTAAAAAGCCGGGTGTTTAACCAATGCGTTTTACCAGTCTTAACCTACGGAGCCGAAACGTGGAACATGACAGTTAAGCTGGCTCACCGACTACACGTCACTCAGCGCGCTATGGAAAGGTCTATGTTGGGGATCTCATTAAGGGATAAGATCCGGAACGAGGTCATACGACATAAGACTAAGGTAACTGATGTCGTCCAAAAATGTAGCAAGCTGAAGTGGCAGTGGGCTGGCCATGTCTGTCGCAGAACCGACGAGAGGTGGAGCAGGAAGGTTCTTGAATGGAGACCACGCTTAGGTAAACGTAGTGTGGGACGCCCCCCGGCTAGATGGACAGACGACCTGAAAAAGGCAGCTGGTAGTGACTGGATGCAAAGGGCAGGAGATCGTGCGCTGTGGCGCTCCTTGGGGGAGGCCTATGTCCAGCAGTGGACTGTAACAGGCTGATATGATGAGTTTAGTGCCGAAAATAGAATCCAGTGCAGTTGGATTCAGATCCGTGCATAGGATCCTTTACTTTTTACATTTATGGAGCATCTCCACCGCGATTGTTACTGCGATTCCCGCATCAATCGGCTTCCCGTGACCTTCAATAGATCGTCGGTCCACCTAGTAGGGGGCCACGCGGTCGCTATTAGAGAAGGAACTTTCCAACCCAATGACCATCGGTTCGTCGCGATATGTGTCCCGACCACTGCCACTTGAGCTGAGCAATCCTTGGAGTCAATCGATGTAGTTTTACTTCATATCTCTTCATTTTTGATTCGATCGCGCTGTGAAATACCAAGCATCGCCCTCTCCATCGCTCGCTGGGCAGCCTTGAGCCTTCCTATCCGACCTATTGTGAGGGTCCACGTCATAATCATAATCATATATTTATTTGCAGTTAATAGGGTTTACATAAAGTTGGTCATGGAATTTGGAGTCACTTATAATAAATAAATAAATATTTCACAACAACCACACCAATTCTCTAGTCCCAAATTAAGCTACGAGGCTTGTGTTATGGGTACTAGACAACGGATAAACATGCTTAAATACTTTTTTTGTAAATAAATACATATTATACATAGAAAACACTTTTCATTATAAATCAAATTATAATCTATGCATCTACCATTAATTTTATTATTTATGTCTCTGGAATTCCTCCACAGAATAAAATGTCTTTTCTAGTAGCCATTGACGTAGTGAGCTTTTAAATTTTCTCAATGGCAGGTTCTTTAGTTCGTTTGGTATTTTGTTATATAATATACTAACGCACATCGCGTAGCATTTATTTAAAAAACGGTTAGTTTTAGGTACTATGTCTAGTATACGCGTCTCACTGACATAGGTATAGTATCTTTCTAGTATCTTTAAGACAACAATCTCAAAATGGTTGAGAACCTTTGTCCGAATGAAACATGTGTTCGCGTAAGTGTGTGTGTGTGCACAATGCATATCTACAAGCAGCGGGTAGATGCTGTTTTAGGGGTTGCAGCTGATTGCACTTAATATTTAACCCGCCGCTGCGGTCCAATGCAGTTTTCGCCCGCGCTCAATTGCTTAAATTAACAAATTGTTTGAGGTAGAATCATGGTTGTTGTGTTAATCTCATGCTGGCTTTATTTCTGCCGGGAAATATCAAAATACTTTACTACAACAACAAATAAATATAGTCAACTATTTTCTAACAATTCGACAGTCGAAACTAGGAATATTTTTCGAGTCTTCTGTTAATATGTACGAGTAGTACTTGAAATCTACTTCAAACAAATAATTTTTAAGTCTCCTGAACTTAATACCGTCCATTAGTTGTAGTAATGGCCGTTATTAATTTCGGCGCCTTGTGTCATTAGCTTAAGTAAACTTAAGAGGCTCCTAAGGACACTATTGGGCGAAGTTTATTTTGAGGCGGACGCATATATAGGCGCTACGGGTCGTCGACTCTTAGTAGGTACCATTTACAATGACGACCAAGGGACAATGGATCTATATTTGTTACATGCTCAGATATTGAATAGGAAAAGCGCTTTACCTTCACACATCAAAAATGTTTTGCGAATTGTATCTGCGCGTTAGTATATTGAGATATGCGCGTTAGTATGTATCGTCGTAAATATAGATATTTGAAACACGTGCCACACAAGCTAAACGTCAAAGTATTCAAATGAATGAATTCCCGTGGTCTTGAAGAATACTTTTTAATGTTTATTATTAGGTGCTAAGGGACTGATCTGCAAAAGTAATCTAAATTGTAATTATTAAAAAGCATATACATACACTCAAATGACTTTTACACAAAATTGGTACGCGCAAACAAAAATGAAATATCACGTAAATGGGCCCCGGGGATCCATTTGCAGTGATAAACAATTTGAATTTAAATTGTGCCACACAAAGGTTCCCAATATTCTGGCAGGGATATTATATTTTTCGCCCCGAATGTTACGGCCCTACTCTGAAGGCCCAAGGTCTGTAGATTAAGTTACGAATGCATAGTCGAGGACGATGCGAAATGTTAATATATATCCTCCTGGCCGATTTCGACCATGGCGATTACTCAACAGAGATCAGCCAGTTGGCTGATCTCTGTTGAGTAATGCGTAGTTACGCAGGAGATATTATAGTGCACAAGTGTGAGCGCAATACATAGGTGCACTCACTGTTCCATCACTCTCAAAGTTCGGTGAGACGGCAATCCGACATGACCAGAGAGAGATCAGGCGCAAGACCAACGGCTTAACATGCGCACCGAGGCACGGGGGTGTAACACCGCCAACTGCCCGAGTCCGAGTTGTTTTTAAGAAATTCATGACAGAGAATCTCAGAAACAATTTTGGCTCGACCTGGGATTCGAACGAGGTAGATGCGAAATGTTACAATGTATAAGAATGACATTTGCTGAACGTGGAAACTCTTCTGTGTCGATTTCAAATGTACATATTTTTTGACATATCGCTTCGTCAACGACGATGCAAAATTGAATTGTCTAGGTCACCGGGTTCATTGTTTTAAAAGAAGCTATCTCTATCACGCATGGTAGCTGTACCTTACAAGACAACGCGGGTGATCAAACACGAAAATGCTGGCGTTAAGATACGAATTACGATGGTGGTCTGTTTTTCACATGTGATTTTCTTCAAAAGTGCGTGGCGAAAAGTGCGGGGTTCTCTTTCATACGGGAAGTAGGAATACGTTCGGCGTAAATCATTCCCCGGTCATAGAGCGTGAAGCGTATCGTGGAAGCGCCGCGCGAATGGACTCTTAGGCTGCGGTCACACACATGCATGCTTTTAATATTTTCAGATGAAATGGCAATTCCTTTTTATTTGTAAAACAGAACCTTTTTTTCATTTTCTTTGAACGTAAAAACAATGTTTGGTAACTCTGTTGGTCTTGCCTTTTATTATAAGGTACAGCATATGTATACTGTAAGCAACATTGAACAAACATTGAAAAGAGTGACATCTTTATCAAAACAGATAAAATCGCTTTAAAAGTTATGCAATTATTCTGATCAAGCCAAAATAACTTCCTTCTTCCAATATCCTGGTTCTTTTTTGACTTCGTGATTATATCCGTAAAAAATTGATTCTATTTGAGCAGCATCTCCTTATCTCTAGCCCCGTCATCCCGTCGCGGACTCGTCTCGTATCAATCAGAGACAAACGAGCGTTTTTTACCGCACGCCTCGGTAACGATGACGATATGTATACATTTTCCACATCAGTCCGATAGCTGACTAGCAATCTTACAAGGTTAAAGTAATATATTTTACAGTATTTGACGACCGACGACCACTTTGGTGTGATGGTTAAGAAGTTGCCTTTAAACCAAGAGGTCGCGGGTTCGAACCCCGCACTGTACAAACATCAGTGTGCATGAACATGTCTGTTTGTACTGGTCTGGGTGTTATATGTATTTATTTAAGTTTATTTGTAATACCGCTATTGATTCTGATATCTGTAACACAAGTGCTTAAGCTATATTACCACGAAGTCAGATCAATGTATGTGATGTTGTTGTATATTTATTTATTATTTGTTTATTTGGCCCGTAATGTTAGCACGGGAACTTATCAGACGAAATCTATATTAATCAAAATAAATCATCGAAATGTATGTACGCGCACTACTTCAGGCCGAATGCACCAAACTGCTTTTTTATGTGTTCATTATAGTCATAACAAGGTTTTCATATCAAAAAAATTAGCAATTATTACGTCTGCCTCTAGTTATTAAAAATAAAAATGCTATCGGTGCACATTCTTGCTAGAATTTTTGCCACCACGTCCTGAATATTTTCATTTATAAAAAAAATGGGAACGTCGGCAGCACTCCATCATGACACGCGCTTAACATGGTGTTAGGTTGCACAGTTTTAAAACAGCGGTATAATGTTATCGCCGTGGCATAAATCGGCCGCACGCGAGCATAACGTCACGCGCACCGCGCAGCGCACGCCCTACGGCGCCTACCCGAGACATATCGACAATACATTTGACACACTTCCTACCTTCAGCTAGCTTCGAAGTTATATTTATTATTATTTATCATCAGCCTATATACGTCCCACTGCTGGGCACGAGCCATACTCCACCACGCGGGCTCAGTGCGGATTGGTGGAGGGGTGTGTGTAAGGTAAGTGACCAACCTTACTGTCAGATGTTCTTAAGCCGCCCGAGGGCCTCCGACCAGGCTTAACGACTAATATCTCTCGATATTAACCGGGACCAACTGCTTAACGTGCCTTCCGAAGCACGGAGATGCTTGTAAATAGACGTCACTTTTATGGTCAGAATGGTCACCCATCCTAAACATGACCGCGCCGTAGGTTGCTTAACTTTTGGTTCCACTATCAAAGCGCTGCAACCACTACGCCATAAGCACCTCTCAAGTACTATTTGACAAAAGAAGATTAATATTTGTGCATTATGTCAATTATTTTTTGAGTCCATGTAACTGGAAGAGTTTCCGTTCGTTCTTTTACCACTGCGTACAATTTTACGTAACTTTAATACCTTTCATGGTTGCCTGTGACCTAGTGAAGTAAGTGCTTGCTTAAGTACACCTAAAGTCATTCCGTGAGATAAGTAGATGTGGCGACCGGCAAGCACAACAGCGAGAGCTGATACGGCTCCATAGATGGCGCGTTAGCCTCTACCGGCCAAATGGTACCGGCCTAGTACCGCACATGAACCGCGGTATATAAGATTTCGATCCAGAATAATATAGATAGACAAATCAAGATGATGTCTATCAGACCTTGGTCCCCGACCATAACACCCGGTCGGTGGGAAGCGCTTCCCTTTAGTTTCCTAACTCGAAATCAGTTGCGCCAAATAGATACTCATTAAACATAAGAACCTCTGCTTAAATGAACGCGCTGACTATTTCCATAATTTCGCAGTTTATCGTGACACATTTAGTTGCAAATCATGCGTACTTAGCGTAATGTGCGTGCGCCATTCACGCACACGCTGCAAGTTAATAAATCGGCGCTCAGTTCATCCTGGGCTACTCTTGTAACATATGCAGCAGAGCCTTTCTAGAGTTGCCACATAGCTAGTTCCAAAAATTGATGCGCATATATAAAGATATGCGCATCAATTTTGCGCATATCTTTATTTTTGTGGGTAGGTGGGACTCTCCGCTGCTGAAGCACTGGATTCGCATCGAAACATTTGCGAGGTAGACTCAACTACACTCAGTATCGGACAGTCCTCCCGCACAACTTTTGAGTTCTTGACACTTAATTTACTAACTTCTAATTATTTTTAAATTTTTACTAACAAAATTATGGGTCTGTATACTGGTCTGTCTCTGTTACCTGAAAATAAATGATTTAATGATAATAATAATTTATCACAGAAATAGCAAGAATACTGGGTCAATTGTAATTTAATGATTAGTTACGGTCATTTGTTCTCGGTAACTGTTCACCATGTTTGTGGCAAGACGCCTTTGGGCTGCGACGCATACATCGCTTAAAGCAGCAATGCTTAGACAAACCACTTGACCTTATAGTTATTATAAGGCTTATTTAGAAGAATTTAGTGCATATTGGAGAAAAGATTGCAAAGTATTACTCACAATCAGCTTTTAGGTCGATTGTTACATGAATATTATTTTACTTATCGAGGTGTAAGCTGTTCATTGTGTCAAAATTTGGAGAATAGTTAACGCAAGGTCGTCTGTGTCAAAGTTTTCATAACTAATCAGGTTTTATATTACAAGCCCCGCATAATACATTATAATAATACGAAAAGTATTCTCAAAGTCTGCAAAAGCATCATTGTCTGCTATAAATTACCACATTATTCAATGGGTGAATTTCGTAACGACACTCTTAAGAATATGTCCTCTTCATATTTCTGAGGGCACCTTAACATCTACCACTTTTCAGTCAGATTTTTATTGAATTATAAGTCTTTAGCTCAAATACGGAATAACATTATTCTAACTTAATTTTGTCTATCAACTCCAATGTTGATGACTTTTTTTATATTATTACAAAGCGTCATCACAGCGTTTTGCTTCCAAGCTTCGTCACCGAGCAGAAACACAGTCGCAAGAACAGATACCACGTAATTTTAACGATAAACAAATAACTAACGAACGCCACAACAAGGCATCTGAGACAGGAGGCGCTAACGAGGCACCCCAACAATGTTACGAATCACAACGCTCCCCCCGATCTTAGTCAACTACAACCCGTCGCTACCCCAGCAAAGATAGAGTTCAAATTGGCATACTAAGGTTACCAGGAGCATACTAATATGCAAGATTGCTCGCATAGCTTCGGCAAACGGCTTAGAATTCCAAACTTAGATTGGGATCGGGAAATTGATGGTGGAGCGTGGCGTGCGCGGGTTCATTAGCTCGACGCGTCAAACGGCGGATTTATGACTAAGGTACAGTTGCGCGACTTTAATCATAACCGTTCGTTATTGTGCCGCGAATGAGCCCACCGACACGGTCGAATGTGTAATGATATATAGAAAAGTGTACATACTTTGATTAAAGATTCTTGAAATCACATTTTAAAGCTAGCTTTAACATTTATTAAAACACAAGCGAATCTGGCAGACTTTTATTTTATTTTTTCACCGTTTCAACCTTCCGTGAAGTTTAATCGTTCTCGAGTTTTAGCGAGACTAACAAACAGCAATTCATTGTTATTTATACAGATTAAAGTGCCTAGCCCTAAACTAAAGTAATAATCACAAATTCAAAACTAGAGAGCCTCATTAAGAGCCAATTACGAGTAGATACAAGTATTTAAATTTTCTCAATTTTAAAAAGTTCTTATCATCATAGACAGTCCTAGAGCAAACAAATGCAAGACGTTCCAATAAATCAAAATCGCGCTGTACTCGTGACTGCGCAGCATCAAAGAACAAGTGGCATACTCGTAAAAGTAATTCATCCAGATAGAGAACATACAACAAATGTACAAGAAATATGCTTCACTTGGCTGGAAATGCACGGGTACTCCGCTTCGGCACAATCTAGCATACATCGTTTATGAGCGCTCGCGCAGTAAATGTTTTAGATAAGGCAGTAAAACTACGGGCAGACAAACAGTGATAACTAATGCACATCGGAATAACAAGTTTATTTCAGCGCGCGCCTGAAAAGCATCCATATTTGGAGTTTACATCGTCACAATTGTATCGACGCGGCGCAATCGGTAACAGATATAAAATAATAAAGTCTTGAATTCCAAGCTAAGGTTGATAGTGATAACAGTAGTTTCATTTGCAGGACGCAGCTCAGCTTTGCTTCTGACATAGGTATCCGTTTCCATTGTCGTCCGTCATCTGCAAGCCAAGTTCACTGTGAAACAAGCGTACGGGGATTGCGACCTCCCATCTTCTTAAGGGCGACTCTGTCTTCTGACGGATATAACTACGCCACTCTCACGGCTTAGTTACTGCTCCAGCTTTCGCTATGGTAGTACTCAACTGCAATTGCACGTTATGTAAACGTTTTCTAAGAACAATAAATAAGACGCGGACGTGTGAGCGAGCAACGCGCAGCGGCGACCGTTCCGCGAGTGTAAATGTCTTGCAGTAATAACCACTCGGCTACGTTCTCGCGAGATGCAATAAGCCCGAATAATAAATATTTACTTAATTCCTAAAAAAGCGACCCATTGTAAAGAATAGGGCACCCTCGGGAGTAAGTAGGCATTAACGCAGTTAAAAAAACTTGACGTCCATTAAAGTCGTCCTTATGAGGCCATAAAAGCTATAAGGTAGGTTATGTTTAGCATTGAAATTGCTGCACTTATGTTGACCATGATGATAATGAGTGACCTATGCCTGCAGGTTACCTACCTTAAGCAGTTCGAATCACAGTTCCGTCTATTTTGTAACAACAACTTACAAAGTGAGCTCCTGAAACGTTGGTCAGCACAATTCAAGCTTAAACCTTTGATTCTCAAGCAACCAGCAAATACAATTCTCGGCAGCACATACCGATTTGCTATTTAGTTGTAATAATGAAGGTCTCTAATGGATTAATCGTGTAATCTTAACTCCTTGGATTGCTGCAGCAAAGCGTAATTGGTCTCAAAAGCTTAGCTCTACAAAGCGGGCGTTGGCGTAAACTGTGGCGCTGAGCGCGAGCCGCAGGGCGCTGGTCCTCGGAGCCGGATTGTTGGTCCTTCGCCCGCATAGCGGATTGCTTTCACTTAGTGTAGCTCGAGACGTTTACCGATTGTTCATTTCTGTTGCATATCTTTCAAAAAATTCATTAGTTCATGTGTAAAATACACATGAACTAATGAGGTATTTTTTCTATCCAGTTAACATTATTAATAGTTTTATCAATACTTCAGAACACAAAATCTTAATCAGGTTGTGATAATGATGAAATATTTATGGATTCAATGAATACTGGCTCAACTATTCTTAATATCAGCTTCTATCTAACACTAGAATATGTTCAACGTTGTCACTTCCAAGCTCAAGCAACTTAAGCGGCAAAACATTCCTAACTCTTAATTTCGACCAGGAATGCTTTGAGAGTGACCGCTTTGCAGAAGCGCGCCTGCAGCAGCCGCAGCGACAAATGAGGCGCATTACTCCGACCTCACACGCCCGTCGCGAAGTAATTGCTCCCTTTAATCTCCCTATCTCCTGAAAAACGTTTACGCCACTGCAACACAGTAGGTCTATTCTTCACACCTCCGGCCACGTTTTTGTGACGTTAAGTTTCGCTTGCGCTTCATAACTTGGATCGTTAGTCGGTTGGAGGTGGCATAAGACAACGTAGTAATTTGAAATTCAGAAATGTGACTATGAGCTGAGATTACGGTTGATGATCGTTAACAGTAATGTGAATATTTCGAAAAGATCTTCGGATCAATTTCGAAAAGATTTCCGGTCATCAGGGAGGATTCGAACCCCCTGAGCCGAAAAGAATTTTTTAAGTGTTATTTCTTTTCTAAATTGAAAAATAGCGTTGTGAACGCAAAAAAAGTACTTAACAAACAAGTAATGTGAATAACTGTCAGACTTACTTATTCGGTAGATGTAAAGTGAGACCGCTCCAAATATGTTTTAGATCACTTCTGGATTTTGCATTCCCAGCGCAGGTTTTAAAACATTAATTATCACTATGAGTTTGTCAGACAAATGACAAAATATTTTGGGTTGAGAAAATAGCACTGCCTGAAAACAATTAAAATTCAGTGTTCATTGAAAGTAGACTGCATTACAGCAATGTACTCTTGTAATTTAAATTTTCGAGAGCTTTCCCGGCCAGCTCGCGATAAGTGTAGCAGTCCATCCAAAAGAGCAAAACGTTCCTGGCATGAGTTTCGACATGAAGTATTTTTGCGCTAAACTTTGAAAGTAAAATATTCATCTCTCACTTTGTGTTGAAAAAAATCAGGTCAGCAGTTGGGAATATTGGAAATCTAGGCCATTCCTTCAAAGTTAGTCGACACTCCACCCCGAGTGCCGGTAGTTGGGTATTCGCTTCAGAAACCGTAAACACTCGAATTATTCCAATAAAAAGTTTTCGATATTAGAGTAGTTTGTGTGAAAGCTAGTGGAAAATATTGCGCTAGATTTGGTGGGTTTTCGGAGTAGCATAATTTCTAAGCTGAATGTCGCCGCGCGCAGGAAATTAAGAACGTAGCACAGCGCGCAGTAAAACGGACAACTATCGCCTTTAATTTCTTAAATGAACAACAATAAAACGAATAAATGTCGACTTGACATATTATTACGTTTCTACTTACTAAGCACAACTGCCACAAATCTGGGCAGAGACATTTAAATAGAAAATTGGTACTTCCTGCCTCGCCTTGCCTTCGAAACTAGTATTTCCAGCAAACCCAATTGTTACATCCGCGATGCGACGTCTGACCTAATTAGCAAAGAAAGTGTGAGTCGCAGTGTGAACACAAAACGCAGAGTTAATTGCTTGCTTTGTGCCGGGCGGCGCGCCGTACACCCTACGCTCCTACGATTGCTATTAACACTACACCCAGAGTCCCTACTCTAAAAACGACGTGTCTATTTTGGACCTCTAGGTCGTCCCGAGACCATACTCTGCGACGTTTCAACACACACAAGAAGTGCATGTGGCGCAGTGGTTGCAGCGCTTTGGTAGTGATACCAAAAGTTAAGCAACCTATGGCGCGGTCATGTTTGGGATGGGTGACCATTCAAACCATAAAAAGTGACGTCTATTTACAAGCATCTCCGTGCTTCGGAACCGATTTTGGTACCGATTAATATCGATAGGTATTAGTTCAGGCGGCTCAATAAGATCTTACAGTAAGGTTGGTCACTTACCTTACACACACCCCTCCACCAATCCGCACTGAGCCCGCGTGGTGGAATAAGGCTCGCACCACCACATAGTTGAGGTGAGGCCTGTGCCCAGCAGTGGGACGTATATAGGCTGATGATAGATAGATAGAAGCGCGTTCGCTCGCACCGTCAAGCTTTTAAGAGTGGCAGGGATGGTTTACATGGGAATCTACGGAATACGGCTACAGAGTTGGAAGATTGGCACTTACACTATCATGACCGTTCTAGATGAAAGTACGAGTGGAAAATACGAAAACCGTCTTACAAAGTAAGACCCCAGTTGCTAATACGTGTCAAACAATAGCAACGTGTAACTGTTTCCGAACTTATGCAATATGAGTTGAAAACTACCACTAGGCTTTTGGTGCAATCCCGACTCGTGTTAAGTTATTATGACGGATGATTTGAAGCATCGAATATTGATTGCTACAAATGGGTTTAGTTAAAAGCGCAATCATTTCTAATAAACTGATATTTTTGTACAAAAATCAGACTGAAAAAATAACGGTTTTGTTTAAGTACCTATTACAAGCTTATTCCTTTCAATAGGTAGTAGTTAAGCCAACATCTCCTTTGTAGAAAAGAAGATGTTGATGATGTTGTTGATTCTTTCTTGTCTGTTTAGTAATAATAATAAATATTTCACAACAATCACACCAATTCTCTTGTCCCAAATTAAGCTACAAGGCTTGTACAAGCTATAACGGATAAACATACTTATACTTTTTTTACACACATTATTATAAAGCAGACGATGGGTAAATATTTATTACCTTATCTTAACTTAATTCATTGAAATTGACTATTTAAAATCTCTACACAAACACTAAAAATACTCCATTCACAATTCTACCTGGCAGGCCGGCCGGGATCCAGTTGATCGCCCCAACAAGACCTCGCTTTAGTAATAAATCGAACCGCGCAGTCTGGGCACAAATTGTCGCTGTGATTCACTTATGCCGCCTTTGCGCGCGCGCTGCCGACTAACGACGACGCAATCAGCACAGTAGCCGTGGCCGGATTGCGAAGAAATTGCGCTTTTTAACAAATCTGTAAAGTCCAGTGCAATACGTGACTTTGGTGGATATATTTGCTGCCCAATCTGGCCATTTTATTGCCTTTTAAAAATAGGCATGAGGAAGATGTTTTTGCAATGAGGCGTCAATCATTTATAATTGAAGCAGGAAGGCCTAAATAATTTGGTGCCAGGGCGATACGTACCTAAAGGTATATTCCGCACACGTAAAGTAAGGTATTAAAAAATAAAAATAATCTTTTCCAAGTGAAGTGCAATTTATGAGACTTTAGAGACATTGTTTTTAGTAACAATCAAACACATCTGCTTTTAGTAACAGTGTGTTGAAAAACAAAAAAAAATATTTACAACAAAATGACAAACAAGACGAGTGCGATCAAGATGAAAAGGTAGCCCATGCAATCTCGTTAGTCGTTCCCTTCGTAAAGCAGCTGTAGCTTTTGGCGCAATTTACTTAAACTACATAAAAGTATTTTTCTATGCAATTAATTTTGAACAATTTTGAAAGTTTCGAAACGCAAGTACTAACTCGTATATTGCGACTTAGGTTTTGCTCATGAATGACTTTCCTTAGGACTACGAGTAGTAAGTACCCCCGGTACGGCACCAATCACGCATCGTTAGTATCATTGTGCCCCGGGGCCGTCTCACGCGGCGCGCGTCGGGCTTCCGTCCTCCCACGCCACTCGATAGCGACTATTCAATCATACCGTCTTTGATTCGTGTACGTAGACAGTTATGTCACGGTAATATTATCCATGTTGACCGACACATACAAATGTAGATTTTTGTATCGAGTGAATCGGATTCACAGATTTTGTATCATAAGCAAAGCAGAAAATGTAATAACTAGGTACGGTGTAGATGTACCTATCAGCCGTCGTGAAGGTTTATGTCGAATACCTACGTAGTTGTTACCTGAAATACTAATGACTAATTCTATTTCAAATTTTGTACTCCTAAATTTATAAAAGACTAAAAAATATCAAGGACTGGCTGCAAATAAAAGTTAACACATTTGGCTACCATCCATCACATAATTCCTATAATTATAAAAACGATTTACTTACCCCAAGTCATTTTGTCGACCAATACGAAAAGAACTTTTACACGGGTTTAAAAGGTTATTTTTAAGACCTAGCGAGTGTATTTATATAAGAAAGAACAACATTACAGCATATAAAAAATCTTATCTGAGCGTTCTCGTTTTTATATCAATTCCCAGACCTTATTGAACGCCCTCATCATCTCATCTCATCAGCTTAAATACGTTCCACTGCTTTCTTAAGGCCTCAAATCAACTATAAGGCAGTACGAGCCACACTCCACCATTGAGCGCCTTACGAAGAGGTATTTCTTATGTTTGAATTAATTAGATACGTACTTTCCAGGAATTCCTCCAAGAAGGACATTTCTATCGGAAAACTTCCACGAGTTCGCAACAAAGAAGTAACAACTTATTTAACTTTCACACGAAAAGAAATCTGTTTTGAAGCGAACGTGAATCGAATATTAATAGTTGCGTGATAGTTCGGAAGGGCCGCACTTTTCGTGACCGAAACTTTGGACAAATATTGATAAATACGCCGTCATGTAACTTACAAAAAATACTCCACGACATCCAACAACAACATTGAAATAGATACACCAACTTTTTATGACCGAACTTATGTAACAAGAGTTAAAAAGGGTTAATTAATCGTCATCTCGAAAATGATAAACGCTGAAAATCGAATACCAATTTTTTGTAGTCAGCTTTAAAGTGCCTTCATTTGCGGCGCTAGAGTAATAAATTATGACATCCAAATTACATCACATATCTACATATAGAATAACGAGTCAAAGTTAATTTGAGCGCCTAATCACCGCGTTTGACATTCAAAATGTAAATGAGAGGGTAATTGTATGCGCGCGCTATGAATGTCTACCGCCACGCCGCGCACAGAGATTACAGATAGGGCAGGGAAACCTTACCTTGTCTTATCAAAACATCTACCTAAACATATACCAGTATTTAGGTAGCTGTTTTGATTTACTTGATTATCTATTATCACGTATGCAAAAAAGAGCTATGTCTCTTTCTACTGGATAATATTGAACAAAACGACATAGTAAACATGCGTCTATGCATTATGTCTTTTTCTATCTAAAATTTCCTCCTTGGCTACACTTAGTCGAGACACGCGAGCTGAAGCCGCTCGCTCACCGAAGTAAAACACACCTGCTAATTTGGATTGTTTTTATAAAGGCTGCTGTATTAAATTAAAATCATACAAAAGTTGCAAATCTTTCCTCTAACTACAATCAATTTTATCTGCTTAAAACTCGTGTAAATTCGGACGGCCATATAAGTAATCAAATGCTAATCTTATATAATGTTTTAGAAATAATAAAATGATGGGTGATAAAAGTCACTACCCCCAACTTACTGAGCTGTGCTTAAGCCCAAACGTGGTTTCGCGTGAAAAATCCATTCCACGCAAGCCTAATCCCATCCAACTCTACGAGTTCTCTCCACTTTGATGTGCGTTACGCCCGGCCATCGCGGGATCGCGGGATTGGCGGGATCGCGCTGGCCGCGGGAATCCGCGGGACGGCTAACTCAGTTTGCACAGGCTTTGCGGGCTTATTGTGTTTGTTCAGGCGCCGCGTGCGTGCGTGAATGGACCCAGCCCGAGCACAAAAGCCTCATAATATCCCACAAACTGTACAAACTTGAAATGGAAAATTTTAAGCGTGTCTTTTCGGAACAATGACGCCGGGTTTAAGTAAATCTTTCCATTTTATTCGGCGCTCATATTTATTTCACTTAGGTTAGTATTTTGAAGTGAGATGAAGTAAGTTTCAGAACCGGTCATTGCATAACATGTTTACAGAGAACTGTTTCAAAGTGCATCTGTTGTGTTGTGCGCGGCAACGAATAAGTTCGGCAATAACTTAGGTTTGTTGTGTGCGGCAGTCAGTCGCGAAACGGGGCGTCGCCGACTCAGAAACATATCGGTTCTTGAGAACACTTCCGTTTCACGACACGATTTTTATAAGCGAATTCAATTTCGCTAAGGAGTAATTTTATTTCTAGATACATTTTGCAATTACTATAGGTACTTATCCAATCAAAAAAGATATGGTTAGTGTCTCAGTTGAAACATATTTTACAAATGTAAACTAGCATTCTTTTTAACTAGATCAGCTGTACCCAATAACAAAATCTAAGTTTTTTTTTAAATGGTTAAAGAAGATAAATTATTTCGGTCAGAATACTATGCTTCACTAAAGCACACAGTTCCGATAACCAAATTCGCCTTCGACGCTCTAACATCGAATGAATGATTAAATCAGCGAAGTGTCGCACTCGATTAACGTTACTGGTTTCACAATCGGCAAAACAGTCCGCCAAAATGTCGGAACATTTCGATAAATCGTTGAGTGACCGTGTCGCCGCGCGGGCGGCGCCGTCGTCGAGCGTCACCAAATGTACGCAGAAATTGTGTAAAGCGGAATAGATAATAGTTCTCCTGGCCGGTTTCGACCACGGCGGCCAACTACGCAGGAGATATTATAGTGCACAAGTGTGAGCGAACTACACATGTGCACTCACTGTTCCTTCACTCTCAAAGTTCGGTGAGACGGCAATCCGACATGACCGGAGAGAGATCGGGCGCAGGACAAACGGCTAAACGTGCTTTCCGAGGCACGGGGGTGTAACACCGCCAACTTCCCGACTCCGAGCTGTTTTTGAGAAATTCATGACAGAAAATCTCAGAAACAATTTTGTCTCGGCCTGGGATTCGAGCTCAGGACCTCCCGGATGTAACGCAGAAACTTTGCCACTACACCAACGAGGAATAGATAGATAGATATATAGATTAAGAGTTAATCTATCTATCTATCTATTAACACTTTATTGTAAAACACAAAACAGTGTTACAGACTAGTTTAACAAAGAAAGATGTACCATTTAGGCGGTCATATCGCTTGTAGCGATCTATTCCAGACAACATTCGGTTGAAGAACATTTAATTAACAGTGGGTTGTGCGAATTACATATTTTGGCGGAACATGGATTTATAAATCTTTTGAACTAAGCTTTCCACCGCTCTTTAAATTTTTAAATGACAAATTAATTCTATAATATAAATATTTATTTATTTATAATATGACAAAAGTAAGTGATCCATATAATACAGGTATCCACATCGCAATACTCAATAATAACTTACACCAGGTACTATACTACTGATAATAAATTAATAATAATGCAAGTGATAATTATTTAGAACGTTCTTTAAGAGATTTTATTGTATGAATTTTGAAAGCGTGCATTGACAAACCAAATAGTTCCATAAATAAAATCAATAAAATCAATTTATTTCTGTAATTAGGCTAACAAATTAGCACTTTTACACGTCCCAACATATAAATTGACCCTACCACCGCTTCGGGACAGTTTGGGCCAGTGCTGAGAAGAAGCGGCGCAAGAAACTCAGTCACTATTGTCATTGCCTCTTTTCAAAATTGATTTACAATAATTGTAATTGTTTGCATTTAAACATTTCCATATATCTTTGTCATTTATATAATCATCAATTTTATAATATCCTTTCGACATTAATACATCTTTTACAACTGTTTTAAATTTATCTAAAGGCAATGAAATTAAATTTTAAGGTAATTTATTAAAAAATTTTACACATCTACCCATAAATGAGTGACCAACTTTATGAAGCCTAAAATGTGGAACGGCAAGCCTATTTTTTTGTCTTGTGTTGAAGTTATGCAAATCGCTATTTTTAGGAAATAAGTGTAAGTTTTTTCGAACGTAAATTAGGTTTTCGTAAATGTATTGCGAGTAAACTGTAAGTATTTTAACTTCTTTAAACAATTCTCTAAGTGTTTCATTTGATTTAAGTTTATAAATAGCCCGCACGTTTCTGCAATACGAAAATTATCTCTATATCTGCAGCTGAGCCCCATAGTAAGATGCCGTATGACATGATACTGTGAAAATAACTAAAATAAACTAGTCTTGCCGTTTCAACATCAGTCAGAAACCTTATCTTTCTTACAGCGTATGCAGCGGAGCTTAGTCTCTTTGATAAGGTCATGATATGAGGACCCCACTGGAGCTTATCAACCAAAGTAATTCCCAAAAAAGTTGCAGTATTTGAAGTAACTAGTTGTTCATCTTTAACAACAACCCTTGTTGGAACTTGTCGGACATTGGGCATTGTAAACTTAATGCATTTAGTTTTGGTCGCGTTAAGCAATAAATTGTTAACGGTGAACCAATGAAGTACTCGCGAGAGAGTACCATTTACATCGTCAAACAATTCTTTACCCCTTGGAGTTTTAAAAAGTAGTGAAGTATCATCAGCAAATAACACTATCTCACAAGCACCGTCGACAAAGTATGGAAGGTCATTAATATATATTAGAAACAGTAACGGTCCCAATATCGAACCCTGGGGCACACCCATAGTGAGAGGTGCTCCAGGAGACTCTGCTCCATTGATAGAAACCTTTTGTGTATCATATCATTAAATTTAGTGTTATAGGTATGTGCAATGCGTGTGAGAACGTTATTTTTAGCGTAATTAGAGAGGTGTCGAGGTGTGTTTAGCAGATGAGTGTGGCGAGTACGACGCCGACGACGAAAATTATGGTGACGACAGCTACTGAGGTAGGAGTCTGTCGAAATGAGCAAACGATAGTTAAGATGATTAGTAAACTTTCCCTGACCACGATTTGAAATGATTGTATCGTAAGAGCTATTGTAGGTATGTTTTGTATGTATAAATCTTTTGAATGAATAATTCCGGAGTTACCCACCTCTAAAGCGGAACGGTATTCCGCAAATGCTGTCTCGCCACATAGTTCAACCCCTAGAAACAATTCTCGAGAATGTACGAGGCAGCCCGCACGACACCAAATTGTTTTGGAATCTAAATAAACGTCAAAAACCAAGTTTGTGGTGCCTCGCAGTGTCGAGTTAAGGCAGGTGTGTGCAAGCAATTTTACAATACAGTATTTATTTGTATGTACAGTATTTATTTTATTTGTATTTTTAAATGTACTGTGTCCAGCTCATTAGGCTACAGAATTTTGTTGCAAAATCGCCCGTATTGCAAGCGCATAAAATACCGCAGTGTTTACCGTGACGTGCCAACCACCGTACCTATAATATAGGCGGTCTCATATTACCGAACTCTTCTAGACAACGTCTAGGTAAAGGAAAGAAAAAAAGGTGAAGAAAACCTATTAAGACCATAAGATTAAGTGGAGCTATGACGTCGCCATCGTTGACTTACTAGGTACTTTTGTCCAGGTACATTGGTCAGATATTAGCATTATTTCTGCTAAATTTTCAGACGTATTATGTCGGGAGATGACTGGCCAAATAACAGAGCGGACGCAACATGCTTTATTAGGGTATGCAAATAGATACGGCTTCGTGGCACAAAAATAACAATCCGTCCCGCCAAGATAGAGCTCTATTGTAGTAGGTACTGTTTGAATTAATCACGATCTACACTAATCTTAAATCATCACCACTGTGTTTAATTTATAAAAACAAAGCATGAAATATTTATTTTTTACAAATAAAAATCTCCTTTTGGGCTGTGCAAAAAATATACAGTGACGTTTTACAGACTCAATGTAAAGGGTAAGATAAGTTTGCCGAAAAAATTGCCCTCCCGCGCCAGACACACGACCACCGTCGACCGATTTCAATTAAGCCCAACTTTCACTCGTTCATTTTTTACCATCATTTAACGAGTACCCGACGCCGTCCCAACCAGCCATGAAGATCTTGGAGCACCTTAATATGTAAACTTGGAAGAAACAAACAAACACTATGTATAATTAACAGGGACTTGAGGTGAAGTTGGCGCAATTCTCAAACTCCTCAATAATTCATACAATCGATGGAACCTAACTAGGCTATGTTAATGGTCGCACTAGTTCTAACTTGTCCATTGAATTTAATGAATCGCCAGAATTGTTAGCAAACGTTCCACTCTACATTTAATATCTGTTTAATTTATCATATATTGAAACTTAAGTCATTTTGGGCTGTCGTAATGCCAAAAAACCGGCCAAGTGCGAGTTGGACTCGCGCACCGAGGGTTCCGTACAAACCTGTAGGTATATAAGTAAAAGTTCACCCATCACGGATATTATAGACTTAAGTATTTAATATAAATGTTAATTAATTATCTCAAGGCGTTCACGAGATAAGGAGTAGTAACTTTGAAATTTTAAAAATTGACAAAAATATTTTTCAAAAATATTTTATATATGATGAAACTGAAAATTTACGGTTTTCGTAATTTTTCCTATATCTGTACTATAAGACGTGACTTCGTACTAAATTTCAAGATTCTAAGTTTACGGGAAGTACCCTGTAGGTTTTGATTCCCGTGCGAGTCTCGAAAATGTGCGGCCTAAATGGCTGTATCTTTTGATTGCGTTAGCTTAGAAGGTTGGTTTTTCTACAGCTTCCAGGGACAGTAGACCTAAGTATCACAAGGAAATTTCATTTTGATACCTCCACGCGTTCCTGAGAAAAACGGTCTTGACAGACGGACGGACGGACGGACAGACAACAAAGTGATCTTATAAGGGTTCCGTTTTTTTCTTTGAGGTACGGAACCCTAAAAAGTACTACAGATCAAATAATTTGGACGGTTAATTCTTTTTTGGACAAACAGAAATTTCTTCTCGTCCAACAAAAGTTTACTTTCAGAAGCCAACAATAACAGTTGGTTTCTGATTCTGACGGTGGCGTCTAGTAACACATTTTACTAGAGTTTTTGTACGTTTACCTATGACGTGCCGTGGGACTGAATTCTCATATTCGAAAGCGTCGCGTTAATAAATAAGAGAAGAGAACAATCACGCGAGCCACAAAGGCGAGTTATCCGGCGCGCTCCCGCGAGGAGTCGCCGGTAATCCGGTGAGGTGCGTCGCAAGCGCTCATACCTTATTTACAGTGTGTCCCGCCCTCAAATATTAAACCGTCCTCGTCCGCGGCAGCCCCTACGCTGGGACCTGGGACACTAGGAAAATTTACAAACGTAGCTCTATTTTAAAGAGATTGCTCTGATTCAAGGGAATTGAAAAACTCGTTTTCAAACCCTGGTTATCGAATTGTGTTCTTGAGAGTCGTACATCATAAATCTGATTTATTTATTTAAGCTTTATTGCACAATATAACTTTGTTCAAAGTGTGGTTTTAAAGTCTTTAAGCATTCTCTACCAGTCATGCCTTGGACCTAAGCAGAAATGAAAGGTGGGCGTTGTGTCAAAAAGTAAGACTTAGTCTTGATCTGGTCGCAGGTTGTGAATCTTAACATCAAGTAGGTTACGTCGGTAGTAAGTTACGTTAGGTCGGTAGGTATCAAGTAGGTATATACATTTATCATTATCTACTCGAATATTACAAAAACAACAGTGATAGATACTAAATACGTGTTTTTAACTAAGTAAAGCTAAAATACACGCTGCTGTCGAACCCACTGCATCATGAAAATGATACCTACCATGGATTTTCATGACGCAATGACAGTGTTTTTGATAAGCCGCAACACGCCGAACATCACTAGTGGTTAGTCGGGTGAGACAAAAAATTGTCTCTTTAACCAGCTGTCAATTCATAACATACAACTTATACTGCCACTGCATATTTTTAAACCGTAACCAAGGAAGTAGCCTGTTAACTGTGGCGTTAACTTTTGAAAAGCTAACACCATTATCATTGTTTTGTTTGTTTCGTTTAATTATGGAATATAGCGACCTACTTCCAGCGAGACCACGACACAGCTATATTTAACGCTGAACAGTTTGGGTTTGACTTAACGCCGCCGCGTGACGGCGTAGCGCAATTCACACAAACAAGGAACAACTCGCGATTTTATATATAGATAGATAGATAAGTTAGATTAGTTGGCTGTGCTTTTAAATGGACATCACATACATTGCTCTGATCTCAAAGTAAGTAGTTGTTAAACAACCTTTAAAAATTGTTTTCCAACATTGTCTCCATCCGAGGATCGAACCTGGGACCTCATAGATAGCGGCACCTTGAATCCTTAAATAGGTAAGCCGATGTCTGTAAGTAACGAACGCAGCCATCTTTGTCACTCAAAGAAGAAAATAGGCTGGCTAGCGTCAATACATAAAAATGGTCTAAGAGCCCTTTCGCGGCTTTATGTGAATCTTAAACTGTGTCTGTACTATGTGTGTAAGTTAATAAAACTCTAGCTCATATTGGGTATTACATATAATTAAATATTATTGTTATCACTTACGTAAGTGTATACTTTGTCCAATTGCCTTTAAAGTTTGGGGTTTAATTTGAACTTTGAAGTGAGGTCTTTGCCTTTTACTCGTAGCATATCACAGACTTTAGAAGTCAATACTCTTATTTTGTAAATAAAAATTAAAATGTTTAGTTCGTGCCTGACGCGCCTCATTGAACAATGTTTTACAGTCTGCTGATTTAAACAAAACGTTTGCACAAATAATTTTAATAGACACACGATTTTATGAAGCGTTTGAATCAAATTGTTTGTCTAGCTCTATTTTTTTTTTATGAAAACACAATTTATGTTCGTGAACGAACCGAATTATTTCGCCATCGAATGCGGTTAGCCACAAAACAATTGCGTGAAATTTAACTAAAAAGTTGTTGAAAATATGAAAGCGAAACGAGTGGGAGAGAAGAAGAACGAGGTTTCAGATCGCGCGGAGTTACACGATAACGAGTGCGCGGCCGCAAAACGGTGGATTCGTCAAAATTGGCCGCTTTCGCCAACTTTCGCGAAACAAGCAAGTTTATACTCTAAGTTAGTGAGGTACACGCAAAGTTGGCCACAAGCCAAAGAAAACAGACTACTAATCAGATGGCTAAGTGGTGCCACAAAGACAAAGGAGTTTCTACCAATTCTACGGGGTGTGTTAATTAAACGATGAAAGTTTCAGCTATAACTTTCATCTTAACTACACGTTTAATATATCGACAACAAGCACTACAAAACGATGCGTAATTTATTTCCAAGAATTTGAATATTTAAGCATTTAATATTTATTTGAAAAAACCTCAAAAAAAGTTTTGCCGTTTTAGATTTTGTTGAAGAATTTCTAACTCTATCCACTAAAGTCTTTAGTGGAAAATGGTTTGAATCGTCTTGATCAATCAGACGCTCTTTTTCCCTACACTGTGGTCGAAGGCGTACCGTTTCATAACGTTCTTAGGCGCACTCCACGGTGGGCTGTGCCGATCGTAACATTCGTAATATGTCATTATTTCCGAGTTGATTTGACGCGATTCCGTTGGTTTCATAACGCACCCGCCCGAAGCCGCGCGCCCGCCACCAATATATTTATTGAAATAAATGCCGAAATTAAGTGTGTCTACTGTTTTCACCACGATATATTTAGGCACGATAAAATCTGTTCAAGTCTGACGTAACAAGCTTGCATTTGACAGGATTTTGATGTCTTCTTCGGTTGCAAAATAAAATTCTCGTAGTCGCTCGCTAATTTTTCACGATGCAGACAATTTCGACTTAAAAAATGTAAAGGTGTATTAAATTGGTTACATACTTATAATTGTAATTTTTACTGTCTACGAACAACCAAATTAACTTTATTTCACTAGAACTCACGAAAACATTCAATAAAGCTCATTCAATAAAAATTGTAAACAATGATTGTAAATTGAGATTCAATTAATAAATCTTTATTTCTTGGTATTTGTACTTCTTTTTATTGTCAGGTATTATTTGAAGATGTTTCGATAAAATAAATAAATATAAATAAATAAATATTTCACAACAATCACACCAATTCTCTAGTCCCAAATTAAGCTACGAGGCTTGTGTTATGGGTACAAGACAACGGATAAACATACTTAAATAGTTTTTTTGTAAATAAATACATATTATACATAGAAAACACCCAAAACAAATCAAAACAACTCGATGACAGAATTATTCTTATTATGCTGTTTTCAAAAATGGCAAACCTTACCGCGATTTAGTTGGGGCGGCAATCATTCACGTACCATCTTATATTACGAAATCATACCCGGAAATGAGAAGTTGGCAGGAGTTCCTTAATATAACATGTCGTCCTCGCATAAGTTGTAGATACTGTGAGACAGTGCGCTAAACTTATCACTCACTTTAATTGTACAGCAGCAGAATACGAGTCTGCGATACCTTGAATAACTTGTTATAGTTGTTGAGTGAGAACTGAAATAGGTAAATTGCATTGCAATGAGGTATCCATTTGTGTAACTTGTGCTAAATTTCTTGTATAGATAAACTTCTTCTTAATATTGAAGTGATAATTAACTTTTTATTTTATATCTCACTCTATCTAACACTCCTTCATTTGGTACTCTTTCCGTCTAACTTCTCCTTTCTATTGTTCGCCAGCACCACATTTCAAATGCTTCAAGCCTCTCTCTATCCAACCAATCCATAATGTAATAAGCAATTAAATAAAATAAAGCAATAGAGCATTGCTTTATTTTATTTAATTGCTTATTACATAAGTTTTGATTTGACATGCATAAGTTTTGATAAAGCGGTTCCTGACTTTATGGGATATTTTTGCACGAAATAAATATTTTTTGTTGTTAAACGGTGTTTCGGCTATTGCAGTTCTCGGCTTTATTATGTATATTGCCTAAAGCTAACATTCAAATCAACACGAGCGCGAGACCGTGGCTCGTGATGTCACCTGAGGTATCTTAAAAATGGTTCAAGTTACTTTTCACAGAGTTTTCAAAAGCACAGCAATAACTGCACACAGCCACTGAAACACTCGTTATTGAGAAGTAGTCATTCTACGAATTGAAATATAAGATAAATATAATTTCATATTAAGCTAAGTAAACCTACATTATCGCAACCATCATACTAACGTATCAGATAAAAGTGCTTGCACGAGGCAACGGCGACGGCTCTTGGCCAATGCTATTACGGCGGCCTTCCGCAAAAATCAGGAGCAATACGAGCTCGCGTTGTAGTTATTGCATATTATGCTCCGGGAAGAGGGACAATGAAAGCTTATTGCTAAAACGGGGCTTACACTGCACGATTTTTATGTTAGTATTTACTGGATGCAAACTGCTTGAATCTACTATTGATTACGGGTGTGAGGTCCACGCGTTGTCGATTTGGATAAGTAGATGAAATAGAAGTAAAAATTTGGATTTGGATAAGTAGAAGTAAAAATGCGAAGCATTGTCACTTTCTGCCAAAGACGCCAGTTATACTGCTGTCTGGGATAGCTGTTTTTATTTGCAATATCAATACAGCTTATATTCTTGCTTTACACCTAGTATGCAAATGTGAGTAAATGAATGAAAATTCCACAGATTTCCTATAGAAGAAGAAGAAACCTCGTCAAATCTGGATAAATGTTTGGACCACGGATAGTCGATTCAGTGTCATAGCCTGGCCAGCATACGGACGCCAAAGACGTTAAACCCACATCCTTGTACTGGTCTTGGTGTTAAGTATATTAAATACATACAATATTAAGTATATTAAGTTTATTTGTAACACCACTGTTGATTCTGGTTTCCGTAACACAAGTGCTTACGATACTTAACCCGGAGTCAAATCAATGTATTTGATCTAATTGTTTATATATTTATGTAAAAAGTTGAGCCTACACCGAAGACCATGAAAACCTTGACGTTAAGTTTATCTTCACCGAGTGAAACAAATGGTGAGTGAAGAAAAGTGAACGCAGCCTTCAACTCATATTTTTTTAATTATTGAACGCGCCTTTACCGCGACACTGTCACCACCTGCCTTTGTAACTCACTTTCCTGTTCTAATCGATCGCCATTAAAGAACTCGCTGTAAAATCACGCTCCGTCTTTTTTATTTCTTTTCCTTAGGTAGCTATTATCTCATGTATCGTCATCATCATCATAGCTATCATCAGCCTATACATCCCACTGCTGGGCACAGGCCTCACCTCAACTATGAGGTGGTCCGAGCCATACTCACTCCACCACGCGGGCTCAGTGCGGATTGGTGGAGGGGTGTTTGTAAGGTAAGTGACCAACCTTACTGTCAGATGTTATTAAGCCGCCCGAGGGCCTCTGACCAGGCTTAACGACTAATATCTATCGATATTAACCGGGACAATAGCTTAACGTGCCTTCCGAAGCACGGAGATGCTTGTAAATAGACGTCACTTAAATGGTCAGAATGGTCACCCATCCCAAACATGACCGCGCCTTAAGTTGCTTAACTTTAGGTATCACTACCAAAGCACTGCAACCACTGCGCCACAAGCAACCTCAAGCTAGCTATCATATTTATAATAATATTTGATCACACTAGTTTTCATTAGTTAGAAACTGAGCTTCGTCGCCGAGTGTAAGGCCGCAGCGGCTGGCTCGCGGCGCCGGTTGTTTGCGCAAACTTATATTAGCCCCGGTTTATTTACAAAGGAACCGCTTTATTTTTATTCCACACTTTATACCCGCAGTTTGATTGTAAAACTTTAACAAGTGTTAACTTATTGCGATATTACTGTTTGCGCATATGGTCTGTTGGTTTTTGATTAAGGATATTTCGGATCGCTTTTTTGCAGCTCAAATAGTATCCTAAATATTTCTGTAGAAGCAAAACTATGATGAAACAAAAACGTAGACTTTCCACCACATGTAAGAAAGCAAAAGAGTGATAATGTAATGTTGCCAGTACGATGGGTGTGCTAGGACATGAGTACGTAACAAACAAGCCAGTACCTTAACTATTCTCGCAATATCAGCTCATCTTTTTCCAACTGCCAAGGAAAGAGCCAGACATGGGTGGTGGCCACGTTATTATTGAAGTTTGTAGGTATCTTGTTCCAGTATTGCTTATTTTTAGGAAAGCGGTTCATTGATATTTTTTTTTCAATTATATTTTTTAAATATTCACAAGTATTCTTCTAAAGGAGGAATATCGTATCCTAAGTAGATCCATTACATAAGCCAGCACACACCTCGCCGGTGCAGTCGGCTAGCGGGTCGGGAGCGCATTAAATCGGGTTAGAAGAGAGAACTGGAAGGCTGACTCTGGTAGAGTGTAGACGTCGTTTGCTTTATCGACTCCTATTGTCGTCTACAAAAAAACTAACTTCACTATTGTTTTATGTAAAAAATTGTAACTAACTACACAAGTTTTAAATAAGGAATGATCACTGACTCCCAAACCGTACCCCAGTCAAGGAGTCGGCGCCGCTTTAACTGCGGTAAACTCAAGAGCAAATAATTATTTATCTTTAAATATTTTTTGAGAAAAGCGAATAGTTTTTGGGAAATTAATGGATAAACATCGAAACAGAAATACACTTATAAAATGTTAAGCTGTCGTGCTAAATTTTATTCCAATAAATTTTATTAAGTTACTTTATTTTTTAGCAACACCAATGCAAATTTATTTTCAATGTGAAAATAAAACAAACTTTAAGTCGTGTACCTGTGGCACGCCGTTTTTCTTTAAGTGTGTTTTAATTTATTAATTTATTGACAATTGCATACTAGGTGTGGTTCGTAATAAAGATGGTAGTTATAATGCTTAAAAACGAAATACACAATAAATATAAGTATATTCCAAGAATAAAATGTACAACCAGATCTAATTATAAACTTTAGAAGTCGGCTAAAAACACGTACGCCCTCGTGCCCTAAATAGAAGGGTCTGCAGAGCAGCAAGGCGCCTGTTTTATTTAGCATTCATTCCGAGGATACGTCGATCTCCCGCCGCCTCGCTCCCGGCAGCGATTCAGCCAAGTAAACGAGTTAGCCGCTAAAAGCACATTTTATAGGATTTCCATATTTCTCCACCGCAAAATAAAACTATGCCACATTACTAAAATAGTACTGGCAAGCACTTTCATAGTATTATTTCACAATGCACTAATTTTACAATGAACAAGTCAAACATAATTAAAGAATCCCTTTTCGAAGGATAGGTATGTAATTTTTTTTTGACGACCACTTTGTTGTAATGGTTAAAAAGTTGACTATCAACCAAGAGGTCGCGAGTTTGATCCCCGTACTGTAAAAAACTTTTGGTGTGCATGAACATGTCTGTTTGTACTGGTCTGGGTGTAATATGTGTTTATTTTAAGTTTATTTGTAATACCACTGTTAATTCTGATATCTGTAACACAAGTGTTATGCACGGAGTCAGATCAATGTAGGTATGTGATGTTGTTGTATATTTAATAATTTATTTAATGATTGTTGGATGTTGTATACTACTTAAAAGTGATTGTTTGAAAACACAGTAAAATCTTGAAATTTCATTTTCGAAAGCAAGGAACAGAATAGTTCTCTCTTGGAGTGCAGCTACACTTTTGGCACCGCACTCGCCCATTTGATTTTAATACGTCCCCTAAATAGAGCCTTGGAAGAGACAGCGCTAGTGCAGGCAGGAGCTAAATTTTTCACCGTAATGGCGTCGCCGCCGCCCGCCCTGCGCCCGGCCGCGCGCAAAACTACATCGAGGTCAACTCACCGAAATCCTATTGACCAACTTCTTAGATATTTTTATGGGTTTATTCTTGGTGCTCGCGAATCTTAGAGTGTGTGTTCGGTGAAAGGAATAAATACAACTAAATACAAATATTTTTATTGCTAACAAGATTATTGTTATTATACATAATATATAAGGTACAGAAGATATTATACTATAGAAGATATAACACAATGCAAATCATGTTATGCCAACAACAATACATTTAGCAATTAACTGTGGGCTCTACACTAGGAAATTCCTGTGTCGTAGGCACCCGATGGAAAATCGATCAATTGACTGATCATGAAAAGCTGTTAAAATGTTTGTCTGGATTTATGATTAAATAGTTAGTTGATCTTAAAGCTTCCCATTGTTTTACAAAAGAAACACTTTAATTACTTTTAACATTTTGGATCAAAGGTTACTAGAAAAAATTAAGTATTTCTAAAAACGTTACTATAGTTTAAAAAAAGGCCAGCATCACATTTGCATCATTGTCAAGTTGTTTTTTTGTTGCTTTGCTTAAAATTACCAAGGCGCCGCGGCGTCGTAAAACTAACGTGTACATACAAGTGTGAGTGCGAACGCTGGCGTCCGCGTTTTTGCTGCAATTTGACGAATTATTCAAACGAGCCCCGCGTGTGCTCTTCCCGCGAATAATGAGAGAATGCATCTGTTTGACGTCCGCTTTTATTGCGACGCTCCTACCTGC
Organism: Pyrausta despicata; assembly: GCA_963921415.1. NCBI lineage: Eukaryota > Metazoa > Arthropoda > Insecta > Lepidoptera > Crambidae > Pyrausta > Pyrausta despicata. The sequence goes on from OY992847.1 coordinate 18,666,704, forward strand.
TAGTTTCGGGCACAAACACCTGCATATTTCAGTTGGACGTTTGTTTAAAATTTATGTAACTTAAAGCACAAATGCGGCACCTAGTACAGCACCTTTGTCTCCATTTCTGGATCGACTAAAACGATTGTAATTTTTTCCTCGCTTGATAAAATCAGCCAAATAATTTCCAAGTTATGTACCAGCTAAAAACTGAACAACTCGCGACAAAGCAACTAACTGATACTTAAACAGCGAGCGGCGACGGGGAACGGCCAAACTACCAGCAATAGTTGGTAGTAACCGCCAGCCGCCGCCCGCACTTCGCACACGCGCTACGATTCCAACGATTGCGCTTGTCCATTGGGAGTACCTATCAGTGTTATAATATGCATTTTATTAGTCAATTTACTTGTTCAGTTGTGGATAGTTTCCGTGTTGGTAAATATATTTTTTGCTACGTATCTTAACCTTGACGCAACCAATTGGTAACCTCAAGTATGCGTGTGTTCAGCCTATTTTGAATTAAGTTTCACTCTTCAGATCCCGCCTGACTTTCTACATACTCGGAAATTACCTATGCTTCTTCTTCTTCTTCTTCTTCTTAGCGTGTCGATGGAACACGAGGAATTACACCGTGGCAGCCTAGAATTCAGCCACTTGTATTGCGGATCGACTGCAGTTCATTAAATCCGCTGGCGTGCAGGTGTTGGGGCACGCCAGGCACGATGTTAGTGTGCCAGAGTTTGCACTGCATCGCAAACACAGTCCACATCGGAGCTTGCCGAAAATCCCCACCTGGCCATGTTCACCTTACTTCGACCAACCTGAGTCCGAAGCCTGTTTAAGGACTTCCAGATCGGCCATGGTAGATCATGTCAATTACCTATGCTGGCAACTATATAACTAATGTAACTATGTATTAATAAACTAAGTAGATAATCTCATAGTTAATCTGACAGTCTGTAAAGTAAATTGCGAACGTACCTGCATCAAAACATTAAATGCTTTCTCAAAGAGTAACAAGACGTCTGTTCGCTAAAGAGCCGGTCCGCAGCCGTATTGCTTATTAAGCGCGGGCGCCGCGGACTCTCTCGGTGTCATTAGCCGGCCTTTGTGCCCTCCCCGCTGATAACGAGACCGCACCCGACAAATGAGGGGTGAGCAGTAAACTAGAGCACGCTGCAACAACTGACACTTTATCCATCATAGTCTATGGATCTAGGCTACCTTGGATGCCCTGCATAAACAATACATAAGAAATACTTTGGTTATCTTACTTAATTAGTATTTTTTACCTGGGACATAAAAAATCCAACTCTTTTAGATTTTATTTTTTTGGCAGCTGATCAAGATTACCGCGATGGTACTCCCGTTGAATCCTAGAATTAGCTGATGCCATTTTACACGGCCTTCATGTTCACCGGTAAACAAAAAGTAACCCGGATTTAAGTGTCTTCTGTTTGAACTGGAATAACTCGATATATAATACAAAGAATAAAATTTTCACAGGCAACTAACTGCATTCGAAAATGCATCTATTTTAGTAGTCTCGTAAATTTTGTAGGCATTCCCGTTTGAACTAAGGGTAAAAGTCGGATAGTAGATAGAAACATACATCTTCATAAAAGCACATAGCTATATTTTTTCTCTTTTCTTCCAAGGCGAGTGCCAGACTATTCTCTGTTAAGTTGATGTTGCGTAAAATCACGCCTTGTTTTCGTTTGTGAATGCAAGGCATTTTGCTTATCTGGAAAAAAATATGAAACAATTAAATAAACATTTATATTATTTACAAAAAGGTCGGTACTTTTTTTCACGCTGGATTCGAAAAAACAAAAATATCGTCTATGCTTGTAACAAAGTTTTAAAGCTCTCTAGGGGCAACTATCCGCGAAGGAAAGTAGGGCAACTATCCTTTTTCATCCTTCATCCTTTTTAAATTTCACATTGTAAATAAATTTGTGTTGTTAATGCTAAATAAAATAAAGTAACTTAATAGAAACTAGGGCATGTATCCCCCTGAAGCAACTATCCGGATTTTACCTTGATAAAACTTAGAACCAAAAAAAAGATACACACATCTCGATTTTCCTTTTGCTTTCAACAGTTTAAGATAGGTAATAAGATTACCGAGTTACGTCGCAGGCGAATTCGGTAAGTTTAAAAATAAAACTCGCACCGAGCACAATGCTGTTTATATCTTTCAGTTGAAGGATAAAGCAGATGCAATTTGTAAAGCTTGCCTCGCACTGCCGACTCGAATGGGGATTCAGTTGCTTTTTAGGAGTTAAACAACTATTACATTATTTGCCTGATCTGTCTGAACTGCTAGTAGGTACGTACATTACAATCCTATTGACGTCACAATTAACTCTTTCCATGACCTGATTTTAATCAAATCAATTGACTAGTACCTTACCAGTTGATTGTAACCGGCTGTTCTACTTCTGCAACTCACCCATTTACTCTATAATATTATAAGCGCGAAAGTAACTCTGACTGCCCGTCGCGCTTTCGCCTCCAATCTACTAAACAATGTGTACCTACTCTGTGTAATAGGTTTTACCACCTTAAAAGAGCTTCGGATACTCTATCTATCAGCAAGATAAAAAAATAAGATTTCCGCTAAATTTACTAAGCGCTATCGGCGCGCGGATAACGCGGGCACCGCCTCCTGGCCCAACTTTTTCAGGCCGTAACCGTGCTGTCGCCTTATGCTATCGTACTCTCACTCTAGCTCTCATCTCAGCATGAGTGAGAAAGACGCCTAGAATCCAAAACATTCGCCTTTTTAACAGAGGTTGTAGAGTTCAGGAAAAAGTGCATACTTTGGCTGCGGACAACGTGCCAGCGAGGCATTCGACCACCACTAATCAACTTAGCAGAACTTGGAATTAAACTTCCTCTCCACTAAAAATAGTGGCAGACTCAAGTCTATTTAGTGTAATTACGATCCTTTTCTTTACTCAACTTACCCGCTGTACGTATTGTGCAATGTGGTTTTCTTTGTTTAATGTAAACAAAAAGGCGAACTAAAAATGTTGTTCGCTTAAAACACTTTTTCTGTCTCTAAGTAAGCGAAACTTTCTGGGTACACAGATGTCAGACACATTTAAAGTTATAAAAGCGCCACGGCTTCCAATGCCTTCTAGTTGACATTCCAGACAGGCTTACAGGTGAAACATATTTCTTTACTCAGCCTATTTGTGCACTTCATAATGACTCCGCCCACGCCCTTCCCTGCTGCCCGCCCGACCTGCGTCACTTTGAGTTAACTTTTCCACTCAAAATGTAAAATAGTGAGAAATCGCAGTGCTGTTTATACAGCGACCGCCTGTATAAAGGTGCCCCATTAATGGCACTTCCACAGTTTACACACTGATAAAGTTGACCTGGTAACCATACCATGATTGTAATAAGACAAAAACTTTGCCAAAAATCCGCAACCATCTTTTAAAATTTATCACTATGGGCAAGTCAGAGAAATAGTTATCGGACTGTTAAATATAAGCTGAATTTGTTACTGTAGTGTCCATTTTCATCATTTATTTATTTTCTTCACTGACGCTGTCGCCATCGCCCCGCTCGTCGCAGAATTCAGGCACCCGGTCTCAAAGTTACCCCCCTGGGCTAAAGTAATACGCAGGCACTGTTACTCTGAATTCATAAATATGGAAAACAAAAGCGTTAGCATATTAATTGTTATTTTTTTTGAAGAAATTCCGCGTGAAACCCATCACTCGGCGAGCCCGCTGTATCTGTATAGTCTGCATTGTTCCCCTGCGTCACTTAGCGCTCAGGGCGGGCGGCAGGCAGCGCACCGTTTCCATTGCTCATGGCAAGCCAGAAGTCCTATACCGACAATCGAAATCCGGCTAAACAATACTCGTATATCGTTTTTTCGTTTTTGACTTCTTCGTGAAAGCACTTCAAGGTTAAAACTGTGGCATCTTACACGCTTCTAATAAAAGTGATTTTGAAATAAATATTCATAGATCGATGTGCTGTCGGTGTAAACTTTTTCTTTTACAAATACAAATGCGTATTTATGTATGTATTTATTTGCGTATTTTGGGTGTTACATTAAAGGTCTTGTAGATAACGGATTTTGTATTTCGGAATAGACCTTGTAACATTACCACGGACTGCATGTTTCCCCTGCATCACTTAGCTTGCGGGGCGGGCGCGTTAACAAGCCATTCGTCTTGAGACCGCGCCACTTACCAACATATCTACTTTAATTAAATGCATTTGCATTGCTGTTGATTTTAAAAACCAGATTATTTACCGTCTTTTAAATTTAGATGTTAACTTCTTTTTAATGCAACGTTGAAGTGGTGTCCTTTGAACTTGTTGCCTACTTATCTGTACGCTTCTTCAAGTTTATGAAAACTAGTGGGATTTAATTACTCGTAGATAAGTAGGCATGTGATTATGTTTCAGGATATTTGTTCAAAATATTAGCCGCTTTTATTACCAACGTTCACCAGTTAGTTGGTGCTTAGCGCACCATTCACCTGCACTGTGTTGTGCTAAATCGCCATTAGTCGGACCGAGAGTGAGCGCTGAGCTGCGCGCCGTGAGATGAGTTATTTGGTAGCGCTTGAACTCGCTTCTAAATAAACCTGCTCTGTTTAACTGCAGTTACTTTGCTTGTCTGTTGGACTTAATAGTGCGGTCTTTTATGCGGAAAAGTCCTGATGCTCAGGACTTCTTTGATTTACTTTCCAACTAGGTACCTACGTAAATTCGGCCGCTCTGGTTAAAGCTCCATGCCAGTAACAAAATCGTTTTCGATTTATATTATATGACAGATCAAAAAAAGGACAACGTGGGCGATTAACGTATCTTTTATTTATAAAATATACTAGTATTTCTTGCCCTATAGTTTGAGAAAGGAAATTTAAATTGAGCGATAAACTTGATAGCTATGTCCAGGAAAACCAATATCAAGTTGGAGAATGTTACCGTTTGGGTAAGTGATATTTTTATTTCATATGGCTTTAAATAAGGTAAAGACTTCGCCAAAACTGTTTACACAATCCATTTTCTCGTAAATAATGTAGTTTATATTAAGATGGAGTTATTTCGCGTAGCGTTATTCAAGCAGCCGTGCCAGCCATTAGCATAGGCGAGAGCCCATCGCTCTTACGCCGCGCCCGGCGCATCCGAGAAATGAATCGACGCATTCACGATGCATTTTTCACTAATTAATGTTTGCTAAAATCGCAAAGGCCATCGAAAAATGCAGGAATGAATAAGATATAAGCGACTTGTCACTGATCGTTCTGGTAGACTTCATTACGATGATAAGGATACTTCTATACACAATACAATAACATGATAATTTCGAAGATTAATACTACTTAGTTGTAAGTTATTCCATCGTATCGTATCCATGTAAGTAAATTTTTGTTTAGTCTTGCACCTCATCTCAAATTCAAGAATTTTTAAAACACGCTCGCTGCTAGTAACATAGGTATCAATTTTTAATTACTGTTTTAATAAACAATTCAGCCTGCAAACGACACTTTCACGACCAAAAGCCTGTTACAATGCAAATTGTATAAACTGATTGGACTTTGAGTTGTACGGTGAGGGCGCGTGTTTGACGCGGTAATAGCCAATAGGCGCGCCAATGCCAATGGCGATAGTTTCGTTTTAATTCCAATCGGGGATCCAATTGCGAGCCAAACCTAAAACACATGCGACTTTAATTTCGCAACTGATTTAGCAATGATACGTGGGTATATGCGTATGCTGTGTAATGAGATCGTTCTCGAAAACTATTCCTGTAGGCGCATCGAATTAAATTCAACATAGCACACAGTAACATAACACAATATCACACTTTTAATGCGTTTCGATATTAGTCCTCCGATCAAAGTTGGCACGTTTTCATTGGCGTGGATAAAGTTGAAGGGTAAAGCTATTTCAAAACATAACTCGAAGCGTTTAAGTGTATCGTATAAGTTTTTTTTTTAAATAATCTCAGCACAGCGTGCTTACGAGCGAATTCCGAAATCGTGGCGAAGGGAATGCGGCGCGCAGCGGAGCGGAACGTCCCGAAGCGCCAACTTTTAATGCCGAATTGTTTGTTTAACTCCCATGCTTTAATTCGGAACGGCTCTCGATGAGGAAACTTCAATTCAAATTTCATTTTAACTTTATCGAAAATTAGGTGAAAGAGACGTTACGTTACGCCTCCGCAAGCTTTCGCTGATGGGTTGGATTTTGCACTTAGTCGAAAGTTTGTTTATTTATTGCCTGAATGCTGTCGTTGAAATAACAACGCTGACTTAATGGCGAAGTTGAAAAAACCAACACCAACAATATTTTTATTATTCTATGTAACTTTTGAAAAGCTTTTTACCACTTTTATATGTAAATGGAATAAAAAGTAGCACACACTTACACAAAACGCAACAAAGCAGGAAAAGCGGAAGAATCACATGTGGATGCAAGCACACGGTCACATCCACACGTTCGTCTAGGTTTTCCTTAAGGAAGCTTAACGTAAAACTATGTTCCAGTTATTTGTTCAAGACGATTCATACTCATAGAGAGTTTTCTTTTAAATGAGAGTATAATACCTGAAAGGAAATTTGTAAATTTTTCACTATTCGCTCATTCCCCACGTAGTACATTCAAATGAATTCTAAAGAATATTAATGATAATGACCATACATAAAATTATGAAGTGCTTTATAATATATGACGTATCAATGAATAAATCTATGACGTCACTGACGCCACGCCCGTTATAAGAACACCTACCTACGTAATGTACTCCAACCAAATCACACTGCATGGTAGGGAAGTACACACGCGTCGTGCCTCGGCTTACGCAAGGCGCTGAAATATGCGCGGCTGCCTTTATTCCTCTTTGAAGTTGGAATTAATGAAGTGTCCTAATCAAATAGGTAAGTGTATAGTATGAAGTGTTCGCTCCAGCGCTCACGGTATTGGGAAGAAATAGTAATAAACAAAGTGTTATCACTCGAACGCTCAAGGTTATAGGAACACTCGCGATTTACTTACGCGGTTAAGCATTAAAGCTAAAACGTTTTTTTAAAGAATTTATAGTGAAAAATATACGGGCTTCATACCGCATGGATATTAAGCTGATTTTAATAACTCTTCATTAATAAATCTGCAATATGTGAAGAAGGCAAATACGGAAGAAAAACAATTGTTAGTAGGTACTTTAAATGATTGCTCATTTTTCTCCGTTATCAGTTTATTACTTTTATTAAGTTGCTGTTTGTCTGTTGTATTAATAGGTATTTATGTCTTTTATTAAAGCTTTGATTATCATCTAAAGTTATGGTATCTATCAAATACTGTTGGTGCAATTAACTCATAACTCTTATGCAACTGCTTATATCTTGAAGCTGTTATATACCTACAATATTAATGGCGAACATAACATCTTATAACGTCGGATACAAGTTTGAAAACTTGCAAGTATATTCAGTAAGGGCCGGCGACACGTGAGCGTGACGGGCACGATAACAAACGCGTCCTCAAGACGCAGCGGGACCGGCACGGCGCGGCGTCGCCATGTTGTGGCTGCCGAGGATTTAGGTGACCTACCCTTGACTTGAACGTGGCTTTACCACAGTGAGGCTCTGTCCAAAACATATATTATGCGGGTTCACCACTCCATTTCGAAATACGTTTCGTCGAATTCATATTCATATTCATAATATTTATTGCAAAGTCACACGTTACAATAAGGTGTTACAGTCTCATGAGTAACCTAGTACAGTGACGCCCGGCTAGGGCACAGCAACTTACTTAAGATAAATTGAATTACAAAATTAGGTTAAATCATCGATGACAACAATTTGTTTATTTGTTTGAACAATGCGATGAATTGTAATTCGACGAAACGTGTTTCGAAATGGAGTAGTGAATCCATATTATGCTGTTTTTTGGAACATAATATAAATTTACCAACAATTCAGCGATGTTTTAGCATCAAATATACATTTTTTTAATAAAATTTGTGATAGGATGATATTCAGAAGCTGAAAAAGAGGATTATTTAGCTTTAAATTTCCACTTAACGACGCCAGCGCAGGAACTAAAATACATCCAAATATAATATACGATATCCAAAACGTGAAACGTGAACGTAAAAAAAATGGCTATAAAATTCAAGTATTTCTACTTCTTTAGTTAGTGTCAGAAACCTTACCACAAATGAAATCGTTAGCCTATCAGCTATCTAGTCGTAAAGTTGGCCCAATTCGTGAACCACAGACGCAACTCCAAAGTAAACTAAACTCCATCCATTTATCACGGCAAAGATGGCAACAGTCGCGAGTTGCGCAACTTGCACGTAATATAAGCGGAGCGAGCTATTTATAAGCCGGAGCTTACCGCTCGCTCTAATAACACCGCTCCGAGCGCTCGCGGCTGCTTACCGCTCACTTCATAAGCGCGCTCGCTGTGCTTATTATCATAGTGGATTGTTATAATTCCAACACGTGTAAGGGACATTAAGATGGGTAGATTTTCATAAGCGAAATGCACGTGTTGCTTGCGTAAATCATAGGTACATTTAACTTTTACTTAAAATATATCATATACTAGTTGCAGACATTGTCCTGCCCATTGATTTTTAAAAAAAATCTGATCTTTTAAACCTTCCCTGGACTACCACGAATATTTCAAGACTAAAATTATTCAAATCGGTTCAGCCGTTCTCGAGTTTTAGCGAGACTAACGAACATCAATTCATTTTTATATATAAGATCATGTTCATGTCATGTAGATGTCATGGTAGAATAATATTAGCTAGGTAGGGTACCTTACATTAGGCAAAGTAAAATAGGAAGAATATTTAACATATACGAGTACTATGTAGAGTGTTGCTGCAAGTAGAATTTACGCTTTAGTTTTCATAAAACCTGTGTATCTGTGCAAACATCTCGTTCCGCCTTAATAGTGTAAATTCAGAACGTATTGTACTTTTGCCTTACCTCATAACCTGGTGCTATGTACCCCGAAATGAAAACTTAATCAAGAGACACGAACCAGTCCGACCGCATCATCGCAACAATGTGTGTAAGTGAAAAGCGCAAAATAGCTGAGCCAAAGCGAATAACATCCGAGGTTGGCTGTTTGCGGGAACTTGTCGGAATGCAGCCGCAGCGCAGTTGAGGACGACAATTAAAAGTTATCGCGTCATAATCAGGCTGCGGAGATTGTTCGCCGCGGACGCGGTGGCGGGCGGTGGTATAATGCAACAAAGAGCTAGCGATTAAACCAATTTGCGGGCTAAGTGCGCTGCAGCCCGCAATTCGCGCTCTGTGGAGGGCTGCCTGCAAACGTATCGTTTCGGTAACAGTTGGACTCAGTTTATAATGAAAGCTTTGCACTTCATTTTTTCTTATCCAATGTTATGGTGTCTCTAATGTAGTGGTCGTGTTTGGTATTCGAGACAGTAACAATATGATGTGTAAATCATGGTCTTGATTTCTGACTGAATTTTGTATGATATCGTTGTGGTCAGACTCAAGAAGGTAGGCTGGCTTTAATAAAACATTTTTACGTTTTTTTTTTAAATAAAAAATACTCCTTTCTTAAAATTTTAAATGCTGATTTAACATCCAGACTGTTAAAGAAAATCAAATTGAAAACTATTTCGCAATGATGATGCAACTGTTGCAAGTTGCGAGTGACACCCCTGGGCCGCGGCGCGAATTCTGCAAAGCCCGCAAACAAAGTGCTTCGCCGGAGACGGTAAATTATTCTTTGCTTCGCTTCTCGGCGGTTAAATGTATGCTGACGTCGTTACGGCGGGGGCGGGCGGCGGGGCGGGGGTGCAATATGAATGATGGCACGCTGACCTACTCCACTCGCGCGCACTTACACATATGAAGGGAAACTTCTGCGTATCGGGACCGGGAATAAACACTTGAAAATGGAAATGCTTTTAGGTTTAAATGAAATGGAGAAAATAATTGTGTTGTGTCTTCGTGAGAAAATAATAGTTGCTCACATAGATCTAACTATAACTCAGTTTTAACGCCTAGTTAAGTCCTAACCTAAATAAGTTGCCGAAAATAATAAGACAAGGGAGTCTAAAAGTGACCAAAGAGAAATCTCTGAGATCAGAAGGCCTACTACGAAAAATAAAATTCACCAAAACCATAGTCGATCTTTCCAGCCCGATGAGCAGTGGACCTATTACTATTTGACTGAGTTTACAGCGTGGAAGAAATAGAAAGCATAAAGCTTAAATTTAAAATATTATAATTTAGGAACAATCAAAAAATAAATCTTGGTGTGCTTATCTAACCACAATCTTTAACAACACTTAATTTAATTTCAATAGGTATTGTTTAATTTATGGTGATTAAGGTAACATTTAAACGACTTCTAGTTGGCGTTCCGAATCAGTCAGAAGTAGAAGCCATATTTACAAAGTGTTATTTGTGACAAACATAACGCCGAAAAAACCTAGCGCTCAACTGAAAGCGCTGTTCTAATTATTTAGCTGGCCATTCGCACACCCATAATGTACGTTCGTTTGAATGAACCCATAACGAGCTTAGTTCTTACCACAAATGAAATTGTAACGTCGCGCGCCGGATGGCACATGTGCGTTATCGAGTTATCTCGCACGGCAATGGGCGAAATCGCGCTCCATTCCGCGAGCGTTGAGAGTTAATTAAATCAACAGTTGCTTGATTCGAATGACTGTAAAATTAATTATACGGTTGAGAAATAAAGGCTGTCGGCGAACGGGAAAATTGGAACATTCAGATTCAAGTAGTCGCGTGTCAATTTGTTTTTGCCGTCCTTCGTTGTCCATGAAGTACTTCACCAGAATTCGATTCATATTTGGCCCTAGCGGCCAGCCCGCGACTTCGTCCGTGCAAACGTAAAATGTTACCGCAACTGCGTTCGGTGTGTAGACAAAGTTTGAGTTAATCTAACATATGCCAAACTTTGCCACCCCTAAAGGTTTAATTTAAAAACATTACATTTTTTATTTCTAATGAAATACCTGAATACCATTTTTTTTCATTTAGCTTCAAAACTGACGAAGTTTATACAAAGTTCTTTAACCCTCCAGGTGATGAATTTTAAATAATCCTTTCTTAGTGCTCCTCTGCAGTGCTAAAGGTAGCATGATACAAAATTTTAAGTTTCTAAGCATTTTGTTTTGTGCTGTGCGTGCATATGTCAGTCAGTCATTCAGATTTCCTTTTTACATATTTAGAAGATATTTATTTACATACTCTAACTACTTAAATGTTATTTCCTCATAACAATAGGAACCGAATCATATACTGTTCATTCAACCTGTCATTATCACTTATTGAGGACAATTATTGTTAGGGTTTCATCACATTCACACGTGTAGCGGCTCAATGATGTGAAAAATAAGTTCCGTGACTTGCGGAGCTCATTTGCCCCATTGAAATAGCGACGCGACGCGGACTCTGAGAAATTTATTGCCTACATGGCTCCTGAAAATATTAAAATATTGTGTCACGGGACGAGATGGTACGAAATGATCTTAGTATAAAATTACTTTAAAAGCTGTCATAAGTAACACTCAGATCTCCAACATTTTGTAGCCAATAAGAAAAACAAACTTTCCAATCGAAAAATATGATTGAAATTTTTAACCTGTTTTTCAATTTATCCTCAACTTACTCGCGACTTTTTAATCTGGAAAAATAAATTATCCATATTAACTATCAGATCCCCAGTTATTAGTGCCTTTGAGAACTGATCAGTTATCTTTAAAAATAAGATCCAGAATGTTCCGTTCACGCCGGCAGAATCAGAGAATGCAATTTTTCAAATTACACTATTCTTATTGAAATCAGGAGTGTTTCACTTTCCGACTGGAGGAACATTTGGGACCTCGCTTTCAAATGAAAACGATTTTCTTACAACTCGGAAATGATTTTGATTTAATAAAACGGAAGAGTTCATAACTGAGCATTCAGGCTGATTGCTCCAACGATTTAACTCACGGATGGAATCAAAGTAGTAATTCAAACATCTGAATTGAATATCGATTACGATACCTTATACTGTTATCTCTTTAGGTAAATGATAACTTTAGCTACCATTCAAGAAAATATATCAAATGAAATCAAAAGCGCTCTAAGCCAAAACAAGACTAAACGTCGTAGCAAGTTTTCGTAGCCGCGCGACTACGAAAAGCGAAAAGTTCATCCGTAGCAAAATTCGTAGTAACCGAATGTCATCGTTACTCTTTCGTAGCAACGTCGTTAGCGGGATAGTTGTAAGTTGATCAGCGGCCGACTTCACGATCTCTCGCTCTCGGCGGCGAGGGTAGTAAGTGACACAGTAGATTATTAGAAAGCAGTACGGGATCTCTAACAAATGCTCATTGAAAAACACACACAGCAACGCACGTTCCAACAGGACCCGTACTGACCTTTGCAGTACTAAAATATATTATCAATACCCGCTTAGGCATAAAGTTGAAACTTTTATCTGTCACCTGAGACTCAAATCTCGTATCGCAATTATATAAAAAGTAATTGAATTGCATCACTTTACCCATACCATAACTGTCAAAATCTTAACGATTTTGATACGATTGTGGTATAGATTTTAGGTCCTAATGTGCGTGTGTCTTTTCGAGTATTTGTTCTTATCTTCCGTACTGTTTAAACTTATTCTGTGGCGGCGAGGACGGCGAACTGCAAATGTGTCACCGTGGCCCGCATAACGCACAGCCCTTGTGAATTAAACACCAGCGCCGGCCGCGGGCGACGCAACTGCGTCGAACTATTGTAATGCTGCATTTGCATAATGGCACGCTACTTTTGAATTTATTGCACTTATTGCATATTATGAACATGTAAAATGCGTGTAAGAAAGGGTTCTTTGATTACTGTATAATAAGAGCCAAGGAACTTTGCGACAGGAATGCGGAACTTCACCAAATTAATTTGCAAGCCACATTTATTGTATTTTGCGTGGGCATAGTTTGCCAGATTACTTTTTAACTATTTTTTTACCCACCTTCAACTGTGTAATGTGGATATATTGAATATTTTTACGAAGGATGCATTCGTACTGTTTTAACAGTTATGTATTTAAATTCTACGATTTTTTAAGCCACACTGCAATTGGCACACAGCCTATAGCAACATGCTTAGGAACTTGAAATTTTGTATCATCCTACCTTTAGTACTGCAGGGAAGCACTAAGGAAGAATTTTAGGAAATTTATCCACTAAGGGGGTAAAAGGGGGAGAAGTTTGTATGAAACTTCGTCAATTTTGAAGTTAAATGAATACATATATTGGTATTAAGGTATTTGGTCAGAAATAATAAATGACGTGTTGTTTTTTTTGTTTTTCTTGGATTTCTTGACATTTAACCTTTAAATGGGTAAAAATGCTGGCAAAGTTTGTAAGGAACCACGTTCTTCAAATTTTACTTACTTGACATAATGTTGAGATAAGATAACGAAGTCGCGGGTGGGCCACTAGGTATACATACTGTGAGGTGAACACAAACATTTATCGTAACCTTATCGTATAGTCCAAACGTCATAAACTGACAGTTTCGCCATACAAATTAACGATAGATAAACGCTACGAATACGTAACGATAGTTGTCCGTGCTCACCCCACTGGTATTGCGCTATTTATATCTTACATAACAATACAAATGCAAACACACTAAACTTATTTAATAAATCATTATTAATTTACTAAATAAGACTATTGTGATTATTTGGTGCCTTTTAAGATGTTTACGAACATCTCTAACTCACTCCAAGATACCTTACAAAATAAAGGTAACCAATTTGGTACAGCGTACTTAAATAAAGGTTTATAAAAGCAACGTAAATGAGGTTTCAGGTGTTAAACATTGATAAAAGTTTATAAAAACTTGCGTTCAGGCTGAGTAATTTTTACTTACGTCTTACGCCATTATCGGGGCTCTATGCGAGCAGCTACTTAGCTGGCGATTTGTTTGCGACGGCGGAGTTTAGGCGCCACGGCAGGATTACCCTAGAGATACGTATCAACATATGTTACCGAACGCTTAACGACGACTTGCTAATGTAAAACTAACTCGTTTGTCTGTTTGCATGAACTCTTTTGAGTCACCATAACCACTAATACATTTAACTGGTACTACGAGTATAAGTACGAGTACATATAACGCATTAATGGCATAGAAAAAATGTATCTGCAGATTTGAATTGTTGTGATGATTGTGATTTCACGTTTAACTGTTTGTCCATATCGTAACAAAATACATCCTTTTAATTTATAAGCTAGTTTTTGAATTAGTATGACGTGATGTGTTTGGTGCGTGATGCGGTTTTCCAATAACTCATATGGACATCGAATCCTACGTGCCGCAACGAATGCCTTGTTTTGGCCGTATACATAAAGTACTTGCATAAATCCTTCGATTTTCGACTAACTTAAAATCTTTTAAGTTTCCAGAAATCAAGATGACTTTAAAGTTAAGTTCATAAGAAGTTTACATGATATACTGATTTTGTTAACTATTCGCCTTCCACGACGTTCTCTATAGTCTTTTGCAGGACTCTGACCTGCAAATAACGGCTCGTGCTAGTACTTTTATTTATTAGTAAAACTGTATATATATTGTCGGCAGTGCCGTCAGCGCGTATCCTGGGCGGACCGGACCTTCACGTGGACATCGGCTCCACCATCAACCTGACCTGCCTCATCCAGTTCAGCCCCGAGCCGCCCGCTTACATCTTCTGGTACCACGAGGACGAGGTGAGCGGACAAAAAGTAATTATGACACATATTATTCTTTGCTTATTCATAAGTTTGTGGTTTTTCAACAGTTTGCCTTCTAAATTTGCTTTGAATTTACACAAGAAACTAAAATGATTGTTGAAAAACCAGCCCTAAGTTTAAGTTATGCTGAATGCAGAGATGTTTCAAGTGCTCTCTGTAGTAAGTATAATAATTTTTTAAAATGTGGTTTAATCAATTGCACACAACAACACTTGATAAATTTCGAGACTCAAATTACAATACTTATGTTATACAATTCACTAGTGAAAAGCATTTTAGATGTGTGTTTTGTTTGAATTATAAATGAGACCGCGCCCTCGGCGTAACGAACGAGTTGCCTTCTAGTATTTCAAGTTTAAAAAATTCAACTTTTCGCATTTAAATATGTCATTTTCAGTAAAACAATGATTTGGGGTATTTGTCTCTAAACAATAGTATTCATTTGTTGTCAAAGGCAAAAGTGAAATAATCGTAGGGCAATAACAATTACTGTAAAATAAGACTCTGCCCGTGACTGTAATATATGGCGCCACTGGACTGTTATAAAATGCGTACTTTCATACAAAATACGTATTATTTCTATTGTCCCTTTCACTAAATATATATTGAACTAAATATTCATAAGATATTATACTAATTTAGAGCTTAATGGAACTATTACCAGGCCACGGTAATATTATCAATACTACCGTGACCAGGCTCACGACGTATTTAATAGAATAAGAACTCTGCTCTTGGGAGAACCATTAACGATAGGTATTTAAAGTAGATTTAAATTAAATCCAAGCTGAAGTTAATCTTTCATTATGTTATATTTTTTCTTCTTTCCAACTAATAGTTGTAGTCCATTCCAAAGAGAAGGAGATGAATGATGTATATTGTACTTAACGCGTCAAGATGTGGAAACCCCAACATAAATCAAGTCGTGTTTTGCAGAAGTGAGATCGGGCCGGCGGTCCTTTTGTCCCAATAATTGGATAAGGCGATCTAATCGGTTTTACTATCGTTTACCGAATCCACGAGAAGGGGCTACAAGCTGATTACCTGGTGTATTCAATGCCTTCTATCTTGTCATGGATTTCTTTCATGAGGTACTAATGATCGGGCACTACTTACCTACAGACCAACATCGACTTTGCGCCAGATTAGTATCTTATATTATTATTTATCTACGTAATTAAAGGTAAATGGTGTAAACAGTAAAACAGGTAAATCACGTTAGTATTCTTATACCAACGTATATTCGTATTAAATATTGCTATGCCCTGTGCAGTGCGCCACATGTACCAATATCATTTAAACTTTTAAACCAACTTGATGTAATGTGACATGCAATAAATGATTTGAATTTGAATTTACTACTTATTAAAACAATATAATTCTCTTATTTTATAATCATAAATTTTGATGCGTAAGAACTTATTATCAAATTTTCCTTTGGAAAAATCTATCGTTCTACTGAATATAATATATAGTCAAGGGTACCTATTTATAGAGACAAGAGAATCAACAAACCCTTCTCAAATCAGTTGAATCTCAAAGTGCGTGTGTAGTGTGCCATGAAATAGCTGAAACAAACAATCAAAGCTCGACGAATTACGGGAATAAACGAGCGAGATGTACGTGAAAGCTTCAGGCCTTGACACCGCCCAAGCGTGAATATAACAGTCTATATGTACTTTACTTAGTAACACGCATATTAAACATAATTTTAAAGGATAGTAATGAAATAGATCAGGGGTCGGCAGACCGCGACTCGCGAGCCGCACGTGACTCTTCCACAGGTTTAATATGGCTCTTCTTACACTCAGTCACTGCCTAACTGTACCGCTTTGGCACAAAAAAAAACACCTAAACGGTTTGAAACAACTGAATTCATCGTCAACTTGCGCTCGCACTCAGTTACCCCGCTGCCCTGCATCTCCGGAGGCTCTTTGAAAGTATGGGAAAATCTACAAACTGGATATTTGGCTCATCTGATAGGTAATTCTGCCAATATAAATAGATGAAGCGAATTCAACAATTGACTGGTAGAGAATGTCTCTTGGCATTCAGTCCGCAATTATATCACGGTGCACTAAAGTTTAAGTAAATAAATAAACAATACTCGTATAACAATATTTCAAAATGTATGTCACATCGCAACTGAGATTTTTTGCATAATTTGAATAAAGTGAGCACGCTGTTTATGTAGCAGCTACAACTGCCACAATTGTAGCGTAGTGCCAAAACAGCGCGGGGCTCCGCGCGCGGCGGCGGCATGGTAATCGCTCACTTCATTAAAACAATACAAATTCAAATAGCTCTGCCCCCTACACCCCCATATAGAGTGGTAACCGACTGGCAACTATTTGCAGGATTGCCCTAAATTAACACTACATTAGTAGGTGAACTCTATGTACTTCATAATGATCTGCCGCTTTTAGCTCCCTATTTGCTAACCATAAATAAAGCTGAAAGAACTGATGGCCGTTGGGGCAGAAAAGTTCTTGATTGGAGACCCTTCGACCAAAAGCGCAGCGTAGGACGTCCACCGACAAGATGGACAGTCGACCTTGTAAAGATCGCAGGATCACACTCTGGACGCAGACTGCTTGTGATCGGTCGATGTGGAAAACTGTTGGGAAGGCCTATGTTCAGCAGTGGACGTCCTTTGGCTGATAATGATGACGATGAAATAAAGGGAACCCCATGCAAATGCAATAATGCACCATTAATATAAAACAATAAAGGCATCTACGAGTAAAACATTATTCCGTATGTAACAAACATTTAGTTATTTCGATGACTTAACACGTTTCTCAGTGCTTACGTGATCTCAACGAAAGACACGAAAGTCTTTTAAGTTATCATATCAACCTTTATTTCGATATTTGACTACCCCGGCCGCATGTAGTCGTGAACTCGTGAATACATAGGTTTACGCACGTAATGAGTACGTGTTAGTGCCGCGCCCCACCTCCGCGTAAAGCAAATACGTAGAAATCAACACAACAAACGCAACTAATCTATAGAATAATACTCAGTTAGAATGAACAGTCGGACGCGGCAGAAAGCCATTCGATCGGAAAGCAATTGGACCCGCGGGCGGTCCCAGCAACATTCGTAGCCCTCGCCTGACATCGATTCATCAATCTCACGCGGATTTGGGACGACGATCTGTCAAACCAATGCCGATTGCAACTACACTCGCAATCGGTGGTAGAAGACACTTTCATACAATGATACCTAGGTATATTAATAATGATATCATACGTAATTAAAACAAATAGACCCACCGAATCGCCGCGGCGCCGTTCACCACCAAAACCGCGGTGTACCTGTAATAAAACATTAAAGTGCGAATAACACAAAACGGCGAAACTTATTAGCATAATCCCTACGAGAATTACAATTTCATTACGCATTCTGAACGTAAACTGTACACTCAAAGTTCATATTAAAAATTAGTAGCAAAGGTTCCCCGGTGATATTAATTTACGTAAGTAACGGCAGTTGTTGGGAGCTGTGTAATTAGTTGTGATACTTGTAATTAGTTGGAATCGGTCCCGAAACTTGTTCGCTGCGCAAGCGCCGCGCGTGAATATTAATGTGCTAGTTACGGGGGTTACGCACAATTTATTATGAGTTGCTGTCATTACAACGACAAATTTTATTAGTTTCTCTCTGCCACCGCTTACATCATCCACCAAACCATAATATAAACATCTGATTTAAATTAAAGAATAGGTAGGTACAGCAGAAAATCTTTTAATTTATACAGTTTACTTAAGTAAAGAAAATAAGTTTACGAGTAGTCTCGCATTTACAAAGGCACTATTTATCGTAGAAGTGTAAGTAAAGTGGTCTCGGCCAGCGGTCAAACGCATGAATCCGGCCTTAGGCCTGACCGCAGGCCGCAGGCTCAGGCCTTCGCCGTGAAGACGCTCGTTAGGCCTGCGTTCGTAAGCCAGGCGACGTCGGGAGGTGCCTATCTTCTCGAGCTACCAGCCGACCGCAAAGCGGACGATAGCTACGTATTTATTCTGAATTCAAAGTCTTGAATCTAGGCTACCACAATTAGTTGATTTATAGTTTATTTAAGTCTTAGCCTTTGTTAACGGACTTACACTGGTCATTGTTTCTAAACTTGTAAAACTATGATTAATTGTTTATTTACTATATTTAATCACCAAATTGAACATAAATGAATGCACATTGTTTCGGAGATACCTGACCAAACAATGGCCATGTTTAACAGAAAATTAAACATTCCACTCACGTAATCAGTGTAATCGACATTCCGTGAACCAATGCAGCCTAACAACAATGCATATTGGCAAAATTGCACGAGTAAAGTAAACAGGGGATATTTTACAAGGATCATTATTTTATGAAGATAAAATGAAACTGACCACAACAAAAGTGACTTGGGAATCTCGTACTAAGTCCTAGTGATGCGCGTATATTCAGGTATCGATAGTCGAGACTTTTACGTTGCATAGTCTTCGTCTGTGTATTATCCGTTTATATTTATTGTTCATTATACAGAAGAACAAATAAATTTGAAAAGAGAAACGCCAGCCGCGACTTTGAAACATTTTAAGTTGAATTTGTGGAGCGAACTATGCAGGCCACAATTTATCCAGTAAAAAAAGTTTAATTGTAAAAGCCACAAAATGATAATATAAAATATGTAAAGCCAATGACCAGCTCGCTAGCAGTTTATTAGCAGCGGAGCTATCGCGGCGGGGCGCGAGCCCCGGGGCCCGGGGCGCCGCCGCGACCATGTGAAATTGGAATTCTTGGGCGCTCCGTCAAAAAGCTCCGCGCTGTAAGCTCGGTTAACTCTCTCGACGCGCCCCAAATGAGCTTACGTTTTCTAAAATAATTCCTTGCGGTTCGTCGTAAAACCTAAACCTAGTAGCCTTTTGTCATTTAAAGCCTTTATGGACCGCTGTGGAATACACCATCACTTTCTATCCGTAGGAATAGTAGGAATAGGAATAAGTATTGCTAAGTAAAATGTTATTTAGCACTTTGTGAGCATAAGAGTTTGTGAGGGTTTAAAGTGGTTTGCTAAAAACAATATACAGTAATTGCTACAAGAATAAGATACTGTTAAAAATCGTGTCCTTCATAGCCGGGTCTAATTCAGATAGAAAACCTAGGCGCACAAAGTTTTTTTCCGTCTGAGAATGTAAAAATAACGTCTGTGTTTCTTAGCAATTAATATTTAAACCTCTTTTATTTACTTTATCTTGCCATGAAGGAATACGACTTACTTCAGATTTACTCCAGTTTAAAAAAAACTAGATTCGTGAAACTTCGCCTTAAATTATTACCAACATGGCAACAACTAGTTAATTGCAATCAAGAATCACATTTATTTTTATACTTATTATGTATATGAATATCTTTAAAATGAGACCATATTTATGTGCGCTATCGTCCGTTATTAATGGGACAAAAAAAATTGCTTTTTATATTCTGTAAGATTGTTTTTTAATAAACTTTAGCATATAATGTGCGATTATCTGGCTGTACGTGTAACGGTGTCCGTATTGTTGTGAAGCAGGTGATATCATACGACTCGTCGCGCGGCGGCGTGTCCGTGGTGACGGAGAAGGGCGCCGCCACCACGTCCTACCTGCTGGTGCAGGACGCCGCGCCCGCCGACTCCGGCCGCTACTCGTGCTCGCCCTCCAACGCCGAGGTCGCCTCAGTGCGCGTGCACGTGCTCAATGGTGAGTGTCGCTCACTTGCTGACTGAGAGAGAGCATCGTGCCCGCTGGTGCGACTCCCCCTCTGCTCGTGCTCGCCCTCGTAAGCCAAGGTCTCCTCGGTGCGCGTGCACGCGCTCGCTCGCTGCCTGGGAGCGCGCGCCTCGTGCTAGCAGATGCGACTCCGCCGCTACTCGTGCTCGCTTTTCAACGCCGAGGTCGTCGTCAATGGTGATTGTCGCTTGCTAGTGCAAGAATGAGAATGCCGCCCGCTGACTCCCAGTTGGAACCGAAGAACACCCTGGTTTTGTCACCCTTCTGAGCTGTCCAATGAAAGGTTTGTCTAATTCTCGACGGCGAGTGAACTGCCTCGATAGTGTCTAAATACAATACTAGTTGCCGCTAAGGCCGCGTTGTCACAACAGTTGGTGCAGGATGCTAAAGTTATTACGTATGTACCAACGAAAATAGTCAACGGTTACTTAGCTTGCTATGAGAATTTCGAATCTTTACTCGGGTCAAGACGGACTTGAAAGTCTTAATGCTTTTCATAATTTTAAACTACGCACAATGCAAAAGTTAACATCAACTGCAAAACAGTTTACCTTCACCGAAACCCAAGGTAGAGAACAAACAGAAAATGAATCGCAAAATTAAATTACAAAAAGCTTAAAACTATTTCCCGCTCCGTGAGAAGTAAAACCGTGCTAATTATAATGTTAACATAGCCGAAGCGCTTGTAATTTATTCATACAGCACCGTTCCGTGGCGGATACTACTGTCGGCGCACAAAGCTCGCTATTCGTTCGCTAAACTCGCTACGCCGCGAGAGGGCGCCTCGGCTAAGCTGGCGATCTCATTCCAGAATTTAAGGTCGCTGCATACATGACAGCTTTATATTCGAACGGGAAGAAACGAGAAGTTTTGATGTAAAGTGTATTCGAAAACGCATGTCTGGAGTGGGCGGAAACGTTGACGAGAAAATATCGTCGGTGTCGGATCCACTTCTAGGAGGTGCTTCGTGCACTACATGTTTACTTGCCGTCTATTGCTCCTATGCAATTAGAAAAAAATACAATGGCCAGATACAGTATTTAGGTAATCAAATGCCCGTCCCGACCAGGTCTCGTCCGAAGTATAAACTCGTCACGTATGCGGCGACCTTTAGGCGCTAAACTACGCGAGCCCCGCCGGCGAGGCTTATTTAATCAGCTGCGACGCGTCAAGAGTGTTTTCACTCTGCGCTTCTGTCATCACGATACAATATGCGTCACATTATGAGAGTAAGCCGTTGCGGAACGTGACCCTAATAACATAACTGAAATTAGGCTGAGCAATAACCATGGCTTGGGCCAAGTATCAACTTTAGAACATAGTTTGCAAGTTTTTAATGTATTCATGTAAGGTAAGAGCTGAATGCATCTGCTTCACCATTTCGGAGCTAAACTCAGTTACGTGCGAGCAGACACGGAGAGAATGCCTCGAGCCCATCTTCCCACATTCTCGGAGCTCCTGTATGTATGCTAGGTGCGTTGCGCATCGCTCCTGGACGGCGTTATGCAGGAGCCATTACTCGGAACACACATATAGTGTTCCGCATATAAATTAATGGTAGATATAATTTCACCATTTACTAAATATATTTTTTACTAATAAAGAGTTTTACTAACTTGCAAGTATGTGATCGGTTTACTACCCATCGACATAGACCGTTTCCTAAACAACTGCAAAAACTAGATTTTTATTAATTCTGTATTACATTAACAACTTTTCGTTGGCCTTACCAAAACAAAATGAAAAAGTAATTTTTGATACATTTAGGTACTTGTGATTGGACCACTGAATTTTGCAACTTTCATTCTTTGCTACACTCTGATTGAGAGAGCCCTAATTCGCTTAATATTATCAGAATAATCTTTATGTTAGCCCCCCCCGGCTAGATGCACAGGTGACTTGATAAAGGCAGGTTGTTAGCGACTGGATGCAAAGGGCGGGATATCGTGCGCAGTGGCGCTCCTTAGGGGAGGCCTGTTTCCAGCAGTGGACTGCAACAGACTGATATGATGAATCTTTATGTTACTGATAGAATTGTGCTGCAGCGTTCTGAAGGCTGAATAATTACAATCTGTTTATGTTTCAGGCGAGCGGCCGGCGGCGATGCAGACGGGCTCGGCGGGGCTGTCGAACAGCTCGCGCTGCATCCTCGCGCTGCTGGCTGCGTGCGCGCTGCACGCTCGCCTGCTGCGCGCCATGCTCGCCAGCTGATCGCGCGAACCCGCAACGCCCCGCCCGCGCGCGCCCCGCGTCTAGCGCGCACCGCAGTGCACACACCAGACAATACAGTGCAACAGTGCGCAAACTACAAGTGACTCTCGAAGCACATAGTAAATATCTAAATAAATGTTACGAAGTTTCTCGTCTATAAAATATAAGCGAAAACTTAGTTTTCGATTTAATAGTTAAAGTAAATGAAATTATTTAAAAGAGGTTAGTTATTATGTAAGATTTTTATGATGAGCAAAACGTGTAGATGTATCACTGTGATGAATGCTGCCGAAATCAGCGCACTGCTCAGAGACTACTCTATTTTGGAGCACACGTATTCCAGACCTTCTGTCTTTTCTTACAAGAAAATTGCAATAAAATTGGAATGTTATTTTAGTTCCCTTTTCTGCTGCTGTTGGAAAGTAATTGAGAATCAAAGTAACATAATGTTTAATTTTGCTAATTAACATTTGTCTGTGCAAAACATTTGTCTAAGATACAGTTCGCAAACTATTCGAATGAAATATGCTCTTGAAATTAATTTTGCGAAGGCAAGTTAGCAAATAAAGAACAATTTGTTGCCGACGATTAGTCATGTTGAGTAAATTGGCTCAATCAATTAGTCTGTTATGAACAGAGGTGGCGGGACCTGCGCCCTGCTCCGGCGCCTCCGCTCTTGCCAACTAGTGGGAAGAACTACTGATTAATTTTGATGTATTTCGAAATAAATAGTATGTAATATTTCCTCGTATTATTTGATTACTTTATAAAGTCACAGCTCGGCCCGGCTCGGCTTTTATAAAGTCAAAACTTGAAGGTGTAGCTCTTATAATCATCATAACTGTACTACGCCGAAACGCAAAACTTTTCCGCTTTTTACAGGCAGTTTACTCGTTAGTAAGACCCTATATTTTATGGAAAATTGATTTAAGATCTGTAAAACTAAAAGCCAAATAGCACAAAGACATTTCAAACAAGAGCATTGCATAATATCATCCATCGTCACTTAATCTAACACCAATAAAATAATATAAAATCTTCACCGCAAGTTTATATGTCGTACGTACACTCACTTCTGTCGCCTGCTCTGAGCGGAGAGACTGTAAATATACCATAATAAATGTTAAGTGAAAGATAACTTGGACGTTAAGGCAAATTAACTATAGATAGTATCGTCAAATGTTCGTATCAATAACGATATAAAGATACAAATTGAAGTCTGTCAGACTAATTTAAATCGAAAGCAATTTATACACGCGTTGTTTGAAAGAAAGTGTTCGTTTAAAGGCATTTTTTATTAAGTAAATAAAATATAAAATATTTTGCTCTTTTCAATTCAGAGCATTAACCACTACCCACGCTATAAATAAGGATTTCGAATGCTCTTAAGTTTCGGAGAATATATTTTTTGTCATTATTTTTACCCATTAAGAAAAACATTATTTAATTCCACATGTATTTTAATGTATGATCGAAGTGATTATTAACAAAGTCCTGTTAAAATTTTCTGAAGCCTATTTTGCGTCCCAATGATTCTGTCTCTTGCCCGCATCGTCTTTGACGGAACAATCAAGCAGTCCGATGACAACACTAATTAATACGGGCTCCACTTGCGCCGAACAAAGCTTATTGACAACACCCATCGTTGTAAACAAGTTCTCGTAAACAAGCATTACAAGAAATACTTTAACCATATTCTTTTATATACGTATTTAGCATACAACCTTAGAAAAAAAATGACTTGTCAGATTTTTTTCAATATTTTCACTACTTAATTTATGATTTTCGTTTTTCTTTTTACGTCGTAAGCTAAACTTACTTGTAAATTATTACCTCAAGAGAAGACCATGAGATACGGAGGCCGCGGACGGCAGACTACTGTAATATAAACCTACTTATAAGCCAGATCGACCTTCAGTTCGATTCACTCAGTAGATTAATTCGTTGAAGGAAGGATGAGTGGTTCGTTTCTTGAAATGGAAATAAATGTTGATAATTTAATTTCAATATTTAATTCCTCCTTAATCATCTTAGCTACTTATCAACTTATAACCACTTTAAGTTAAATAAGATGCAGTTATAGTGGTTATAAAATGTCATCCATCCTGAGATAAATTTAGTTACCTTTAACAGAAGCGTATAGCGCCCGTTTCAAGTCGACCTACGGTTAATACCAGCGATTGAGTACTGTAATCAACCAGTTTTCAATACCCTTTGTTTAGCAATAATACAAGTTTCGAACAATGTTCTTTGTAATTAAATATGATGCACATACCTCGAGATTGAAAAAGTTTCTCCACAAACAGACCACTCGTCTTTCACAAATATACAGATTTATAAATAAATTGTTCGGACGTTATTTTAAAACGTTTAGCTGTAAGAATATACCGAATAATTGTAAATTACGACTTAAACAAATTGACACGTTTTTGTATAGAATACAAGTGTAAATAATATAATAGAAAAGTTTTACAATAAATTGAGCTAAGTAGAGACACGAGGAGGAGGAGACTATGTATGTAAAACATGAAACTTTATGTATACATAAACCGAAGTTTGTTTTCAAATAAAATATTTAATATTTATCTGAGTTTAATTCAATTACTGTCTGGTAAACTTTTCGTAGCGAAATTCTGATGAAAATGGTAAGGCTGATCGTAACAACCCACTTCTGATACGGTTGGGATTTCATTCAGCTCTCATCTGCTTTATTCATGCGATACCTTAATTTATTTTTACCTTTTAATTTAAAATATCGCAATTATTTTCTCAACCAAACGTGCAATTCTGCTGATAAATATGGTGCAGTACTTACTGCGCTCATGCTGGCGTGGCGTCTTCTCCTGGTGGCGTCTCGTCTTGACAAAAAGACATGAACTGTGTTAGTTCAACTAAGAAAATTTCAAAATTCAAATAGATTCCGCAGGTAGTGCTGCAGAAAAGTTTTTAAGTAAATACTTAGTTTTAAAATCGATATTATCTTATGACAAATATAAGGTGACCTCAAATCAAATACAAATACGAACGAAGAAATAAAAAAACTTTTTTTCAAATAACTATTTATTAATAACTTTTTATTTTTATTCGCTAGTTTTCGAGAAAATCGCGAAAACTATTTTAACAAAACACTTGAAAAAAACCCTAGTATTACTTTTTGTACGCTCGTAATACGTTTGCGTTAAACATGTCTGGTGTGTCAATTACACTGACTAGGACCCACAATCATGCTATCTCGCTCACTCTCTCTACCCGCCCGAGCGCTATTGCGTCTTTCATTTCAGCCAACATTCGCCGACCCGCCGCCGACAAAGGAGTCAGCATTGTTTACAAAATGTTTTACAAAGAGAGCCAACGCGCTCGGCCACCACTGCGCGAGAGTCCAGCGGTAGTTCAAGTACTTCAGATTTCTTGTGATATTCATCGGTGTTGCGTTCGCCGCTTGCGCACTCTCCATCCGTCTCGATGGCGTTGTTACCTACTGCTATCAAATTGATGCAGCCGGCTTGCTCTCATAAGAGCCGTGTACGCTACGCATTGCTATGGTCGCGTGGTAAACGTTCGCATCATCCTTGGAGCAGTCTAATGTTTCTCCCAGCCAGAGCGGCGGTAGCCAGGGATAGGGGCTACCGCCGAAGTAGCGGCTGGATGTTGCTTTCAACCCACAACGTGCGATCTCCGGACGAGTCCATTTTTATGCGTGATTGGCTCATTCATATGTACCTGATGATGGACCTTACTGACAACGAAGGTTTTCAAAGTGGAAAAAATACGCGAGTTCTGAGTGCAGTTGATCGATGTGAAGTGAACCAATACAAAAGTGCTCATTGCGGACCAGAGGCATGGTTTTGTTTTGTTTGCACCTGTGCGTGCGATATGTAATGTATGTTAATAAAGTAACCGAACTCGATGAAGTTTATTCTATCCTCAATACCTACGAGTACTCACTAAAGGATTCACTTCCACTGATAAAATAGCGTGTCTGTAGCTATTCCTCACTAATTTACGGAAAATTAGTTTGCATTGCAAAACTGGGTTATATTTAATTATAGTAAAAAAATTGGTTGCCTGTAAAGTCGGTATACGGGCGAAAGTTTTACGTGACAACGACTTTGAGTGGTAAAATAATTTTAATGTGAATATTCATTCGTATAACATGAACCGGTGTGTATGCCTATCTCTCTCACTCTCTCTCTCTCGCTCTGTCTCTGTCGCTCTTAGGCGGGTTAACTGTGCTCGAGTGGAAGGGACGCGTGCCTTTCACTTTTTATGTCTGTCTCACTCGCTCTTAGGCGGGCTAACCATGCCCGAGTCGAAGGGACGCGTGCCTCTCACTCGCTCTCATTGTGAGCGCGGAACGTGAGCGGAGCGTAACGCAGTTTCTTGAAGTGTCACCCGGCAAACCAATTTATAAGACGTTGTCACGTCAAAATATATCTAGTTTGTATAAAATTTTAGTATGCTTTGACTTTTTGCCTTACATTTCGTTTCCCATGCATTAAAAGTGATCCCTGCTATTTATCAAAGTAAACTACCTACCTAAATTCAAAGTAAATAAAAAGTTTTTTTTTTCTTAGAGGTGAATAAGAGTGTTTGATAAGACTATGATTGTGTTGATAGTAAAATAATAAGTGACGAGACAAAAAAACTAATGGAACCCAAAATCAGTAACAAGATCCATTTGAAAAAGATGGATGGAAAAAAACTAGAGCATATAGCCACAAAGTTTATTGACAAAAAAAGTTTTATTTGACAACCACTTCGGTGTAATGTTTAAGCAGTGGACTATTAACCAAGAGGTCGCGGGTTCGATTCCCGCACTGTACAAAACATTTGTGTGCATTAACATTTCTGTTATATGTATTTATTAACGTCTATTTATAATACAACTTTTGATTCTGATTTCTGTAATACTAGTGATTAAGCTACTTAGTGAGTGAGATCAGATGAGAGTGGGAGTGAGATCAATTTATGTCATGTTGTTGTATTTTTTGTTAATGTTTGATCTATCCGTCCTTTGAATATTTGTAATTGATTTAAGGTCACCTTATACTCGTATGGGGTAATTTGATACATTCGCTTGTATATACGAGTAGATATACGATACCCATTCAGTAATATCCAGAGCCCATATCTGCATATCTTCTATCGCCACATACACGATGTTCAATAGATAAGCACAAGCCATACACGCAGGTCAGAGCTGGCACCCAAGATAGCTCCGAAGGTAAACAAGCTAATTTCGGTTATAGAAAGCAAACAAACTTGAACTAATTAAGTGATACATTAAGTGATATATCACTTAATTAAAAGCAGAACATTATAGATAAGCATATTAGAATAGAATTAATATTTATTTGGTACATACTACACCATATTAAAATTCCAAAAAATTAAATTAAATAAAACAAAGAACACTGAAATAAATAATAATAAACATTGTTATGATTTATCTGACAGGAAAAGTCGACTTCAAATGGTCATAACACTACACATGCGTCAATATCTACATATCGATCGGGCGATATCGTATACGATTTGTAAAAATGAAGTAAAACCAAATTGCAATGGATTATGCATATCCATAGCACGCTACGAGATTGCGTTAGCTTGTGCTCGTAGCCGCTACGAATGTAACTACGAAATCATGCTACGAATAGCAGGATTTAACCACGAGC
The DNA here is from genome assembly GCA_963921415.1 of Pyrausta despicata. Taxonomy (NCBI): domain Eukaryota; kingdom Metazoa; phylum Arthropoda; class Insecta; order Lepidoptera; family Crambidae; genus Pyrausta; species Pyrausta despicata. The sequence continues at coordinate 18,695,125 of OY992847.1, forward strand.
TACGAGTCCGTTGGGTAAGAAAATTTATGCAAGTGTGATGCTATACAAACAAAATTAAAATATAAAGTTATCCGATTTATTACAACTAAAGTGTTCGCAATTGATAGCTGTTGTCGATTATTCGATGTTGACAAACAGTTTACATTAATCAATAATTGTGACTGGGAAAGGTTTCCATTACAAAACAGGATTTGTTTTGATTTAAGACTAAATAAGATTTACGACATCTTCAGACTGATTGAGGCTGTAGGTAAACGTAACAAACTGTAGTGTAAATGTAGATACAAAAAATACACAAGCCGGGCGTGTTGGAAAAGTATTAATGATAGTAGTATATATAGTCCTCCTGGCCGATTTCGACCACGGCGGCCAATCTCAACAGAGATCAGCCAATTACGCAGGAGATATTATAGTGCACAAGTGTGAGCGCAATACACAGGTGCACTCACTGATCCATCACTCTCAAAGTTCGGTGAGACGGCAATCCGACATGACCTTAGAGAGATCAAGCGCAGTACCAACGGCTTTACGTGCTTTCCGAGGCACGGGGGTTTAACACCGCCTACTTCCCGACTCCGAGCTGTTTTTGAGAAATTCATGACAGAAACAGAGAAAAGAAAGAAATTGATGACGATGGTATAGACTGTTTTTGGTACCTACACAAAAGCGTACACATTATCAGGTACGTTATTCGGGCAGCGTTAACTAATTCAGAGCGGGTCTCACCGCCGACAAACAAGTGTGTTGCAGTCCAAGTGCAGCGGCCGAGATTAGCAGATGAGTGACTGAGCGCGGGGGTGCGGGGTGTGCGGGGGGGAGGGGTGCATGTGCGAGGTGTAATCTGGAGCTAGAGCCGTGTCATCCATCTCTACTGCAAGCTGCAGTTCGTGTCGTCCCGCTACTGCAAATTTGATGCGCATACCTCATACCGTCATTAATTATCTCATCAGCCTATATACGTATTGGAGAGCATTTTCCTTACCTAAGGTAAGGCCTTTTGTATAATACCTACCTAATTAAATAATGAGCAGCTGTCAAGGGATAGAGATCGGAAGAGGGGTTTGGAGGAGGATAATGCAAACCAGTGGTGAAAAACAACATTTATTTTAGTATTTTATTCACTAGCTAAGCTTTATTATAACTTTCTTATAACCGCTTAACCAATTATAAGAAGAAAAGATTAACGCGGCTTTATGCATGTCTTATAGTGCATAGTAGGATGCATAGTAGTGCTGTGCTAGCTACAAAACGTGCATAAAAGTCTAAAAATTTGTTAGGGTTTAATAGTGGAATCAAATAAATATATAATCAGGATGTACAGACTACAAAATTAGACCAAACCAATAATCAAACTGCATGTCTAACAACTTCCATCAATAGCTAATGCTTTTAGATTCATTTCTTCTGACGTCACAGTCGTCCGGCGCCCCGTGACGTCACAGCGACCGACGGCGATATATTGATTCTCTATTCTATGAGTATTAATAGACAGGCAATAGCGATCTCTTTCATCTCTTGGGATCGTTGCCTTCCAGTTCCATTTAGTTTGCCAATTTAGTATTTGATGAGGATGCTGACATCAAAATAAATAACAACAGATTATTCCCTTAAACATTGGACCTACCTGAACCTATAAGTTTAAGTTGATTTCAGAGTAATATTAGATCATTAGATTATAAGAATAAGGGAAATTGTAAAAAACATATAGAAATAGGTAGCAATATGTGCTTAAGACTACATTTCTTTGCGTTGCATTTTTATTAACTACAAATAGTGTTTAGTGGTGTGTGTATTTTTAGCTGTCGTATCTAAATACACTAAAATGTAAAAAAAAATGTGACGCTGCCAAAGAGTCTTCAAACTATAAAATATATGTTTAAAAGTTCGGAAGCTACCCCTTAATAGTCTCAACTACTTCAGAATCTTAGTTAAAGAGTAAATCGTCTTCTAAATGACATTAGACGTCGCCGTCGTTCGCGTTCGCGTCTCCGAGCGAAAAGCAACGCTTTCAGCTGCCTCATTAGTATTCATAAGCGATTTTCCTTTTTTCCCTGCCGATATAAAAACTATTAACTCGATTTTTCTTTTTGATGCAAATATCTCTCGCTAGCACTCCTACAAATCGGGCAAATCAAACGATCAAGATTCTTTCAGTAGGAATCGTATTATTAAAGAGCTAGGATTCCTGTTATTGAGTTGAGTCGGGCTTATTGAATCTTGATTTGTCGCTTAATGCGTCTAAACCACAACATTTTAATTTGAACTAAAAACTATCGTAATCTATACTAATATTATAAAGCTGAAGAGTTTGTTTGTTTGTTTGAACGCGCTAATCACAGAAACTACGATTTCGAATGCTCTTAAGTTTCGGAGAATATGTTTTTGTCACGATTTTTACCCATTAAGAAGAACATTATTTAATTCTACATGTATTTTAATGTATGATCGAAGTGATTATTAACAAAGTCCTGTTAAAATTTTCTGAAGTCCATTTTGCGTCCCAATGGTTCTGTCTCTTGCCCGCATCGTCTTTGACGGAACAATCAAGCAGTCCGATGACAACACTAATTAATACGGGCGCCGAACAAAGCTTATTGACAACACCCATCGTTGTAAACAAGTGCTTGTAAACAAGCATTACAAAAAATACTTTAACCATATTCTTTTATATATGTATTTTCAACACACTTGCTCGTAAAGTGAGCCTTATTATATCGTTCTTAGGGCCATAAACCGAACTATAACATACACATGCATAATAATATTACACACTAGCTAGTGCATAATAGAATGATCCCTACAAAGTTAAGTTAGTACCTAACTGCAAATTATATGCGAGTAAACAGAGCATTTTCAATTTAACCGGGTAATACAGTTTTTTTTTGTAACAACAAAGAGGTTTTATGCCACCGAAAATCCATTTACATTTTTGAAATAAATAAATGTATGATTAAGACGAAAAACATTTATTATTATCAAATTATTTATAATTCACAATAATTTCTTATAAAATATTTGCATTTTATCACTAAAATTATCATTTTGAGGTAGGCTGTATGCCTGTAATAAATCACCTTTTATTTGGCGCGTGCAAAAAAAAAATTGCGCGCCATTTCCCAATTTTCCCATACTTAATTAAACGATTTATGCAATACATGTTTGTTTTTTCCTCGCAAGTGTGTTGAAAAACGTCGTATGATACATGTGTGTATTGATGATTACCGTCCTCGGCTCTCTTAAGACACTCACCTGACGGCTCGGGTCTCAATGGCGCCTCAGCGGTAATCACCAACATTACACACTTGTACCATAATGTACTATTAGCACACAACCTTAGAAAAAAATGACTTGTCAGATTTTTTTCAATATTTCCACTACTTAATTTATGATTTTAGTTTTTCTTTTTACGTCGTAAGCTAAACTTACTTGTAAATTATTACCTCAAGAGAAGACCATGAGATACGGAGGCCGCGGACGGCAGACTACTGTAATATAAACCTACTTATAAGCCAGATCGACCCTCAGTTCGTTTCACTCAGTAGATTAATTCGTTGAAGGAAGGATGAGTGGTTCGTTTCTTGAAATGGAAATAAATGTTGATAATTTAATTTCAATATTTAATTCCTCCTTAATCATCTTAGCTACTTATCAACTTATAACCACTTTAAGTTAAATAAGATGCAGTTAGAGTGGTTATAAAATGACATCCATCCTGAGATAAATTTAGTTACCTTCAACAGAAGCGTATAGCGCCCGTTTCAAGTCGACCTACGGTTAATACCAGCGATTGAGTACTGTAATCAACCAGTTTTCAATACCCTTTGTTTAGCAATAATACAAGTTTCGAACAATGTTCTTTGTAATTAAATATGATGCACATAAATCGAGATTGAAAAAGTTTCTTCACAAACAGACCACTCGTCTTTCACAAATAAAAAGATTTATAAATAAATTGTTCGGACGTTATTTTAAAACGTTTAGCTGTAAGAATATACCGAATAATTGTAAATTACGACTTAAACAAATTGACACGTTTTTGTATAGAATACAAGTGTAAATAATATAATAGAAAAGTTTTACAATAAATTGATCTAAGTAGAGACACGACGAGGAGGAGACTATGTATGTAAAACATGAAACTTTATGTATACATAAACCGAAGTTTGTTTTCAAATAAAATATTTAATATTTATCTGAGTTTAATTCAATTACTGTCTGGTAAACTTTTCGTAGCGAAATTCTGATGAAAATGGTAAGGCTGCACTGATCGTAACAACCCACTTCTGATACGGTTGGGATTTCATTAAGCTCTCATCTGCTTTATTTATGCGATACCTTTATTTATTTTTACCTTTTAATTTAAAATATCGCAATTATTTAAAATTGTTGATAACTATGCTCAACCAAACGTGCAATTCTGCTGATAAATATGGTGCAGTACTTACTGCGCTCATGCTGGCGTGGCGTCTTCTCCTGGTGGCGTCTCGTCATGACAACAAAGACATGAACTGTGTTAGTTTAACTAAGAAAATTTCAAAATTCAAATAGATTCCGCAGGTAGTGCTGCACAAAAGTTTTTAAGTAAATACTTAGTTTTAAAATCGATATTATCTTATGACAAATATAAGGTGACCTCAAATCAAATACAAATACGTACGAACGAACGAAGAAATAAAAAAACTTTTTTTCAAATAACTTTTTATTTTTATTCGCTAGTTTTCGAGAAAATCGCGAAAACTATTTTAACAAAATACTTGAAAAAAACCCTAGTATTACTTTTCGTACGCTCGTAATACGTTTGCGTTAAACATGTTTGGTGTGTCAATTACACTGACTAGGACCAACAATCATGCTTTCTCGCTAACTCCGTGTCCACTCCGACGAATCCACTTTTACGCTGATCGGCTCATATGTACCTGATCGTGGACCGTACTGACAACGAAGGTTTTCATAGTGGAAAAAATGCGCGACTTTTGAGTGCAATCGATCGATGTGAAGTGAACCAATACAAAAGTGCTCTTTGCGGGGAGGCAGTTTTGTTTTGGGCATATTGTGTGAGAAATCTTAGAATACGGCGACTACACCTGTGCGTGCGATATGTACTGTTTGTTAATAAAGTGACCGAAATCACAACGAAGTTTATTTTATTCTCAATAACTACTTACTAAAGGATTCACTTGTACTGATAAGAAAGCGTATCTGTAGTTTTTGTCTAATTTACGTTAAATTTGTTTGCATTGCCAAACTGGGTTATTTTAATTATAATTAAAAAACAACCTAGTCTGTATCAAATTTTAGTATGCTTTGAATTTTTGCCCAAAATTTCGTTTCCCATGCATTAAAAGTGATCCCTGCTATTTATCAATATATACTACCTACCTTAATTCAAAGTAAATAAAAAGTTTTGTTTTTTCTTAGAGGAGAATAAGAGTATTTGATAAGACTATGATTGTGTTGATAGTAAAATTATAAGGAACGAAGCAAAAATAACTTATGCAACCTAAAATCAGTATTAAGATTCATATGAAAAAAAAGGATTTCAAGACGAAAGGAAAAAAAATAAAGCAAATAGCCACAAAGTTTATTAACAAAAAAGTTTTGTTAATCTTTATTCTATCCGTTCCTTGAATATTTGTAATTTATTTAAGGTCACCTCATATAGGTTAATTTGATACATTCGCTTGTATGTAGATAAACGATACCCATTCAATAGTATCCCGAGCCCATATCTGCATATCTTCTATCGCCACATACGCAATGTTCAATAGATAAGCACAAGCCATACACGCAGGTCAGAGCTGGCACCCAAGATAGCTCCGAAGGTAAACAAGCTAATTTCGGTTAAACAAACTTGAACTAATTAAGTGATACATTAAGTGATATATCACATAATTAAAATCAGAACATTATAGATAAGTATAATAGAATAGAATTAATATTTATTTGGTACATACTACACCATATTAAAATTCCAAAAAATAAAATTAAATAAAACAAAGAACACTGAAATAAATAATAATAAACATTTTTATGATTTATCTGACAGGAAAAGTCGACTTCAAATGGTCATAACACTACACATGCGTCAATATCTACATATCGATCGGGCGATATCGTATGCGATTTGTAAAAATGAAGTAAAACCAAATTGCAATGGATTATGCATATCCGTAGCACGCTACGAGATTGCGTTAGCTTGTGCTCATAGCCGCTACGAATGTTACTACGAAATCATGCTACGAATAGCAGGATTTAACCACGAGCTACGAGTCCGTTGGGAAGAAAATTTATGCCAGTTCCCAGTGTGATGCTCTACAAACAAAATTAAAATATAAAGTTATCCGATTTATTACAACTAAAGTGTTCGCAATTGATGGCTGTTATCGATTATTCGATGTTGACAATTGTTGAGATTTGTTTTGATTTAAGACTAAATAAGATTTACGACATCTTCAGACTGATTGAAGCTATAGGTAAACGTAACAAACTGTAGTGTATATGTAGATACAAAAAATACTCAAGCCGGGCGAGTGTTAAGTGTGTTTTAATTTCACATTGTAAAAAAGAAATTTGCATTGTAACTTAACCCTTTTAAAAATTGTAAGAGAAGTTATTACTTATGGTATATATAGTCCTCCTGGCCGATTTCGACCACGGCGGCCAATCTCAACAGAGATCAGCCAATTACGCAGGAGATATTATAGTGCACAAGTGTGAGCGCAATAAACAGGTGCACTCACTGATCCATCACTCTCAAAGTTCGGTGAGACGGCAATCCGACATGACCGGAGAGAGATCAAGCGCAGGACCAACGGCTTTACGTGCTTTCCGAGGCACGGGGGTTTAACACCGCCTACTTCCCGACTCCGAGCTGTTTTTGAGAAATTCATGACAGAAACAGAAAAAAGAAAGAAATTGATGACGATGGTATAGACTGCTTTTGGTACAAAGCGTACACATTATCAGGTACGTAATTCGGGCAGCGTTAACTAATTCAGAGCGGGTCTCACCACCGACAAACAAGTGTGTTGCAGTCCAAGTGCAGCGGCCGAGATTAGCAGATGAGTGACTGAGCGCGGGGGTGCGGGGTGTGCGGGGGGGAGGGGTGCATGTGCGACGTGTAATCTGGAGCTGGAGCCGTGTCAACCATCTCTACTGCGACCTGCAGTTCGTGTCGTCCCGCTACTGCAAATTTGGTGCGCATACCTCATACCGTCTTTAATTATCTCATCTTATCTCATCAGCCTATATACGTATTGGAGAGCATTTTCCTTACCTAAGGTAAGGCCTTTTGTATAATACCTACCTAATTAAATAATGAGCAGCTGTCAAGGGATAGAGATCGGAAGAGGGGTTTGGAGGAGGATAATGCAAACCAGTGGTGAAAAACAACATTTATTTTAGTATTTTATTCACTAGCTAAGCTTTATTATAACTTTCTTATAACCGCTTAACCAATTATAAGAAGAAAAGATTAACGCGGCTTTATGCATGTCTTATAGCGCATAGTAGGATGCATAATAGTGCTGTGCTAGCTACAAAACGTGCATAAAAGTCTAAAAGTTAGTTAGGGTTTAATAGTGGAATCAAATAAATATATAATCAGGATGTACAGACTACAAAATTAGACCAAACCAATAATCAAACTGCATGTCTAACAACTTCCATCAATAGCTAATGCTTTTAGATTCATTTCTTCTGACGTCACAGTCGTCCGGCGCCCCGTGACGTCACAGCGACCGACAGCGATTTATTGATTCTCTATTCTATGAGTATTAATAGACAGGCAATAGCGATCTCTTTCATCTCTTGGGATCGTTGCCTTCCAGTTCCATTTAGTTTGCACAATTTAGTATTTGATGAGGATGCTGACATCAAAATAAATAACAACAGATTATTCCCTTAAACCTTGGATCAGGTAACCTATAAGTTTAAGTTGATTTCAGAGTAATATTAGATCATTAGATTATAAGAATAAGGGAAATTGTAAAAAAACATATAGAAATAGGTAGCAATATGTGCTTAAGACTACATTTCTTTGCGTTGCATTTTTATTAACTACAAATAGTGTTTAGTGGTGTGTGTATTTTTAGCTGTCATATCTAAATACACTAAAATGTAAAAAAAAATGACGCTGCCAAAGAGTCTTCAAACTATAAAATATATGTTTAAAAGTTCGGAAGCTACCCCTTAATAGTCTCAACTAGTTCAGAATCTTAGTTAAAGAGTAAATCGTCTTCTAAATGACATTAGACGTCGCCGTCGTTCGCGTTCGCGTCTCCGAGCGAAAAGCAACGCTTTCAGCTGCCTCATTAGTATTCATAAGCGATTTTCCTTTTTTCCCTGCCGATATAAAAACTATTAACTCGATTTTTCTTTTTGATGCAAATATCTCTAGCTAGCACTCCTACAAATCGGGCAAATCAAACGATCAAGATTCTTTCAGTAGGAATCGTATTATTAAAGAGCTAGGATTCCTGTTATTGAGTTGAGTCGGGCTTATTGAATCTTGATTTGTCGCTTAATGCGTCTAAACCACAACATTTTAACTTGAACTAACGTAAACGTAACTATCGTAATCTATACTAATATTATAAAGCTGAAGAGTTTGTTTGTTTGTTTGTTTGAACGCGCTAATCACAGAAACTACGGGTTCAAATTGAAAAATTCTTTTTGGGTGAATTGCGCAAACAGAAAAAACACACGGCAAACGTGAGAACGGGTGTACAAGATGCTGATATAGGATTATGTATATTTATTCTTAGTAGAATAAGACCTCCTATACCTTGGCAAAAAAAATTGTTGAGTTACAATATCGGATAACATGCGAAAAAAAATTAGAAAGTGTCATTTTATCATAACAGTGACCTGTCCTAAACTCTATTCGACTCACAAAATAAGTTTTCCTGCAAATACGAATAATTAATTGAATGTAAGTATAGTTTAATTTAATTGAAGTTTATATTATCTATCTACAAAAACTATTTTTGTTTATTTAACTACGTTGTTATAGATTTGACAACCAGTCAACTTTTGTCCGGCGAAAAGTTATCATTTTAGAGGACAGTATTTTTCGTAGAGATATTCCGTCAACATGGCGCCTGTTGTGCTCCCCTTTCCTCTCCCCACCTCGGATCAGTGCGGCTTAAGCCCGCGGCGCGAACGCACTGGTCGTGACGTGTTGTGGTTTCCCGCCAAAAACGTAAGTTTATCATTTCAGTGATGTGGGGACAAAAAAAAATCATTTCGGTAGCCGTTATAACTCGTGTTAGATTTATTTAATTTATTTCAAAGTTGTGCATTAAACTCGCCGTAAGGACTGCTAGTTCGAGAAGTGTTGATATTTTGATACTGATTTTGGCTCTAGAGATAATGTAAATTTAAGGTACATTTTATCATTTCAGAGGATTCGGTGGACTGTAATACTGATAACAGTCCACGGAAATGAAATGCACCTCTGAAATGATAAATCAGGGATCCCGGTCTCAAATATTTATTCATAGTTCCGAAATGTATTTTAACCTAGAAGAAGTCAGAATTATTGTATTTATTTGGTATTTTGTTCGTGACGTGCGTGTTTGGTGGTTTGATATCTTACTAATAATGAAAATGTAAATACCTGTAAAAATCGTACTTTTAATCAGTGCGTTTTAGTATAAACTGAATAAATAACAATGTAAGAAACCCCAACTTGCATTTCGGTTTGCTCTTAGCTATATCATTCCAGTGGTCATTAATAATATCGGTGTAGAGTAATATCATTTCAGTGGACAAATTTTCATTTCGGTGGACATTTTTATCATTTCGGAGGATACTTTTAATTTCGGTGGACCTATAAAAATTCAATCTTGAATATTTCCCTGAATTTTAATGATATTTGTTGCCCGCTCTCACACATGTTATATAATGGGTTAAACTTTTATTTGTCATCAAAAATCTGTAGAATAGCATTGAAATAAAAAATCTCACCGAAGTGATAAAAAAAATCTACTTGTTGAAATTTACCCTTTTGTGTTGTATAGACCATTTATCGAGGAAGGCTTTACGCTATATAACATCACACTGCAACTATTAGGAGCGAAGAAATGATGGAAAATGTGAATAAGACGGGGAACATTATTCATCATTGAGAGCTTCCGTTGCGTGCGCTGCGAAAACGGTTCAAAATACCAAAAATATATGTATGAAAAAATTATTCCTCTTAAAATGATCTAAAAAATTTCTGCGACAGTATATGTCTATGCCCAAAATACCTATTCCACGCGTACGAAGTCGCGGGCACAGCTAGTTCTCGATAATTTTTAACATTGTATGCGGCATTGTAAATAACGCGCTGTCACACGACACATAAAAGGTGCGGGTTTGCAACAGGAATAAGTAGTGGCACGTTTGCGTCAGTTTGCGCACGGTTCCCAACTTAGGGATTTTGTCCCTAAATTTAGGGGCCAGAAGTGTTAAAAGGGAAATTTTTAGGGACAAGAATTTTTTGGGGATTTTTTTAGGGATTTTCAAACAAAACTGCAAAATGGGAAACAAAGCATGTGATGACACATGTGTCAAGTTCGTCAGCTGCATTCTATGCAGAAGTATATAACGATTGCGATGCTGGTAACTGCAAAAGATTTGAAAATATTTCAAAATTTGCTTTAGCATTATTGACACTGCCTGTTTCGAATGCCTCTGTCGAGCGTGCTTTTTCAATATATGGGGCTATCAAAAATAAATTAAGGAATAGATTGACGCTTCAAATGGTACAAAGTATCATGATGGTTAGATTTTCATTACATCGAGACTATGGATCGTGTGTTAAATTTGTACCCACTGCGGACATGATTAAAAACTTCAATATAAGTATGTATGACTTCAAAAATACAAGTGGAAACGAGGATCAGGATGATGATGCGGTTTTGGAAATAATTAACAACTTTTCATGATGAGATGAGGATTGTATATTTTTTTCAATAAAAAAATTAATAAATTAAAGATGTAACGTTTTATTTTATGAGCTGCGAAAAATAAATGTATAGGTACCGATCAAATAACATTTAGGGAATTTTAGGGAATTTCAGAAAAAAACTAGGGGAATTTTTTTGGGAAGGGTTGGTAACACTGAGTTTGCGCTCGCCCGAGCCGGGACCGCAGCGAATCGCTGCGACTCGCAGCGGTTGGCAACCGAATAACGAATAACGCGGTTGGCTCTTGATATAGCCTGACAAAAACGGCGCTAAAAAGTTAATAAATAATTAAGAATATTGCTTATATCAAATAGGTAAAAAAAAAAACGCTTTCAAGTAGTTAGGTAACAATTACACCGTTTACAGAGTGAAACGCCTAAAGCTGATCAAATTCCTATCATTCCTAGGATTGCCAGATAATGCCTCACTGCAGTCGTGACTTTAATTAATTAATTACTTCACCTGCGCTGGCTGTTCACATTCTCGTTTGCTTTCTCTGCCTCGCACCGTAAACACTAAAATATTTCGCAGCCAGCGAGTCCGACCGAGGTTTTAGGCGATTGGACAGTGCCGCGCTCCCGGCGCCAAACTAACGAATGTCACGTCAGATTAATGGCCATCAATCCCTTCAAGTGAGTATTTGACAGACCGCTCGAGCGGTTGCTAAATTGATGCAGGTATAGTACCTATAAAATTTTTGTTGCACTACCTCGCCTTGCTAATTATTAAATACATCAAAGGTACCAACAACAATCTCATATTTTACGAGTGCTATTTATTTGATTTTCGCATTTACAGGTGGGCTGCATCCAGATCATTGTCAGGGCACTACCTAATAACAATTATTAAATTAAATTAAAATTCATTTATTTCAGGTAAACACTATACATAATTTACATAATAAAATAAATTGAAAGAAAATAATAAATTACAATTAAATAAAATGTCACGCTCTTATTTAATAAAAGGCGATGAATTGGCATGCAGCTTCATCCACCTTTGCATCATCGGGGAATCCCATTAATTAATTAATTATGGTCTCCAGATGAATTTCGACTATAGCGACCATCTTAATAGAGATAAGATAAGCCTAATAAGCATGGAAAGTTTGGGTGTACAAAAGAGTGCGCAATACCTTCCTTCTCGCACTGTTCCTTCACTCTCTCATAATAGGCTTGTTTCCACTATGAAAGAAATATTCAAAAACTGATTTTCTCTAAAATAATTCATAATTTCAGATGCCTTTACACTAATATTTTTCTGCAGTTCGTATTATTTGATTTTTAATTGGAATTCAAATGATAATTAGTCACTCAGTCGGCATTGCACGCGATGACGTCAAAGTGTGTTATTCCCATACAAACTCTATGAAGAAAAGCGTTTTGACAGTTGATAAAAAGTACGTCAACGATTGGTGGTGTCAACTACCGTATTCAGTGACACGGCACTACCTACGGTTGAAATTATTGTTGTTTTAATAATCTAATATCACGTTGATTACTTGGCGTGCGCAAAGTGAGTTAGCTAGCAGCGGAGATGTCGCGCAGACGAACTGATGAGCCCTAACGAGCGTGCATCCGCCGCCAACGACTCAGGATATTAGCTGGCGACGCCCCACTATCCACAATCACACTCACAATCACGCCCACATCAGGCGTAGCGCGGAATAGATGTATACAGTAACAAATGATCGAACTGATACACGCACGCACACACACCTCAACAAAACGACAGCTTTGGTCTGGAGGTCTGAGGTCCAGACTACAAAACTGGCTGTCGCGGGTTCGAATCCTGCTAAGGGCAAATGTTTGTGTGGTGAGCGCGTGCATTTGTACCTGAGTCATGGGTGTCTATAAATGTATTTAAGTATATCTAACCGTTATTCTAGCCTATAAGCTAACGTTATTAGTTTGTTCGTTGAAACAATTAAAAAAACATGAAGAGCGTTAGGCGAATATTGGTAACCGGTCCCTTGAATAATGTGTCATTTCGGTAATTTTTTCTTAGCTTCTGTACTGCTTTAGCTTACTTACATCTATACTTTGGCATTACTCAACTCAATCCATGGTCACTTAAGTTAGGCTTGTCACAAGGGCTTGCCGATACTTCGAAAGTTATAAGCTTTTGTCTCTTTACAGGATTTGATACGTCGGATACCTTTTACGGTCCGGCCAAATGGAACAAAGCTTACGATCTGCGACTTATAAGTTAATGTAAATACGCATTTTCTGGAAATTGTACTGTGTATTAGTAGTAGTAACATGGGTTGCTTATTTTCAGGGTAACTATATTTTCATGACAAAAATGAGTAATTATTACGTAAATTCACTCGCTTCGCTCTTACGAATACGCCACGTACTAAGTAAGCAACTAAGTCATTTGAAAGTATGACACAATTATGCAAAAGCTGTTTAATTCATATTCATGGATCCTGTTCCTTCATTTTATTTAAGCCTGTGTGAGCAAAGCTCTGCGAGAGCAACTAATTGTGAAGATCCTTTTTTAAAGTTGTTTTATACAGAATCATAACTTTATAATACACAAGGCACCTTAGGGTAAATTTTTTTATCGTCAGATATTTATAATATAATACACTGCTCAACATAGTCTAGGGAACAAGCCAACTATATGACTTTATTTGTAAAATCTTCTTTAAAAAAGTACTGATCTCTTTGAGGTAAACAGGTAGGCCGAATGTTAATCAAACGTTGTTCGAATTTAAAAAAAAAATTAGAAACAAAAGAATTTTCGTAAAAGGCGGGAATCTTTCACTTTGATTGCTGTGTAGTGATACTGTATGAGAATTTTAAAGATAAAAATTTGTTTTATTGTTTTATGATTTTATTGAAAAACAAAATTAACTGTTGTTATTCGTAACTTTTGCGACTACGGCCATTATGTCACGACGTCATTTAACGCGGGAAGAAATGATTCGAGCTGTAGGAATGTTGGAAGCTGGGCTACCCCAACGCGAAGTTGCAGCTGCTCTGAATTCTCACGCGAGCGTTATCTGCAGACTGTGGGCACGTTACAGACTTACTGGCGATGTAGCCGAAAGGCACAGAGGCAGGTATAGGGTTACTACGGAAAGGCAAGACCGTTTTTTGCAAAATGTCGCAAGGAGGCAACCCACCATTACGGCTCGTCAGTTGGTAGAAGACCTCCAGTCGCAGCACCAGGTTGCTATCAGTGACCAGACTGCTCGGAGGAGACTCCATGAAGCTAATCTTCGTGCTCGCAGACCACTAAGAGTGCCCGCGCTGCGTCATGGAAATCGAGGACGTCGATTATTGTGGGCACGTGAACATTTGCAGTGGACCGTAGATCAGTGGGCACATGTACTGTTCTCCGATGAATCTCGCTTCGGATTTCATCCAGATTCAAGAAGAGTGCGTGTTTGGCGGATTCCTGGTCGGCAGAGTCGGCTTCAAAACCCACAGGAGGTGCATCCCTACCAAGGTGGTACAATCATGGTGTGGGCTGGAATCCGCCTGGGTGGACGGACGGATCTCGTTTTGATCAGGGGAAATTTAAATACAGAGCGATACTGCGAACAGGTAGTCCAATCCGTGGTTATCCCGCACCGACAAAATCTGGGCGCAGATTTTATTTTTATGCAAGATAATGCACGACCACATACTGCGAGTCAGGTGATGGATGTGTTCCGCGAGTACAACATCGAAGTGCTGGAGTGGCCTGCTCAGTCCGCGGACCTCAATCCCATTGAACACGCGTGGGATTTACTAAAGAGAAGGGCTTTTAGAAATCTCCCTCAAAATTTGAACACAGCAGATGAACTTTTTTCACATCTCTCCAGAGAATGGAGTCTTCTTCCACAAGAGACAATCGATAGTCTCATAATCAGTATGCCACGACGATGTCAAGCTGTTGTTAATGCCTTAGGGGGTCCAACTGATTATTAAAAAAGTCCCCGCATATTTGTTCTTAACTGTAATGTTTTAATTTTTAAGAAATTTTATTAAATTAAATTTCTTTGTTTAGTTCTGTAATACACTTTCTTTGTTTTTCATTAAAATTACCTCGTAATTCAAAAACTGAATCCTTTATTTATATACGCAACTAATTAAGCATTAAATTGCGCATCGATTGGTATATAAACTTTAAAACAAAAATATATAAAAATATTCCCTAAAAACCTCCTGTTCCCTAGACTTTGTTGAGCAGTGTAGCTATCGGACTGATAAATAAAAGCTGACCGAATTTAAGATGACATTCCGTTGAACTTTCTGTATAATCAAGTTTGACATTTCAAATCGGCCATCTTGGAATTTTATCGGACTGCGAAATCGGATAGCGCTAATTATCTGTCTTTTCAACAATCGGCGCTTATTTTTGTAATTGAATGTTTGTTTAAATTTCGTTTTTCAAACTAAAATTTCAAATTACAATGTTGTTTTTCCAACATGCGGTCATACCACATCTCTACGAATAAACTTAATTGGATTTTGTATATTTGTCTTGCCTTAGCAAGTCAATGACTTAGAAAGTGAGAACATAATTCTTCTTTAAATAAGTGGTATTCAGAAAAATAAAGCAATTTTGCAGTCCGATGGCCCCAAAAGAGATAATAATTTATAGGTGTCGAGTGTACAAGCTTTCAGAGTGGTAATGATTGATCGTCCGCCGAGCTCGAACTGCGCTGTGCAAACCACTTGCTTTACTTATTCCACAATAATAAATATTCGACGTAACATGCATTAACGTTTTTAGCTTTTATTTCGACCTTTCTTCGATACCTTTTTACCGCACAGAAAAATATACTAGAGAATAAATTATTACTATCTCTCTCAACACTGAACTCCAAGTCGGTCAGAGAATAACAACAATTTGATTTATTGATAGTGAAGAGAACAAAATTTGGCGTCGAATAAAATGTTTGCGCAGAGTAACTCAATTCAACGAACAAATTACAGGTTACAGACCAGATTCAGGGAAAGCAACACCTATTCAATACTAGCGGACCCGCAGACGTTGTCTTGCTCCTTTGTTTTTTTTCAAAATTTTCTGATGTTCTAAACCTTCCATGAATTTCTACGAATATTTTAAGACTAGAATTATTAAAATCGGTACAGCCGTTCTCGAGTTTTAGCGAGACTAACGAACATCAATTCATTTTTGTATACACAAAAGACTTTAAAAACACTGGAGACACTATGAAAAGTGTTTGATATCTTAATTTTCATTTACATTTAACAATCCTTCCTGAAAATTTGATAATGTCTGCAGCATTTTTGACAGTAGATTTTTATAAATTTAAGATCGCGAAACCAGTCAAGGTTTAAAGCCAATCCTCAGCAATAAATGTCCTACTGACAGCGGCTGATGAGATAATTGAGTTTTGGAAGTCTGTTGCACTAAGCGATACCTATAGTAACGTATGCAAGTACTGCTAACACCACTGTAACATTTTCTCACTTCTTCTTCTTCAGCCTGTGGTCACCCATAGTCGGGTATAGGCCTCTTCATGAGCACGCCAAGTGTTGCGGTTCCGTGCCAATCGCATCCAGCCCCTCCCTGCCACTTTTGCGATGGCATCGACCCAACGGGTGAGTTGTCTCCCGACTTTTCGACGTCCCAACCAGGGTCCACTCCACTCAGCAACCTTAAGGGGCCACCTGCCATCTGTTCTGCGTTTTTCCATTTTCTCACTAACCTTTAGCATTTTCCCGAATATCTTTCGTTTACAACACGTCGTGGATTCGCTGTTTCTGCTGCGCATTTTACAGTCTTTACGTCCGCAGCAGGAAGTATTAAGCTTTTTCAGGGAATGTTTAATTCACAACCTTAGTAGAGTTAGAAAGTAAGATAAATTTACAGTCCTTCCACCTGAAAATCGGCATTGTTCTACATAATTTTTCGACCAGGCACCTGCAGCAGAATAAAATGTAAATGAATTCATAAATTAAACCAACGAGGACAGAATTATTCACCTCAGCTACGAACGAAGTTTCATGAACAACTGATGCATAAGTGATGTCTACTGCAATTTGAGTGCTAAATGAGTAAACACATGTAAAAAATATTCAAAGTAAATATTGAACACTAAACTTGTAAGGACACAGTATGTACGTGTGCAGTTTCGCTGAATCTGCACTCCAGCCAGAGACAGCGTGAGCTCGGCGACACACGCCAGTCGTTTTCCGTCGCGCACCAAACTAAGCTCACAAACTTATGTCTGTAACGTTATTTATTATCTACCTAATAATATGGAAATTAGATTCAATTCAATTTAATTCAATTCCATTTATTTACTTCGAAACACGGTACATATACAGATTTACATTACATTTTTAACCTTCTGCAGAGTCTGTGCGAGCAGGTTATAGGCAAAACAAGATACCACTACGCCCATGTCCGCACACAGACAATCCGCACACACTGTTTAATCAAAGTACTCGTAGTTGTAAATAGGTAATTTTTCTTCGAAGATGAATTGAACAATTTAAGTTTGTCCAAACGCGCACAATTTGCCTGCAATAAGCCCACTTGGATTGACAGAATAAACTATTTCAATTCCGTTTAATTATGACAGACGTTGAATCGACGTCGAGTGCGAAACTGAATGCAAACCAACAATCCCCGTAGCGAGTTTAGCGTTCACAAAGTAAACATTCGTTTTACATGCAAATATCATCACTACTAATATAGCTAATGCAATCAGTTATTGCTAAATCTGTTACAAATTACTTACATTGTCAGATATAATTGTTCAATGAGAAAAAAACAATTGCAATTGACCATATAACTTATTTACCTACAAAGCTGAAATAAACTGATAAATTGCGATATATATTTATTACTATACAGAGTGTTATAAAAAAACCTATAATGGCTGAAGGGTGTTATTGTGCCCGTAAAACTGAACAACTTTCCTATAGAAACCGAGATAACCGCTATTATACGATAAATCTGTGTTTTTTGAACGGTTACTCGGCGTTTAAAACAAAACATTATACGACAATTTGTAGCTTGGGAAGCGGCTCGAGTACTAAATAAGTTGTTTACTACGAACTTAATCTATGCACGATCTCGTCACTGTTCATGTTTACCGATAGCGAGTGAGTCATCCATCGCCGTAACAATACCTTTTGTCATCGCCTCCGGCCCTGTTGTCTAAAACAATTAAAAAGGGCTGAAGCGAGCCCTTCCGCCCGAGAGCGATTTCCACGCGGCCGATTTTTAACCGCTCCACGCTTCAAAGCCACCCCAAAAGCCCCATCCGCACCGACCAACCCTAATAAACACATTAACTACTCGCTCAACTCTTTCAGCAGAAAACTAAACGCTTCATCCTTAAAACTAAACGATAGAAAAAGAAAAAAAAGCTCTTTCGTGCTTCGCGGAAATGAGTCTGCGCTGCAAAATACTAATTTTAAAATAACAAGTTAAGTACAGTTCAAAGTCGAGGATAATTTTATAAATAGGAGCATAATATCTTATACTTTTAATCAAGACTGCAACCTGTCAAATTAAATTCATTAATAGTTTAGCTGGCTGATATAGGTACAAGATAGGAGCATGGAGAAGTCTTTTGAACCAATTCTGTCGAAGCCACGATCCTCAAAAACGGGGGAAAGACTTAAGGAGGAGGAGGAGGTAGGTAAATAGGTGCTGAAACCTCACAACCGTGTAACCACATCATGCTGCACATCATAATCAACTGTGGAGTAGCTCTACCTATTCCTTATTGTACATATCATGAATGGTGTGTAGTGTGTAGTGATTGCATTCTCGCTTTAACTTAAAGGGCTGAACATAACCCAAGCGCCCCGCTGAGTTCCAGCCACATTACACCCACAGCGAAGTGCGATCGCAAGTAGTCGCAGCGTGTCGCCGCGACCCGTCCGCAGGCCCGCACATCTCGGCGCCCTAACGACGTAATTGTTATTGAATTACACGCGTCACTAATGCGAGAACTTGTCAGCCCGCACCCTTGACGCAGGGTGAGGACACGTTTATTGTTCCAAATTGACTTCCATTAGCATCGAATGCTAAATATTGTTCTGCACATGCCTTCACGCCGAGGAAAATGTATTTAACCTTATGACATCCAACAAACTTCGTCAATGGACACCGGAAAGTAGCTATCCCAAAGGTTGCCAAAGAAAAGGTTCGGTGCTAGGAATATGACAAAGTTTGTTAATACTTTCGCGCCACGCCACACCATGCCCCTGTGCGCGATAAGAATACTTAGTTTTTTTTTTATCGTTACAAAAAAATGGAACGATAAAAAACTGCGAACGACTAAAGTTTAAAGACACTGTGGAAAACACACTGTCGATTTCTTTCGGTGCACTAAAAACTAAAATTTTAAGATGTCATCTTTCAAAAACACGAAATGCACTCAGCCCCAACTGAAAGGTCCCGACACACCATTACCGCGTCCAGCGGAGCCGCGGCGAGATATTAATCTTACGCCGGCGACACTCGTGGCCAGAAATTGTTTTCGCGATCGCCGTTTAATACCGGCCGGTGACGTACGAGCGACCGCCCGCCGCCACCCGCCCCGCCGCCTCGCCAGGCGCCCACGCCGCGAGGTGCACTTGGAAGCCTTGCCAACTGGACTTTTATAGAAATAAGTATAAAAGAGGTGCTTGTGGCGCAGCGCAGCGCTTTGATTGTGATACCAAAAGTTAAGCAACCGACGGCGCGGTCATGTTTGGGATGGGTGACCATTCAGACCATAAAAGTGACGTCTATTTACAAGCATCTCCGTGCTTCGAAAGGCACCTTAAGCTGTTGGTACCGGTTAATATCGATAGATATTAGTCGTTAAGCCTAGTCGGAGGCCGTCGGACGGCTTAATAACATCTGACAGTAAGGTTGGTCACTTACCTCACACACCCCTCCACCAATCCGCACTGAGCCCGCGTGTTGGAGTATCGCTCGCACCACCTCATAGTAGAGGTGAGGCCTGCGCCCAGCAGTGGGACGTTTATAGGCTGAGGATTTGAAGTATGAAATAGAACTTATAGACCCTAGCGTATTTGAAAATCCTTTCAATCTAAGTATGTACAAGATGACCTCCGTGATACACGCCAGTTTTCGATTGATCGCCATCTTAGGTTCTGCATGTGATTTCTGGAGATGGTTATGTATTCTACATTGGAGTTTTTTGTCACAATTTTGGATGTTTTTGACACATCCGTTGTTTTTGATTTCTATGACACCAACTCTCAGGCTAAAGGCCAAAGGGTGTTGTTGTGCCCGTATAACTCAACAAATTTCCCAAAGAAACTAAGGCGAATTCTCCAAAAAAAATAGACACTATTGTATGGAAGGTCCAATTTTTTTTGGAGAATTCGCCTTAGGTTTCTTTGGGAAAGTTGTTGAGTTAAACGGGCACGACAACATCCTTTAGCCATTACCCGCTTTTTGGAACACTCTGTATAATTCAACACGTAAACAGAAACTGCTTATCGAACCAAGTTGAGTCAACAACAGCACAATGTGAGTTAGGTTCACCTCTGGCCTTATAAATGTCAGCCCGCCGCAGATCCCTTTTATTTTCGCTCCGAAGGACGTGTTCGGTGCGTGTTCCTCGCGAGCTAAGTAAAAAGTCTCGTACCGACGCTGTTGCGCGCACGATCCGAAGCACAGATATATATTTACATAGATAACGCAAGTATCACGATTTGTATTGAAACCAAGCGTGCCGACTTTTTAACACCTACTGTGACGTCACAGGCAAAATTTAGTTACGGGCAATCCAAACCGATTGAAATTTTTGAGCTACTGCAGTTAATTATCACGCAACGAGGCATTTTTTAAATTTTTGCGGCCCATCCAGCTGCAACGGAGCGAGCGGACTGAACTTAGCGGCGACCAACCTTGACGTTTGGTCGGGGTTTTGGTCGGGGTTCGGACACGCGAAGTGCATGCATTTGCGTTATCTATGTAAATATATATCTGTGATCCGAAGCGAACAACTCGACTAACAAAACTTCGCGCCGGTAACGAGACGAGGAGATGCTTTCACTTTACATACTTACATTAAGTGCACCGTCGTGTTGTATGTAGGTGCTCGCAGTTTCGCACCTACTCGCTGCTCGTGCTCGTGCTGAAATACGCTAATATTCAAATGCGATTCTATTCCATATTCAAGTTTAAACAGTTACAATTACCTATATACAGTTATAATTATATATACAGTTACAGTATCAACAACAGCTCACAGCCTCAAACCGATTTTAATCTAAAAATTCACGAGTGTACAAGTGATACAAATAAAAAAGTGTGTAACTGTCCGGCTATCGGAAAAGTATCCCAAACAAAATATCTTGGCGTTATTGTAGACCATAGATTATCTTGGTACCCCTCACTTAGAATACGTAATCAATAGAACTAGAAAGTTAATTTGGATCTTTAAAACACTTAGACACATTATGCCAAGGCACTATAACAAAGACTCACCAAATTATTTACTCAACCAAATCTACACGGCTTTGGCTCAATCTATACTGACCTATTGTATTCCTGTATGGGGTGGCGCAGCAAAACTCAATTCTTTGAGCTAGAGAAGGCGCAACGTACTTTAATTAAAGTTATGTACTTTAAAAAGAGACGCTTCTCCACAGATGCTCTCTATAGCATCAGTGGTTTACTTTCAGTCAGGAAGCTTTATGTATTCTGCACCATTGCTAAAACCCACAAGACATTAACATACGACTCTAGTCAACTAAGAAAGAGACGGAGAAATGTTGTTGCTCAGCCTTCCAATATAAGGACCACATTTGCCAGTAGACAATTTATGTCACGTTCTGCTTTTCTGTATAATAAAATAAATAAATATATAAATATATATGACAAAACATATCGTATCTGTAAGGAAAGTTTGTTAAATTGGATAAAAAATAAGACACATGATGAGGTAGAAGAATTACTAGAGCGCATTGCATAACCGTACACACAAAACACACACACACACACAAAGACACACACAATCACTCACAGACACACACACATACACAAACAGACACACACACACACACACACTAACACACACATACACACACATAGAATAAGTCACCTTATGTAAAAGTATTAAAAGAATAAAAATAAGTAAAGAAAGAAACATGTTCACCATACTGCCTTGTTAAAATAAAATATAGTTAAGGAAGAGCGGTCCCCCATACACAGGCAAATTTTGCTTAAATGGGGGCTCCAATGTACTAGTCTTAAGGCAACTTTATAACGAAATAAAAAACTTATTATTATTATATTACGGCAGACGAGCAGATTTGGAGCAAGCTGTGAACTTGTTTTCTGATATGTAAGTAGTAAGTGGACGATAATTTTATATTTCGCTGTTTCCTACACCCCTCCAGACAAAACTCCTTGTGGGTCCAGGCGAGTGTGGGGATACGGGTCGGCGAATTGGGACGAAATGCGACATTTTTTCGCGGTGTACCCTTGGCGCCAAGTATGCTTTTCCTCTGACGATCCGTCCACCTGTGCTGATGCGGTTGTAGACTTAATACGGCAGGGAATGGAATATTACATTCCATTCTCCGACTTGTCGCTCGTATCTAAATCCAGGCCTTGGTATAATGCTGACTGTGCCCGCGCTGAGTCGTGTAAGGAGTTAGCATATCAAGCTTGGGTTCAAGCCCGCGATCGCAAAGCTACTGCTAGGAGAATACGGTCTATGAAGAAAGCATTTAACGCTGCCACTAGATCCTGCAAGCGCACGCTACAAAAGGCACGATTTGACCACGTTCGATATATCGGGACCAAATTGGCGTCTTACCCTCCCGGTAGTAAGCAGTTTTGGTCCCTGTCTAAATCCGTCGAGTCAAATTTCTGCCGTCCTAGTTTGCCTCCAATGCAGAAACCTGACGGAACATTAGCCCACACCGCAACTGAGAAAGCAAATTTATTTGCCTCTCTTTTCGCGAGTAATTCGCGTTTGGATGCAGGACCCAAAACACCACCTACCTTACCTCGTTGTGACTCTTCTATGTCGGAGGTCACAATACACCAGAAAGAGGTACGTCGGGAACTTTGCAAACTAGACGTGAATAAGGCAAGTGGACCTGATGGTATTCCTGCAAGGGTGCTTAGGCAATGTGCGCCTGAGTTGTCTCCGGTACTGACACGCCTTTACCGCCTCTCCCTCGAGCAGGGAACTGTGCCGAAGTCATGGAAGCTCGCCAACGTACAACCCGTACCAAAGAAGGGCAGCCGTGCCGACCCGGCCAACTACAGACCGATCGCCATTACTTCCATCATTTGTAAAGTGATGGAACGAGTGCTAAACAGTAAGCTGCTGGGGTACCTAGAATCCAATGACCTACTGAGCGACCGCCAGTACGGTTTTCGCCGTGGTCGTTCAACTGGTGATCTTCTAGTCTACCTCACGCACTACTGGGGCGAAGCTATTGAGAAACACGGGGAAGCCTTGGCTGTGTCATTAGACATCTCAAAAGCTTTTGATCGAGTCTGGCACGGTAGCCTTTTCAGCAAGCTTCCTGTGTACGGTATCCCTGATGGTTTCAGCACTTGGATCTCCGACTTCCTGAGCGAGAGGTCAATTAGAGTAGTCATTGATGGCTGCTCTTCAGACCCAATGGCTATCAATGCCGGTGTTCCTCAGGGGTCTGTCCTCTCCGCGACTCTTTTCCTGCTGCACATCAATGACCTGCTCTGTCCTGGCATTGTTGGGTACGCAGATGACAGTACTGTCATGGAGAGGTACGTGTCCAGTGCTGGAGCTAAACAAGAGGAAACCCAGTCTCTACGGGAGAATTTGGTGAAACGAACGGATGAGATTCTACGACGTGTCTCCCAATGGGGAGACAACAATCTGGTAACGTTCAATGCTGCCAAAACCCAGGCATGTCTTTTCACCGCAAAAAAGAGTCCGTTCAACTGGACTCCTACTTTCAGAAGTGTGTCTGTACCCATAACCGACCATCTCGAGCTTCTTGGTATGGAGTTGTCAGCCAATCTGAACTTCGGCGGTGACATTGAGTCCAAAGCTCAGACTGCGGCAAAGAAGCTGGGCATCCTCAACAAGGTGAAGCGGTACTTCTCCCCTGAACAGCTTTTAACCTTGTACAAAGCACAAGTTCGCTCCTGCATGGAGTACTGCTCTCACCTGTGGGATGGCTCAGCTAAATACCAACTAGCCGCTCTGGACTCCGTGGAGCGTCGAGCCAGGAGGCTGATTGGTGACAGGAAGCTGGTGGAGACTAAGCTTGATAGTCTAGACCACCGCCGTAAAGTTGCCTGCTTGTCGGTTTTCTACAGAGTCTACTTCGGGGAGTGTGCTCATGAGCTCCATATGCTCATTCCACCAAGTCCATTTTACCAGAGGACCACCAGACGTACGGCGGGTTACCATCCATACTTGGTTGATATACCAACTATACGCACTAAGCGCTTCGCTTCTTCCTTCATAATGCGCACAGCCAAGGAATGGAATGCACTTCCGCCGACGGTGTTCCCTCTTTCCTATAACTTGAGTTCATTCAAAGCGAAAGTCAATAGGCACCTTCTGGGTAAGCTCGCTACATCGTCGACATCTTCTTCACCTCTTAGAGGGAGAATGAAGTCAAGAGCGAACCCATATTAATAAAAAAAAAAAAAAAAAAGTTTATTCCTTTTTTTTTAAATCGGTTTGTTTTTGAAACAGGACTTCATCCAACAAGACAGCAGGCCGACTACGAACGCTGCCTTGTGTATGCACAGTGGCCAGCACATCAGGCTACTCATTTTTTTTGCAAAATCTTCCGTATCACAAGTACATAAGACGCTGTGTTTACCGTGACGTGCAGCTGCTGGCCACCGTACGTGTGTCACTCATGTAACGATAGAACATAACACGAACGTTCGTTCTATGTTATTTAGTTTTTCGTAGTAGTCCTTAAGAGACTGAGTCGATGATGGAGCGAGCTCTTCCAGAAGATTCCTGGTCACTCTAGCCTTGAAGATGGCGATAATAAAGTAGGTACGAGTACTTAAGATAAAATAAATGATAAACACCCTGAAAACCAATTAGCTCTCATTGAATCTAATTCGAGGATGTAACTCTAAATAATAAAGAACTAATTTTTAAAGGAATCTAAATCTATAGAATCTTGCAGTAAACTCCACGATAATGGATCGGGCAGCAGTAACAGAATGCGCTATCAATCACCATCAGCGCACATTACGCCGTCGCGTCACCTGGGTCACCTATTGTTCGAGACCTAATTATCCCTAATTATTGTTTACTAACCTAGTTACGGAGACAATAGTGCACACTCCGGTGAAACCACTTGGGAATTTCAAAAATAAGAATGCAATATGGAGTTTACTTGAAATTCGTTATTAAAATTCAAAAGAAAACAGCAGTGTGTCCTGCCGTTCCGAAAATAAATGCAAATTAAGGGTATAAAAACGTTTAAAAGCGATACTACATTAGCGCGGATATTATTTAAGTAGTACCTATAATTACAGACATAAATTTTGCGATACTGTAGTAAAGCGCAAAAGCATTAAGCAGACAGTAACGGACGGTAACAGACAGCCGTCGACGCGACATGTGTAGTGATTAGCGTAGTCAAACAATGCGGATGACCGTTGCACTATCACTGCGGTCAACTGGACTATGCTAGGGTGACAGCTATGTGCCACAGATTGCATGTTGTGAACCGTAACAGCTATCACTGTACATAAAAGGTAAATGCCTACAGATTATTTTTATAAGCATCAATTTAGCATGCCATTTTCGTAAAGTTAATTTAAAAACTTACTTAGGGAGAAGCGATCCTCCTTCGAGCACTTCGACAGGTGTGATGAACGAAACATCGAGGGGGAACAAGTAACCTTAAAACATTTTTCGCGTTTTATCATTCGGCCATACGATATGAAGTTAAAGTCCCCAACATCAGAGGTTTTAAACAACAAAGTAGGGCTTACAAGTTTGTGGATTTGGGCTCGCCGGCGGCCGAACTTCGCCCGCGTTCACAGCTTACAGTTGCCGGAAGAATAAGTCGCCGTCCGAGGACACTCCAGACTTGCACAATCCAAGGCAGATAATAAAACCAGAGCGCCGGGAGTTTTTATTGAAATCGACCCGAAAAGTCAAAGCCAGGGAGTACGGATACAGACTAAAAGCGCACATTACTACAAATTGAAATTGCAATTGTAGTTGCCATCATTCACAGTGACTGTATGAGACTTCACACAGCGAGACACCGGTGGCTAATTAAACTGTAACATAGTTGGTATGGCATATCATGGTGATGTCAATGTAAATTAGCGCAAGCTTCTTAATCAGGTGATTACGAACACAGGTCAATAGGTATGGTACGTTAAATCACTTTAGACCACCGTCAACTCTCAGAATATTCCATAAGTTTTTATCGTGACAAAAGTAAATAAAATATAGCACATCACACATTGGCTAGCTCTCAGCACAGCTCAATTACAGTGTAATATTCCCGTGAAGCAATCCGGGCGTCCTCCAGCGCATGTCGAGAGTGCAAATATCTCGGCGGCCCTCGAGCGCGAGTCGTGCGCGCCCGTGGTTTCAATTAAACGATTGTTGCCCTAGCCAGATACCTACCTACTGATAGTTTAGTGCTTTACGATGCATTCGCTATCTGTTTTGCTGCTAAGAGATATTTGCAACTGTTGGGGTACATAAATCAGGGCGAAATTATAAGAGCAAGCAAATATGAGTTATTTGTAAAGAATAAAACGTTTGTGTCTAAAGTGTTTATTTGTGTAAGAAGCGACTGAAACCGTAAACATTCCGTCGGGAGAGGTCGCCGCTACATCATGCAAGATCAACCGCAAATGTGGAGGCTTTCGCGCGGTCCCCACTTTTTCCATATAGGCGCGTCACGGCTTTCGGCCGCCATTTTTCACGCGCGACACGGAAACGCTCTAAACAGCGGGACTCGATTAGTGACACCCCCCACCCCTACCCACACCCCCGCATCACAGCCCCCGGCCCAAGACACACTGTATGTCCTAAATAATTTATGAGTTAAAAGTAAAGAGCGCCGCATTCATCAACCGGACGAACAAAGGAAGCCTAACTTTTATGTTGGCCGGCTTATCATGATTTAATGTACCTGGCTCCGCGTGTACTCGGAAAATATTCTGTACTTCCACACGTTTCTCTTTATGTGTAAGGTGAGATAATAACTTTTTTTTTCGAAGACATCATAAAAAGTATAGTGGATATGTTTTATTCAGTTTTTGATAATAAATCACAATCGAATTTAGAATCACACTAGTACCAAATAGAAATTTAAACCCATATGTACTGATGGTTTGTTTTACTGTAAAACGCACCATGTGCATAAAATAAACATAAAAACCAAAAATACGCCTACATTGTGTATCATCTACCTTATTGTACAAATGCTCTGTTTGACTTTTATAAAAGGCTTAACTAATCTTATCTTCTTTAAAAAATTGTAGAGGCTAATTGACGCTACGAAGATACTTTAGTCTTTTCGTCCCTTTCAAAGATCAAGTTGCGAAAATCAAACATAAATTTGATTCTTTTTACTGAAAAACCAAAAAAATTATACAACTTTTTTTGGTTTATCTTTATGAAGCACTGCACGCTTTAAATAAAATTCACGTGATGTGTTTACGAGGGCACTTTAGTTTGATATCCTTATAACCTGCGCGCGGCAATGCCGACGAGCCGCAGCTTAAAATTATTATATTTCTACAGGCGATCGTTTAGGAGCAGAATCAGAGATAAACTCGTAGCTAAATTATATTTGCTTCTTCTAATTTACAACTTGAATCTTGGAAAGGTTTAAAATTAGGACTGGAGGTCTCTAAGTGAATAACCCTAGACTACCTCCCCCTAACGCCTCCGCCACTAATCACCAGTCACCCTGTACACACACATATAAACAAACAAATTATATGATAATTTGTCTATTAAAGCAAATTATCTCCACGTCATTTCACCTCTTTTATACATTTGTAACACCTCAGGCGTGTTATCACGCGATGAGTCGCACAACTCCCGCTCGTCCCCCGCGCGCTCCCGGCGATCTTGCCTCGTACAATGGCGCCCGACGCAGTGCTTTAATTAGCGAACCCAACCCCGATAGCGGTCCAACCCCGATGAAACGATTAAGAGATGCTCCGATCATCTCGCCGTGGATGACACACAAGATACCTATATAAACCTGTTAAGTATTGACAAAGCCTGACAAAGGTACGAAAGATTTTGTGTTCCAAACCTTAGAATAAGACCAACTACGTTAGAATAAGACCTACTACGGATTTAAGGATTTGGCTATCAATAATGAGCTAACTTTTCCGTCCTTACCTGTCTTAAACCTTGAGAATGATACGTTAACACTCCAAGTACCTACCACAAGGTAATTTATTAGGCTCCAGTGCAAATTGCGTAATGGCCACAGTCCCACAGGTACACCGCAGCGGACCGCGGACCGCAGCGCGTTGCGGGCGGCCGCGGCGTCACCTAATAATGTTTGGGCCGCTGCCCGCGAGCTAATTATTTAGCTAATAAACTGACAACGCTGACGGAATTTCAGGTTTATATATATTTAGTCCCCTAATTACAGTGCGCGTACACTATGCAAATTGAGGCGTCACGTTTACTGCGGACGAATTAAGAGGTGCGTGTCAAAAGGCGCGTTTCGTGATGCTTGAGTAATTTATTGCTTAGAAAAAACCCAATACTGGTTTCATTTTAATGATGATATGCCTATATCGACTAATATCTGGCCATCTAAGATCTATCCAATCGAAAGAGAAGAAACTCGATGTGAAATTTAGATGCTTGTATAATGTATTCTCTCAATTAAGTGTAACTTCCAGAAATACATTCGCTTTCGAGTATTTTTTGCGACAGTTGGTGAACATGAACAAGACCGGCAAAATACAATACATTCATTTAGCGTCGTAAAACGTACGAATAAGATACAATAGCGAGGAGACGCTTGCACGAAGCGTTTTGTGGGTAGGTGGCTATTTAAGAGCGGCATACAAATTGGCGGCGCGTTACAGTGATGTATGCGCAAGAGGCCGCGGCTCGTCGCCAGCAGGGAGAAAAAGCGGAGAGCGGGGGCAAAACTGCGCCAGCAGCAAAGAGTCGCTGATGTAGAGACATCAGAGGACTCCATGATTTGGTCACGAAGATCAGCTGCTTGCTACCAATGTCGCAAATAAGAATGGTCTGAAGCCGTAATCGGTTAAATGTAGCTCCATTTTTTTGTACAGGGCCCAATCACAACAGCAACATGAACAGACGATTCAGTTAAGGTCGCAAAATTAAACTTAACGGTTCCATTTGGTCCCATAAAAACTCATGTGACTATGCGTAGTCCTGAGGATGCCGCTCGAATACCCAAATACCTAGTTTTTGGCTTCGTCATTCGCTTATAAGCTGTGTCCGCTTATGAAAACGCTCGTATCAAACCGCGCCCTAAGGTACAGAAGAGAAACGGCTCGAACGCACAAAGGTAATGTACCAAATAAAAAATGTGTATGACGCTGCAGCCCCGCGCCCGCCCGCCCCGCGCCCCCGCCCGCCCGCGACAAATTGAAACGTATAGGGCTCGTTACACGTCGTTACATAAAAACGGCACTTTATGCCATTTATATTACGGCGCAAAAATTGATAACTTAATTAAATTATCAAGACAAAAGAGGTAGATGCTGAATTATTAAGGACGGGCATCCTTTTGTCTATTTTGCTTTTTATTAATGAAAAATCTAACACATTTTAATATTTAAATCCAACTACTGATATATTAAATAGTAATACCTAGTCGTTCTGGCCGATTTCGACCACGGCGGCCAATCTCAACAGAGATCAGCCAACTCTAACTCTAAATCTATAACTAACTAGTGAGTTATAGCAATGAAAAAGTCACAGTTTGATTATAGGTGTCATTATTAGTCTAATTGCAGTGAAATAACAACCACTTTATGAGCAAGTGTGTTGAAAAATATATTACATACATACATCTTAATGTAATCTAAGTCTAATTGTAAAATGACGTATATGAGTTACACATTGTTTGAACTTAGTACCTGCTATTTGAAATACATACCGAAACATTTTTTCCTGTTTAAAATATAATTTCAGACACAATCCGGTTAGTCATTGAGCTAATTCGTGCAAACGCCGCGTCGTGCTTACTCAAACACTGATACGGGCGAAATAGATAATTATATTCTAGATTTATTGCATATCAACATGACTCTACAGTAAATTATTTAATGTTTCGCATATCAGCAGTAGTTACTCGTCTGATAATAAAACGTAGTTAAATATTTAAAACTATTATATTTATAACCTATTATATTTCTCATCAGCCTATATACGTCCCACTGCTGGGCACAGGCCTCACCTCAACTATGAAGTGGTCCGAGCCATACTCCACCACGCGGGCTCAGTGCGGATTGGTGGAGGGGTGTTTGTAAGGTACGTGACCTCTGACCAGGCTTAACTCTGACCTATTATATTTATAAACTATATATTTATGACATGTTTAGTAGAAGAGACCCAAAAGAAATTGACGAGAGCGGCGCTTTTATGAGCTTCATAGGAGTATAATTATGGTTGACACGAAACAGATTCAGTGGCAAAGAGTTGACGATCCTCAATAACGAGTATACCCTCTATTAGTTGTTAAAAAGTTTACAATGAGCAAAAACAATATCGTAAAAGTATTTGCCATTGCCCTCTGACTGAACATATTATGTAAAAACTTGTTTTAAATTTAGTGTTTATTTATTTCTGCTAATGAATAAATGGATGAGTTTTTTTGTCTATTGTAAACTACTTTGATACAAAAAAAAAACAAAGAGACAAAAATAACAAAGACACAAAAATAACTTGCCTTGAAAAATAAACGTGAAAACCTTTAAACTCAAACTATTGTATTAGGTAAGCGGCGACATTTATTCAAGATGTTTTTGATAAGATTGTCACATGCGCAGTCGTCAGATCGTCACCTTAACCCTTGTAAAACCTTCGACAAACACTATTGTCAGACCCATCACAAAATATACATTTATGTAGATTCGAATGACTTGTTATTCGTAAATGAAAAAATATATACATACCTGAAGATGTCTTTAAAATATGTACATTATTTAAATAATGTTTTAAAGGACTAACGAACCTCATTGTTTTCAAAAATACAACTACGTGTAACTAGCACCAAGAGTTGTAGAAGGTATTATAGCCAAAACACATACAAGCTCATGAAGCCCAGAAATGTAAATAATTAGTTTAACTATGTATGAAATGTAGAGGCAGTCGCATCAGTTTTGTGCTCGATAAGACGCGTGTTGGACGATGGAAACCTTCGTGTCACGCTCGTAACCATTTTCTTATAAATCTTAATAGGCCTGGAGCTTGCAATCTCATGCCACCATATATCTTTTGTATAGAAAGCCGACCCCCTAGGCGCGTCACGATTATCCCACGCGAGTGGACGCGTCCGCAGCGACCGGCGCGGCGCGTCCGGTTGTTTGTCTGCGTCCATTGGGCCACAGAAAGCTTAGCTGATCGCTGTTTATGCCGAAAAGCTCATGCTGACAAAAGCAAATGCAGTAGCTCATCAAAATTAAAATAGCTATAAGATGCATAAATTGCTAATAAACTGTTGTAACACATATCTCCAGACCGGAGCGTGTCTTTGACTACGATACTCAATAAAATTGCAACTGTAAAAACGACGTCCACTCTAGTGTAATGGTTAAGAAGTTGACTATTAACCAAGTGATCGCAGGTTCGATCCCCGCACTGTATAAATATTTGTATGCATGAACATGTCTGTTTGTTTGTGTCATGTGTGTTTGTACTGGTCTGGGTGTTATATGTATTTATTTAAGTTTATTTGTAATACCATTGTTGATTCTGATATCTGTAACACAAGTGTTTAAGCTACTTACCAAGGAGTCAATGGATATAGTTGATGGAATCAGGCATTACTTTGCGGAAATCCATGACTAAAGCTGAAAAAGAGGATTATTTTGCTTTAAATTTCCACTAAACGACGCCAGGATGAGGATGCCACGTGTAGTGGCGAAACGCGTCGAGTGTTTGTTGATGTCAGTGTGGTGATTCCAGGTGCATCTTCTGTGTCACGTTGTGAGTTGTAGGTATTGTAAGTCTTGCGACTTCCAGCGCTAGCTTTTTCAGGTATTTACAGTTGGATATATTTTGGTTCCTGCGCTGGCGTCGTTTTGTGAAAATTTAAAGAAAACAAATCCTCTTTTTCAGCTTTAGATCAATGGATGTGATGTTGTTGTAAAAATGTTTTTTTGACGTAACAACGTCTTAAATTAGGTTGCGGCTCGGAGTCACTCATGAAAAAGTGTAACGCCCGGTAACGTAACGATGAGTCACCGAACGAGAGAGAGGCCTGCCGGACCGGCGAATGCCTTGCGTCTCTCTCCCAATCAAACATGATCGGTGTCACGTAAAATCTTCGCCCGTAAAACCGACTTTACAGGCAACCGTTTTTTTTTTAAATGTACATTTGATACAGTTCCTATTTACCGAATGAACTGATCGACACATTTTTAAGGAAATTGATAAATAAATATACAAAACAGATAACAGAATAAAATAAAACCAGGATACAGAATATTGAATTTGAAATTAGAATTAATAGTGATTTAACTTTATAGGTTTGATTTCTACTCCCTGAATGCAAACTTGTGTTCATCGAAAAAAGACATTAAAATAGGTATTGTTAGGTAAGCCCTAGTACACGATGGATAAGACAATAGAATTTCTGCTGTATTAAACTGCTGAAAAGATTTGGATGAATTTTCGTACACTTACATAGTCGTTACTATTCTGTATGTGTACCAAATTTGATGAAAATCTATTCAGTAGTTTAGGTGTGAAAGTAAAACAGACAGAAAGACTATTGTAGTATTATGGTTTCCACCGTGTAGAAGTCCCAGAAACCAGCCCTTCGACTAAGCGGAACTCCGATAAAAGACAATAACATTTAACTATACTGGGTTATCTACCATTATCTTACTAAGAGTTCATGACATAACTGATAGGCGTCATGGGTCATTATTGTTTACTAAACATTTTACAATGACGATAAGCGAGCCTAAAAAATTATCTGAATTATATTGTAGAACATGTTATGAAGTGGACATCTATACCTACCTAGAAGAAAGGACAGAAGCCGTACCAATAATAATACTTATAACCAACTTTATAACAAGCCCCTTTCCGTTTTAAAACCTAATAGCGCAGTGAACTTGTATGTATTTGTAGTAAACGCATACAAAATGAATAATTCAAGGAGTCAAATGAAATTACTTTGTATAGATCCACACACATCAGCGGCTAAATGAATACTTAATTATGCCGTTGTTTGTCAATCGACTATAATGACATGGCATAGTAATCATATTACCGAACTTATACACGAATCGTAAAGCAGACTGCGTAAGCAGAGAGCGCATTTCTCGTTGGCAAAGTATGTCACAATACAATTTTATTTTGCAATACAATATTATTTGTCAAAAAACTGAATACCAACATTCCATTAAACTGATATATCAATGTAGCCACATTGCAAGAACATGATCGAAACACAGCGAAAATCATACACAAGACAGATTTAGGCAAACATAGAAGGTCGCTGCCGGAGGATTTAACAAAAACCAGATTGGGTTTAATATAATAAATAATAAATAAATAAAATAAAAATGTTTATTTCAGACTGTGAAGCGTCCTTAGAGTTGTTAGTAACACAAAATAAATAAAAGCTTATAAAACTAAGTTATTAAGAATTAGACCGTATTATTTTTACAATTAATTTAGATATTTGCCTGCACTGCTCGACACCCCGGCTACAAGTGTGTGTGTGTACACCCAATGGCGCAGTATCGGACAGTCAGGCTTATTACTAATTTTTCTTAGTATGATGTTGTTGATGATGGCGTTTAAAACGTATTTATTAAAATAAACTTATTACCTACAAGACGTGACCCTATCGGGATTATGAGTGTCGCTTGTAAAAAATATTCTAATTATGGAAACGCGGCGATGACTTGCAGGCCGATGTCCGATGCAGCGTCAGCAGTGGCGGTCGGGTTGCGCCTGGTCGGCGCCGCTGGTTCTCGACATTTCGTAATTCCGTGTTATTCCGTCTAATGCTTATGTGACAATTTTCAAAATAATAAATATTCTTGTTTTTACAGCTTTAGCTACGTCAGATCAGAGTCCAAATCGACTTGTTATTTGCCTAGTGTGCGCAGAGTCCTAGCGACAGTGACAATCCGATAAGCGATTTTGCTGCGTCATCTTGCGTCCATTGCACATTGTAGTCACGCTAACACCACTTACACCACCGCGACCGCCTGCCAGATCGCGGGCAAAGCTAGACTGTCCTGGATCGCGAATTTGCGCAGACGCAACACAGACCCAATAGTCGCGGACAGACAGGTTAATCCGAAAAGCTACAACTTACGTGTCTTGCTACAATTTATGAACAGCACAACTCCCATAATGTTTTTACAGTTTAATCAGACAATGATGTCGTTTGTACTACAGCACAGCGTAACTAATCATAACACAGTAGCTATTTAAGAACTGGTTTTAACGGCATTCGGCAAGGTAAATTAAATACGCAGTTATCATTACACAAGCAAATCAAATAGGATTTCCAGTTTTTCTTTTGCAATTTCTTTTTAATATAAATATATATCTAGACATTTGGTTACAATCTTACCCGATGGTAAGTGACGATGTGACCGAGGATGTATTATGTATGTCTCGTAACAGTGTATTCACTCTTTTCTGGAAAGATCCAAGTTTTAATCTAAGGTTTTACTTCAGCCGTCAGTAAATTCCATTCCCTAGCCGTACGCAACAGAAATGTGGATTCAAATCGCTTGGTGCGTAATACTTTTACGCACTATGACTACGACATAAGGGTGGAAGCCTCGCCTGCGTCTTGTTTCCGGGTGGTGAAAGGGGCTGGTGGAATTAAATCGTGCAATTCCTTTCGGTTCGCTCTCCGAAATTTTCCATTTTTGTTAGTCCTAGTAGTATGGCATAGTGTAGGTAATATCATGAGCCATATGAAAGCACCCATACCTATAAAATATCGAAAGATTTATAGTTTTACGCCGTACTGGCTAGTTATAGAGCTCAATATTGCATTAAAATCTGAATTGTAATTTACAGTAAAAAGGTTGAAAACTGAACATTTTTTTTGTAATCCAGCTCTTGCCTACGCCTTGCTCCGTGTAGAACACTTTTACGCCCATCCAACATCCGTACCAGCAGACTTTTAAGTTTACTTATAAAAAATTAACACTTATATCATAAGTATTTGTAAACTATTAATTTGTTTGGAAACCTCGGTGATCAATTTCGAACTGCACTTATTTTGTTAACTGTGTGAGTTACAGACAACACGGTGTCACCTTACTCATGCGCGGGCGCAATGCGCTCGGAGTGAACGACCGTGCTATTAGGTATAGCAGTATAGGTGCAGGACGACATAACATAATATGTTATAGGGCGCGTTCTATATCATAGGGCGAGTCGGCGGGACTCTTAATTCGCGCAGACATACAATAAAAGACAACTCCCGAGTGTTGTTATTTATTTGACACATTTCTATAGAATAAAAGACTCTATAATTTCCTGTTTTCCTGATAACCAAAGGCAAATGAGGTGCTTGTGGCGCAGTGGTGGCAGAGCTTTGGTAGTAATACCAAAAGTTAAGCAACCTATGGAGCGGTCATGTTTGGGATGGATGACCATTCTAACCATTAAAGTGACGTCTATTTACAAGCATCTCCGTGCTTCGGAAGGCACGTTAAGCGGTTGGTCCCGGTTAATATCGATAGATATTAGTCGTTAAGCCTAGTCAGAGGCCCTCGGTCGACTTAATAACATCTGACAGTAAGGTTGGTCACTTACCTTACACACAACCCCTCCACCAATCCGCACTGAGCCTGCGTGGTGGAGTATGGCTCGCACCACCTCATAGTTGAGGTGAGGCCTGTGCCCAGCAGTGGGACTTATATGGGCTGATGAGATGAGATGAAAGGCAAATACTAGTTAAATAAAGCATATCGGCGCGCTTTTATGATTGGTTTATATTTTATGCAATTTTTTTAGTACTACTTAAATATTTCACACACGACGCTCATTTCTTGTGTTTTATTGTTCCTACCTTCTTACAGATACGTACGAGTAGATACGTATAATCATGAATAAAGTGCGACAAATGACACAACACTTACCTAACTTCGCTTGTTGGGTAACGTGGAAAACTCTGAATTGGTAAAGAAATAGATACAAGACAATTTCGAATAATTTCACTGATAAGAGGAATCAGACTTGCGTTTAGTAACGCTGTACTAGTTGTTACATTGCTATCAGATTATTCCCATAATATTTTATAATTATTTTGAGAATAATTAAGAATAGTTAATTACTCAAGAATTCTGTCACGAAATCAGTGTTAAATTACGAGTATTTATTAACCACGCATTTGTGGTAAATGGTTTGTTTTTTTAACCAAACTAAGGTTCTTAGAGTTTTAAGCAACAAACACTTCATTATCGAATGTAGAAGAAGAATTTTAAATGATTTTAAAGAAGTAAAAACAATATTTTATAGATATTGTTTTTACTTCTGCCGTCCAATACCTGTACAACCTGTATACATTAATCAAAATGACATCCAAATGATTCGGCAGTCGCACACGCAATGGTGTTGGTGGAGTGTCAACAATTTGCTGAAACTGTAACCTCATTAAACGCATTTACTGTCCGCATAGAGCCGTACACAAGTACACAACACGGCACACAGGGCACTTACATGATCCAATATTTATTTTGGCCGACGGCGTAACAATATCGCTGTTATTGTGATAGTAAATACGCGACGATTTGCATCATTTGTTTCCGATATTTTTACCTTTCACTCGTATTATTAGGTTAATGTAGATAATCACACGACACACAAATGTAGACAATCACAGATAGGCCTCACGGCCGACGGTGAATCCGCCACGTCCCCGACTCACAATGGCACCGGAGGGCACCGTCAGGTTTTTAGTGGGTAGGCGGGTTCTTTCTCTGAGGCCTGGAGTCCCACATAACCCCCAACTGCCCCCGCAGCTGGCGAATATGCGTAACAGCATTTCCCTGACGTTAAAAAAAAAGATAATTACATGATATATTCATACTTGTAAGTAATATAGCCGGATACTTTACTAAGTGTAATAAATAAGTTGATATCAAAATAAATAAGACGAAAAGGATTAGAAAAATTAAAGCTTACCGTAAGATCTAAGAGAAGATCACAGTGTCGCTTATGTCTTATTAATTTTAAATTGAATAACGAGTCCGATCAAAGTCAAATGCTTAACTAAGTAGGTAACTTAAACCTACTTCACATAGATGAAAATGTGGATCAATCAACCAATCCATATAAAAATTCGATTGTAAAAGTGCGTGTCATAGTTGCATAACATCGTTAAGCCGTTGGTCCTGCGCCTGATCTCTCTCCGGTCATGTCGGATTGCCGTCTCACTGAACTTTGAGAGTGATGGAACAGTGAGTGCATCTGTGTATTGCGCTTACACTTGTGCACTATAATATCTCCTGCGTAGTTCTCTGTTGGAATTGGCCGCCGTGGCCGTGGTCGAAATCGGCCAGGAGGGCTATTATTATTATTATTATTAATAATAGCTCCCTCTTGACTCTATCTATTAAAAAAGTGCAACAAAATCCGTTGAGTAGTTTTAAAGATCTAAGCATACAAACATACATACATAGGGACAGAAGTGAGAAACAACTTTCCTTCATACCATGTAGTGATTTAAAATATACCTACCTACTGTCCTTTTATAAACCAAAAATAAAAATAAATTATAATGTAGTAATAATAACATTCGTGTTAGGCCATCTGCCTACGTTATTCAGACAAACTTCACTTGTCGCAATACAACTATTTGAGTTTGAAAAATTACAACATCCTCAAAATTTCTTTGGAAAGAAAACAAATGTCAATGGTAGAACGATTGTAGGGGAAAAAGTGCTTTCAATCCCAAGTCTCGGAAGATTGATGATATAATGTCTGTTGCACGCTCCCTTGGAAGCCTATTCCACTAAGATATGAACTCCGTGCTGGCTGAACTAACTCTACTTTTCGCCTCACGCAAATCTACTCCCATGTACCTGGACATAAAGCTGACTTTGGAACTTCCCCAATACCAGTTACGACTCGTTGATTTGCTAAGGTCAAACTAGTTACTTTACATTGCTACTAAAATAAAACGCTTTCTGACGTCTCCTAATCATAAGCTGAAATGTACGCGCATTTGGTCGCGGGGAAAAAACATGACAAATGTGTACTTACGGCCTCCGGCGCTAATGCTGGGCACTTGAATGGCGTTTGAAAAGTAGCGTCATTTTCATTTTGAATTCCAGGGGATTCTAGATCAATGCAGCTATTTTGGAAGATCTGTACAAATGTATTTTAGTAAGTATTTATTTATACGAACTTTATAAAAACTGATTGCCGAACCGCAGCAATCTTCGAATGATGATAAAAAAGTTCAGAAAACCCGAACAAATCTCCGTAGTTCAAAAAAAACTCAAAATAATATTGTGGACCTACCAAGTTTCTTCTGGAGTAGGTACCTACTAAGAATCTGTCAATTTTGTTTACTGGTGATTAAGTAATAATTTAATACGTGCCTAATTAATTATTATTCGCTAAGGGCATTGCGTAAGAGTCAGCTTCTTCTATAATATTCTGTAATGAGATGTCAATATTAACAAAATTTGTATTCCTATGTACATAATATTAGAGGAGCTATGAAATCGTCAATAATTAATTATACGTATAACATAGATTTTCTAATGCAAGGCTGCAAGGAGCTTCAAATTCAAATGTTTTATTTGCAAGAATACAGTAATCAAATACATCAGTTGACAAAGATAGCGTGAGTCCCGTGCATTCTGCCTTATAATAGCGTGCAAATTTATAGTAGTTAACAACAAATATCAATAATCATACTGAACAGTCATGGACATAGTATTACAATTTGATTTATTACATTTATTACATTTTCTTTCATTATATTCAATAAATTCTTGAAGACTGTAAGAGCTGCGGTGTAATATCAATTATATTATATCAACACAGACATGCACAAATTATAATATGTCAAAAAGTTCATTTCTCATTATTCATAAATTCATCTAAACTATAAAATCTTTTTTCTAGCAACCATTCATGCAATTTTGATTGAAAAAGACTAGGTCTTAATGGTCTTAAATTTTTAGGTATTTTATTATATATTTTTATACACATGTTCAGACAATTTTTCATAAACAATGTAGTTGCTTGCATCCAGTTCGATATAAAAAAACACCGAGCATTTGTCTCTTTATCATAACTCATCTGAAAGGTTTTGTTTCAAAATATTTACATATTTTAATGGTTTGTTTCAAAATAACTCTGGCTAGCCTTGGAGACACCATTACAATAGTAAATAGGAGATAAAAAGCACACAATCACAGCATATCTGAAAACTGATAGCAAACACGCGTACCTAAATCGCTTGAGATTGCTCAAAATGTTCGGATAACCCATTGTAACCAACACTCACGATTGTCATGATTGTATTAGTTGAGTCGTAGATGAGTTGACCTATGACGCGGTGGCGGGGCCGATTATTTGAGGTGCACGGTCCAAGGCCGACGCGCAATACTCAAACTTAGTGTGGACATCAGCCGCATTCGTGGCAAAGAAACATAGCGCTACATACGAGTATTAGGCGACAAGAACACGTCGACTGGGCAAATAGGCTTAATGACTTATTATTATTTAGGTATCTTACTGACGGACTAATTACTTTTTGTTTTCTTTGACCCTGTTATCAGCGCTATTAAACGTTGTAAATCGAAACGACCCATGTCAACAACATTTCGTCAATTTCTGAATGTATGTTAACACCTTATTTAGGTTAATTGTTTGAAGGTGGATCAGTTTTCTTGAGAACTTAAATTAAATGTACATATTGTTATGTAAAACTTATCTGTTTGTATTTTTTTGGTGTGCAATAAAGGTAGAGTTATTTAATATTATAGAGTAAAAGTTAAACGTGTAGAGCGGTAAGTGCAAGAAGATCATACAAGATAAGTCTAAACAAAATACAACATTTAGGAAAGGCTCGAAATAATAATAAATAAATATTTACAAAAATCTTCTCTATAAACTTTTTTTTGATTTGGTGAAAGATTTGGTGCACTTAACCAAATCTTATTTATAAAAATGAGTTGCTGTTCATTAGTCTCGCTTAAACTCGAGAACGGTTGAACCGATTTGAATAATTTTAGTCTCAAAATATTCGTGGAAGTCCAGGAAAGTATTAAACGGTAAAAACCAACGGGCAGGATCTGCGGGTCCGCTAGTATAAAATATTAAAAAAAACACGTAAATTGTTAATTTAAAAGTGGAAAGTTACACATTAACATGTTACCTGTTCCTGCATGCTCAGGAAACTAAAAACCTGGTTTTTAAATAAATGATTTTAATAAATAAAATAATTGGATCTAGATGTATTTTACTAACATTGATATGTAAGTGTTAATTTTTTGTTACTAACAAAATTGTATGGATAACCTATCCGAAATAAATGATTATCATTATTTATGATTATTAACTACCACGTCGCATAGCTGTGTTTACGTTTACATATATATTCTGATACATATAAATACATATAAATTCTGATTAAGGAAAATAACTTTTATGACAAACGAAGATCCAGATTTTTTTTTTCTTTAAAACAACGATTGGGACTCGTTCTCTGCATGAGCTCTCTATATTTTAGAACGTGTCAGTAGGGTAGGATACTAAAATTTACGATTCATAAAGCTCGCAAATTGTTATCTTCATCCCTTGCGAGAACGTTCCATTGACTTTATCACTTGACCTTGTTATTTGGTGATAAGGTTATCTCCTAAAGTTATTGTTAAGTTGGGATGATTGTCCATTTACCTATCGATGTAGGCTTACTGTTACCTACGCGGTGACTAGACTTACTTACTTACTTACTAGGGTGACTCAACGACCCAAAGTGAGTCTTGGCCTCCGACACCAGATCACGCCATGCATCTCGCTCTTGCGACAGTTCTTGCCAATCGCTATGGTCGAGGTTGAGCAGATCTTTAGCAACAGCGTCTTTCCAGCGGTACCTAGGACGTCCAACCGGGCGTTTCCCATTTGGTTGTCCCAGGTACGCTCGTTTCACGGCACGATCCTCTCCCATTCTCTCTACGTGTCCGAGCCATCGAAGCCTGGCTGCTTTGGTCTCTCCAATAATGTTAGGTTCGGACACTAGGTCTTCTTCTAGGTGACTAGACTATTTAATGCCAAAATGTTCTACATTCTATATTGTGAAACCAAACTCAGATAGTACGAAAACTATTTCAGCATTACTGGGCAGTAGGCACACGACCATAGACATCTAATTGTATGCGAAATGAAATCATTTCTCATGTCGCTAAGCGAAATTTAGCTCACTGGCAGTGGTCTTAGTAAGTAGGTTAACTTGGTCATGCTAAAAATGCCATCGTTTATTTTTGATCCTATGTTTTGGATTGCGATTTTAAGTACTTTCTAAAATAAGAAAGTTTTAATTTTCCATTTCCATTAAAAGTTTTATTGGTGAAATATTTTTTTTAATCTGGAGAAAGATTGTCATTTTTCTCGTCAATCTCTTTCTCTCTCTCGTTACTAAAATTATGTAATTTTCTTTATGCTAGGTGTGCAATTAAGCATGTTCTATTTACGTACTAATTAAACTTCTAAGAAGCTAGTATTTTTATGTTAATTGTATAGCTAGTTTTCCTTGACCAGACATTATAAAACACGTTTCAAAGATATAGCTACCTCTAAACAAAAAGAAATGATTTTTCTTCTATTGCCGGCACATCACGTGAATAGAATTACTTAAGAAGGTACCTATTATACTTACGACATCAAGTAATTAATTTCAATTCACAACCATGCCAAGTAATAATGAACAATTATTATAAAAATCTTACAATAAGACGTCACAACACAACAGGAACAGCACAGTTAAAATACTTGCCAATTCAAGGATTCTTAATTTTGAACACGTGTTATTTACAATATAAGTAACGTTTATGTAAAATTACTAGCTCGCATTGCACGCAAATGATAGCTAACGACGATAAGTATGGGCATGTCTTGTTTGTGGTTAATATCTCCCTACTCACGATGAATCATCATTATGTAGATATAGGTAACTACGTAACTGCGCGTGTTTAAAATAACAATATATACGTTCTTGGTGACACTACCGACTGACATAGGCTCTGTTTACTTAACTTTGCGTACACTGATACTCTTTGCTTTGAAACTAGCTGGCCAACTAGCCAGATCGGCTGGCTATACACGAGTTTACACGACATGACAGACATATAAAACTTGTAGCAGCAACTACTTAGTTTTACCAACCAAATTTAAAGCCTACATTGTGCAACATGAATAACATGATGCGAGTATTGGTAATTACGGTTTGTGTAACTAAATAAACAAGTTTAACCTGTTCGGCGAACAAACTTGTTTATCAATCGAATACAAGTTTATGCTTAAAACTACTGTCCCTTATAAAAACGTAATATAAACAACGCAACGTAACCCAAAGAAAAAAGTTCACATATTGTGAATACTGTAATCTTTATAATGTCGAATAGGCACTATCAGGATTGTCAAAGTATTGTAAAAATACCTCTAAAAACCACCTCTGCCTGTAAAAATCAGTCATAATAAGCTCTTAAGTCAAATCTTGACAATAACATGTTAACACTTAGCATGCAATAAAGATTTTGATTTGATTTGAACATATGTAATTACCTACTTATAAATAATACTCGTATATACCTACCCACTTCTAGAAAATTCACTGTCATTGCCACAGCGCGCTCGTCGTGTGTTGGGTACGAAGCACTTCTCTTTAGATATCTCTACCATGTCTTATCATGTGATAATACAAAAATGGTCGAATAAAAATAACCAACTAATTATTAAGTCTATCACAATTGTTAGTACATATTTATTGAACGATTCGTGGATCGCGATGATGATAAGAGTTACTTACGAGTAATGTTTTTACGTAGGTAAGGGTTAAGTATTATTATTTCGCAGTTCTCAGAGTTTATTTACAGCAATGGTAGGTGAAATTCCTACAAATAACCTACTTGAATTAATAATGTTAAGAGGATAGTGTTATCTAAAGATACTAGCTGTACGATAATACTTAATATCAAATGTCTGCGAACACTTACGTATCAACAGCACCGCTTACTACCTAAGTACACGTATCTGATGAGGTCTTTACCCAAGTAACGATTGTTTTGAAAAAATAAGGGCAAGTATTTACTTTGTTCCTCGAGTAGTATTAATCAACGCAACACATGTTTGAGCCTACTTACCTCAAAATTAAAAAAATAATTTACTTCGGCTATCGAATTAAAGAATTGTATCAATTTCAAGAGGAAACCGTTTGTTTGATGTGCTAACAACGGCATAAATTTCCGAATTGAAATATTTACTACAAGTTTTTGGTCACACAACATGATCCGTGGTGCATCCAGTTATGCATTTCTGGAGTGCAGTGAGTGAAATCTTTAGCGAATGGAAGAGGGTCGCGGTACAGCGCGCAGCCGGCGCGCGGGTGAACCGGTCGCGCGCTCAATCATGCCACGCCATTTTTTAACGAAACAATTTATTACTTACAAAATATCACATTAAAGTTAACTTTAACCTAAACGCATAATTTACAATCATAAAATGTATAAAACACACGCGTACAATCCTATGAACGAGAGGCAAATCTGCACATTACGAGGTGGTGCGAAGGTCGCACGCAGACGCACTCGCGCCTAGGGCTCCGCGCCCGCGACCTGCGCGCTACCCGAACAGGTACGTGTAGAGCACCGTGACTAGGATGCCCAGCACCACGGGGAACTTCCAGGAGCTCAAGAAGCCAGGCTCCTCGGCGGTGGTGGAGGCGGGCGCGTGCCACGCCGAGCTCGTCCGCTTGTTCTCCACCTTCTCCTCGTCGACGATCTCGCCGATGCGCCACTTCTTCATGAGGTCCTTAGCGTCGAGGCTGTGGCCGATGTCCTCGAAGTCCTCGGTTGCGTCTCTACCGGCGGCGTTGACGAGCACCTCGTGGCCTCCGGGGTGCTCGTCGAGGAACTTGGCCACGTCGTATACCTGGTTGTCGATGATGAAGGTGTTGGAGGCCTTCTTGTCGGTAGCGGCGACCTCCTTGCGGGTGAACTTTCTGACTTCTCCGGCCATGTTTGTGTGGGCGAGGGGCGTGCGCGGGAGTGTCGCGAGAGTGTGCGCGGCGGACGGGCGCTGGCTGGCGACTGGTGTGACGGCGCGGCGGATTGCGTGGCCTCAATCGTTCCCCGCTGCCCGCGCGCCACTTATTATAAACTTATCTTCCTTATCAGTCAGTAATCATGACATACCATTACTGTTTTCGAATCGGTTTTAAATGACATTAATTAATTATGAGTTCTGTCATCATGCCGAGCTCGAACCTCATTAACTTTTGCATCCCTGCTCTATCTCGAATATTTAACTTTGTTCTACTCCATATTTAACAATAGCTAGGATAGATTCTTAACGATTGTTTTAATCAAACTATGTAACTCTAACTTACTAAAACTTATACAATAAGCACATACGAGTACTAACCTGTAACATAGTGACATCGAGATAGAAATCAGAAACGTTTACTCGTATTTGCAATAACGAATACAACGTTGGTACAAGATACAGAATGGAGAAGTGCTCATGTTTGA
Organism: Pyrausta despicata; assembly: GCA_963921415.1. NCBI lineage: Eukaryota > Metazoa > Arthropoda > Insecta > Lepidoptera > Crambidae > Pyrausta > Pyrausta despicata. The sequence continues at coordinate 18,739,965 of OY992847.1, forward strand.
TCTCACTGAGTCGTGCAAATATGAGTAGATTAACAATTTAAAATTACATCAGGAAAAAAATACATATTTATGTAATACTAGCAGCCGCCCGCGGCTAAAAAATAACTAAGTATAACATAAATTTACAATAAATATTAATAAATTATTCGTCATCAAATGCTTACTCTGCTCTGAAAACTGTGGGTTTGAACCATGGATTCACACTATGAAAACACACACACACTTTCTGAATATACTCTGCTTAACATACTCTGAAATCTGCTTAATATACACTGAATATACTCTGCTCTGCTACACACTATGAAAACACACACACACACTTTCTGAATATACTCTGCTTAGTCGGGACATAATAATTTTCCTCTTTCTGGGCAATCAGTGTGAGCCGAAGACGAATTGATATATTAAATAATAGATGCTGGCAATAATGAAAGGCGGTCCCCAGTTCTGAATAATCCTATCGTTCAAAAACCTGATACGCTTCGACATTCGGTCGTCTTTGACAGAACGCGAATCTTCATGTGACGTCCTTCCAGCTTGGTCCTGCTCAACATGCATTTTGTGACTGGGTTGAACTTCAACTGCGAAAATGAGTAATCTCTTCAGCGGTTTAGTTCTGTTCTGACTTTTAACGGAGAATAGCAGGGACTCTGCAGTACTGCGCGTCGCAAACTATTTGTCTCTAGTGCGAGAATACTGTATTTATTATGGTATCTTTTTGGGTCGCTCTTGTACTACAGGGTAAAGACGACAGGGTCAACGGCGAACAAGTTGGCGCGTTCTACTACCTACTGTTTCTCAATCTTTCTGTTTTCTCAGTAAATTAGAAGAAAGAAAACACAGCGTTGTGTAGTCAACATTGAAATATCACTATATAAGAAACTGTAAAACTGTAATATTTTTAACAACTTATGTACACAGTTTTAAGACAATAAATCGATTCTGATACTGATTCTGAAAGCCGTTGTGTCTAGTGATGCCTAGCGATGACAGAAAACACCGGCATCGTGAGTGTGTAAGCTTGCACAGTCATTTAGTAAGTAACTTAGTTGACTAATTTGACCCATTAAAAGCGTTGTAATTTAGATTTTTTATTCCAATATTTTAAGCACAAACGACCCCCAGTAAAGTCAATACAGTTATAGAAACAGGCCCAGTACAAGTCAAACCGCGCACGTAGGGTTCCGTGCCATACCAATACCAATGTAAGTATCGTGCAAAGGTTTACGTATTTTTCCGCTAGTAAACTCGGGACCGATTGCGGTAATTTTTTTTTTGTGGGAGGACTTTACTCAGCAGTGGGCATCGAATGGCTGGCGTGATGATGATGAAACTCGATAAAGCGCCACAATCACATGCCAAAAGGGCATTATGTTGTTTAACATTAAAATATGATAATTTACGATAAAAAAAAGTATTCTAAACTTAAAATAATACAATATGTTTGAGAAGCGACAGCGTGAACTTGATCGAACAAAAAAAGGGTAACTTACATGTATCCCTTGGGTAATTTAAGAATGCTATTTAAAAAAAAAGTGTTAGTTGAAGCAAATGTTATATACCTACTGCCTACATAAGAATATTAGGTACCTACGCTTTTGTTCTGAAAAACAAAACAAGTACTTAACAATGTAATGTTTAGTAATGTTTTGACTATTCTTTTAGCATACCTAAGTAGGTACATAGGGTCGTCCGCTAAAAAGATGTTTCAATCGCATTTGACAAACACATAAATAAACCGTAGTTTTCGGTGTAGTGCGCGTAAGACAAAAAATTTAAGACACGTGATATTATTTCATCATCAGCCTATATATACGTCCCACTGCTGGGCACAGGCCTCACCTCAACTATGAGGTGGTGCGAGCCATACTCCACCACGCGGGCTCAGTTCGGATTGGTAGAGGGGTGTGTGTAAGGTAAGTAACCACACTTACTGTCAGATGTCATTAAGCCACCCGAGGGCCTCCGAACAGGCTTAACGACTAATATCTAACGATATTAACCGGGACCAACAGCTTAACGTGCCTTCCAAAGCACGGAGATGCTTGTAAATAGACGTCACTTGTATGGTCAGAATGGTCACCCATCCCAAACATGACCGCGCCGTAGGTTGCTTAACTTTTGGTATCACTACCAAAGCGCTGCAACCACTGCGCCACAAGCACCTCGATATTTACTACACCCCTAATTTACACAATTTTATAGAAAACTAGCTTTTAACCGCGACCTCGTCCGCATTAGGTAGTTTTTTAGAATGCGTTGTTTTCCCGTAGTATCAACCTTATCCAAATATAATTCAAATCTTTGGTAATTTAGGAGTGAAAGCGATCAGATTTCCCAGAAAGTTATTTTTACCATGGAAATGTCAGAGCATGTACACGTGCAATCTGTTGGTCAATTACACCAATAAAATCGATGGATGTCCTGCGCGTCCAATATGATAATGCTTTTGAGTGCTGTTGAGACTACCACGACCTTTTAATGCATCGGAGATGTTTGCGCAGGCCCACACTGACGGCTTCCACGCGATTATTCGCAAAAAACAGCTTCGTTGCTCAGAAGAGTGAGAGATAGTCACAACAGCATTCTAAGAACTGTAGCGGAGAATCATAATTCTCCGATTTTAAAAAAATATATCCGCACCCTAATTTAGTTTTTATGTTTTTTTATGTTTCACTAGCACTAATTTCATAAATTTCCTTTGTTACTAACACATAATATGGATTAATCTTGATCCGAAATAAATGATTTTGAATTTTGAATTTGAATGCGTTTTTTTTCGCAGTCAAAAGTAACTCATGTTCTTTCTTAAGTCACAAACTATATCCTTACCAAATTTCATTTAAATATGTTCAGTAGTTTAGGCGTAAAAGCGATCGGCCTACTTGAATTTTCCCATGTAAAGCAAAGTAGCCTATGTCCTTTCTCGGGTATCAAAATATCTTACCAAATTTTATGCTCATCAGCCTATATACGTCCCACTGCTGGTCACAGGCCTCACCTCAACTATGAGGTGGTCCGAGCCATACTCCACCACGCGGGCTCAGTGCGGGTTGGTGGAGGGGTATTTGTAAGGTCCGGGTGAGACCGTGTGTCGGTCTAGTCAGTGAAGGGCCGCGGATGTGTGCTTATGGCGCTGACCCGTGGCCCCGAACTCATGGCTCCCGAGAACGCCGCTGGTTTTTAGTGGGTATGCCCCAATCGGGGAGAGTCCCACATAACCTACTGCCCTCCCCCGAGGGCGGTAGGTATGCGTAAAGCATTTTCCAGCGAGAAAAAAAAAAAAAAAAAAAAAGGGGTATTTGTAAGGTAAGTGACCAACCTTACTGTCAGATGTTATTAAGCCGCCCGAGGGCCTCTGACCAGGCTTAACGACTAATATCTATCGATATCAACCGGGACAAACAGCTTAACGTGCCATCCGAAGCACGGAGATGCTTGTAAATAGACGTCACTTAAATGGTCAGAATGGTCACCCATCCCAAACATGACCGCGCCGTAGTTTGCTTAACTTAAGTATCACTACCAAAGCGCTGCAACCACCGCGCCACCAGCACCTCAAATTTTATGCAAATTGGTTCATTAGTACAGGCGTGATTGTGACAGACAGACAGAGTTACTTTCGCATTTATAATATCAGTATAGAAGTATAAATAAAAGGTTGAACTCCGTTAGGCGAATCACACGATTCGGAACTGCGGAGTATACTTTATGGCCAAAGGCCTTAGGCCTTTAAGTTTTAGTGGGTCCACATAACGTCCGACCGGCCCCGCTACCGGTGAGTAAAGGGTACTAGGTAGGCAGGGTGGTAGGCAACATACAGCATTTTCCTGATAACAAACTATAGCCACAACAACGGAACGCGCGAGCGCTGCCGCGGCGCAGGTGCTCGCTCGGTCCCGAAATGGCTTCCATTTATCAAATATTTCCTAAATGAAAACAACCTCAGAATAAATAACCAAACAAACGGCCATCCATTTCAATGTTCTGCAAAAATCTATGAGGCCCACGCAAACATAATGTCACCGGTTCACATAGTGTCTTTTAATTAGGATCTCCGTTAATTAAACTTGTGTAGGTATCAAATGAAGTTTTTGCAACTTAGCCAACTCGGAACTGCTTCCTTGAACAAAAAAAATATTTTCATTAGCATTGCATTCTGGATTTTGAGTCAACAAATGATATATTAATACTCTAAGAAGAAACGTTTTTTCAGTTTCAAGATTAGAAAGAAAAACAATCTCACGGAAAATCGGTTCAGAAAACCGATTTTCAAAATAAATTAACAATTAACCTTGTTGCACTTGCCCTAGCTGTTTGTCTTATTATAAGTCACTTTCTTGCCATTGACCTGCTCTTGTGATGAACAACTGCTTCAGGTACCTACAGCCATTACAATTATTTAGAAAATTCAGCGTCCGAAATAAAAAACGACAACTGTTACGCTTATTTCAGGAGCGGTCTGTTTTCCCGGACCCTTTCTTGCTCTTGTTGACGCAGGCGAAACGGCGATAGACACATTTTAGAGCCTTCTGAGGAGCAGACCTCATGGAGGAGTAGCACTAATAATAATAATTATCATTTATTTCGGATAAGATAGGATATCAGAGACCTGGACTACCTACTCCAAACAGGAGCGTTGACTTAATGCCTTCCATATGAGGTGCCTGCGATCTATTCTAGGCGTTACTTGGGAGGACAGAATGACGAATGAATCGATTCTCTCGAAAACCAACTGTAACAGCATCACAGCAATTTTGAAACAGAGGCGACTCCGTTGGCTGGGCCATGTCCATAGAATGGGTCCCGATAGATTGCCGCGTGAAGTCATGCTTGGTCAAATTGCTGACGCCAAAAGATCTGTAGGCCGACCGATGCTGAGATTTAAGGACTCCTGCAAGCGCGACATGAGTTCGTTTAAAATCAACCCCGACACCTGGGAGAAACGTGCCAACATGAGACCAGAGTGGCGTCATGATATAGCCCTTGGCATGTCGCAGCATGATGAGGCCTGGCTGGGACACCTGCGGAGGAAGAGACTTCAACGTGGCGCCGCGCCTCCTCTTGACTCTCGATTCGTCTGTGACAGGTGTGGCAAAAGGTGTCGTGCTGCTATCGGACTTCATAGTCACCGCAGACGTTGCACCCCCCAAAATTTACCCCCGTGATACTGCAACAATCATCTGCAAAGATGCTGTGGCCAATGTAGATAGGATATCCATACAATTTTGTTAGTAACAAAAAATTAAAACTTAAATATCAATTTTAGTAAAATTACATTTAGATTTATTTAAAAAACAGGTTTTTAGTTCCCTGAGCATGCAGGTAAACCCAGTGCCTGAACATGGAACATGAGGGCTTATCTTTGATGGCCATCAGGATGCTGTTGACGCTCCGCCGGACTTTTCTGAGCATTGAAGCCGTACGCTTCCGAATGATGGCATAAAAGTCATCAACTCCCGCTTGCGCGAACATTGCTGATGCACTACAGAATCTGGGGAGCCCCATCAACACCCTGAAAACTTTATTATATTGCACGCGGAGCGCGTTATATGCCCTCTGCGAGTAGCTATACCACAGGCTGCAGGTGTAGAAGGTTTGACAGAACGCCTTGAAAAACGCCTTAATGTGGAGACATTGTGTTTTTCAAAATGTCAGTGTTATCCAGTGCGACAACCCTCGCGTGTGTTCGATAAAAAATACGTTAAAAGACAAAGCTTTGCTAGTGTTCAGTGTTTACATGCCTAGGGATGCATTGATAAACCTAACGGAGTTCACGGGTGTACTTAGCGTGGTAAGTGCAGTTATAGATGGCTGTAGTGTAGACTGTGCTTACATTCTAGGAGACTTTAATGCGCACCATTTTACTGTTAAATCCCCCTTGGTACTTCAGGGGAAAAAAGCAACCTACCCTCGCAAAAGCGAGGGTAGACTGCTTTTACGCAGCCATGCGGAATCGGTGCAGCTCCCTGGTGCGCACTGCGCAGGGTGAGGAGCTGCCCCAACATGATCCTGGCTATGATAGCGAGCAGACTAGACTGTCGAATTTTAAATTATTGTGGCACAATCTCGGCAGGAGTTGTGCAAAAGTAAATAATTATAAATTAATTAAATTACTTACATAGGATAAGTGTATTGTTGTTACTAACAATACTGAGTCAAATAGTCACTTGAATAAATGAATTTTATTATTATTTTTATTATAATCATTTTTATAAAAATTCAATACTGTAAACTGTAAGATATCGAAACTACCCCCCCATGTTGAACACGGACCACGGATTATTATAATCAATCACTATCTTGAGAAATTACTTTTTTTAATATTCTGAAAACAAATATAATTTTTAAATCTTTCTATAGGAGTTCAACCTTTTCAACGGATTACGGATTAAACAAAAGACAATTAAATAAAATAATAATGTTCAGCGAGGCTGCGTTCCAATTTTTGCTAGTTGACAGCTAGTTAGCTCACTCAAAGTGTCATAGTGACATTGTCAGTTCGTTCAGGTGACAGCAATTTGTTTGTTGCTTGACTTGCTTGTCGGTGTCTTATCAAACAAAATATTATGTTGTAGCCTACTATTATTATAATAATAAACTTTCACTTATTAAACTACTCTGCCTGCTCTATCGTGCTAGATTTAATCAAATTTACACTATTAGTAAATGCATTTGTGAAGATTTTAGCACCAATGACTGTTTGAGGTTAGGATAGGAAGAAACAATCTACAATGAAATTGGTAAGTTTTATTGTAAACTCCAAAGCATTACATCTTCAGTATTTTACTAAATCTTTCGTAGCAGTTACTATTCCGTCACCAGATTGATCATCGTCATCATACGTCGTCTCATTTTATCCTCGTAAATACGTTTGCAGTGCATAAAGTATTCTGGACATGAGGTGATATGTAACTACGGTGCGTTGTTGTAGTACTGCCTGAGTAGCGACGCTTCGAAGCCGTGCTTCGTGCTGTCGTTCAAGGAGCTGCTGATCATGCTGGACTGCGGGCTGTCGGCGCACTCAGTGCTGAACTTCCTGCCGCTGCCGCCCGTGCCCAGCACGCGCCTCGCCTCGCTGCCCAACTACACGCCGCCGCATGTCAATGACCCGCTACTTGAAGGGGTAAGTTATATCTAGCAATTGTATAAACAGATGCATGTATTCCTAATTTTTACCAAGTGTGTTATCTGTGTTAACAGTTACCTAAAGAACATTGATTGTTCAATCATACATTTGGTAGACACAGCAGTCTATAATAATAATAATAATAAATAAATATTTCTCAACAAGCACACCAATTCTCTAGTCCCAAAGTAAGCTACGAGGCTTGTGGCATATTTGGCATTAAATTACCTACACACAGTAATATCCACATATTTATCATCCTTCTAACATCTGCATCTGCCAAGCTTCAGTTTGGTGTGATCATACGAGCCATGCGGGCTATTTATAAACTTAAATCTGATGAAACACTTAGGGAATTTTTTAAAGAAGATAAAATACTTACAGTTTACTCTCAATACATTTATGAAAACCTAATATATGTTTGAAAAAACTTGCACTTATTTCCTAAAAATAGCAATTTGCATACCTTCAACACAAGACAAAAAAATAGGCTTGCCATTTCACATTTTAGGCTTCATAAAGTTGGTCACTCATTTATGGGTAGATGTATATCATTTTTTAATAAATTACCTGAAAATTTAGTTTCATTGCCTTTAGATAAATTTAAAACAGTTGTAAAAGATGTATTAATGTCGAAAGGATATTATAAATATTCATGATGAGAATTTAAACAATTATAATTATTGAAAATCAAATTTGACAATAGTGACTGAGTTTCTTGCGCTGCTTCTTCTCAGCACTGGCCCAAATTGTCCCGAAGCGGTGGTAGGGTAAATTTATATGTTGGGACATGTAAAAATGCTACTTGTTAGTCAACTTGCTGAAATAAATTGATTTTATTTATTTTTATATTTCTCTATGTATTTTGTCGTAATAAATCAAAATTTATTTTATTCTGTTCTAAATTAAGTTTTATTTCTACTTAAGGTGAAATGGTAAATCGTCAATGAGCAAAGTTCATGATATAAATCAGAGTGAGATAATAAATATTTTTTTTATGTAGGAGCTGAAGGAATGCTGTGGGCGAGTATTTGTGGACAGCATACCTGAGTTCTGCCCGCCACTGGACAAGGTTGTGGACTTCTCACAGCTGGACGTGATCCTCATCTCCAATTACACTTGCATGATGGCGCTGCCCTTTATTACCGAGGACACTGGCTTCAAGGGACAAGTATACGCCACTGAACCGACATTGCAGATTGGCAGGTAGATTGATTGTGATACATTAATTATGAACAAAAACTAACTTCTCAGTTAAAATACCCCATAATGAGCTTCAATGACAGGTCAGATTTTGACCATACATAGCTAAGAACCACCCTGATTAAATTGACTTTTTGAATATAAAAAAACGCACTGAAATCAGACCATCCGTTCAGGTGCTACGATGACAGGGTAATATGGAAAAAGCAGGTCAGTTACACAACGTCCCCACTATTAAATATTTTTTCAAATTTTTCTAACCGTCAAAATAGTAATAATATCATTAGTAATAATAGGACCGGATCGGTCGCTAGCACGTCACAACAATAGTGGGGGAAAAGTATAAAAGGCCTGCTCACCAGCGTTCACAGGTTAGTCGTCGGAGCGCAGCCGAGGCGACAACATCTCCTCCTGAAGATGCCGCGTGAGGCGGCGAAACGCGTTGAGGTTTTCTTTTGCACGTCGGTGTTGGTACTAATTATTGCATTATCTGTTTTGCATGCGATTTGTGGGAGGGCGGGCGGTGCTTTTTGCATGTGCTTGTTCTCTAACATAGTCGGTGGTCACAGGTAGTGTAGTTGGGTACTTATGCCGGCGTAACTGAGCGGAAATCTAAAGCTAAGTAATTTTTCAATGTTAATACTAATATGGAAAAAAGGTAAATCAGGGTGGTAAATATAATTGTATTTTTGTTGCTGCAGATTCTACCTGGAAGAGCTAGCGGAGTGGGTGTCGGGAGCGGGCGGGGCCGGGGCCACAGCTGCGGCGCGGCGCTGGAAGGAGCTGCTGCACGTGCTGCCGCAGCCGCTGTCGCTCGCCGCGCGCCCGCGCTCGTGGCGCCGCCTGTTCGCGCCCGACGCCGTGGCCAGGTCGCTCGCGCGCGTGCGGGTGAGTACACAGACTCGTGCTCAAGGAGCTGCTGCACGTGCTGCCGCAGCCGCTGTCGCTCGCCGCGCGCCCGCGCTCGTGGCGCCGCCTGTTCGCGCCCGACGCCGTGGCCAGGTCGCTCGCGCGCGTGCGGGTGAGTACACAGACTCGTGCTCAAGGAGCTGCTGCACGTGCTGCCGCAGCCGCTGTCGCTCGCCGCGCGCCCGCGCTCGTGGCGCCGCCTGTTCGCGCCCGACGCCGTGGCCAGGTCGCTCGCGCGCGTGCGGGTGAGTACACAGACTCGTGCTCAAGGAGCTGCTGCACGTGCTGCCGCAGCCGCTGTCGCTCGCCGCGCGCCCGCGCTCGTGGCGCCGCCTGTTCGCGCCCGACGCCGTGGCCAGGTCGCTCGCGCGCGTGCGGGTGAGTACACAGACTCGTGCTCAAGGAGCTGCTGCACGTGCTGCCGCAGCCGCTGTCGCTCGCCGCGCGCCCGCGCTCGTGGCGCCGCCTGTTCGCGCCCGACGCCGTGGCCAGGTCGCTCGCGCGCGTGCGGGTGAGTACACAGACTCGTGCTCAAGGAGCTGCTGCACGTGCTGCCGCAGCCGCTGTCGCTCGCCGCGCGCCCGCGCTCGTGGCGCCGCCTGTTCGCGCCCGACGCCGTGGCCAGGTCGCTCGCGCGCGTGCGGGTGAGTACACAGACTCGTGCTCAAGGAGCTGCTGCACGTGCTGCCGCAGCCGCTGTCGCTCGCCGCGCGCCCGCGCTCGTGGCGCCGCCTGTTCGCGCCCGACGCCGTGGCCAGGTCGCTCGCGCGCGTGCGGGTGAGTACTCAGACTCGTGCTCAAGTGCACTTTTCGCATTGAAAAAATCTGTTGTTGAAAAAATTATCGAGTACGTGAAATACCATATTTCCCTTCTAGCCATAGACTATTAAATTATTTCTGTACCATAACAACTGATCGAATGCCTTCTTTAAAGGTGGTAGGGTACGACGAGCGGGTGGACATCTACGGCGCGCTGGACGCGACGGCCGTCAGCTCGGGCTTCTGCCTGGGCTCCGCCAACTGGGTGCTGCGTTCCGCGAGGGAGAAGGTACGGTACATCATCAGTATCAATCATTACATTACAATAAATATGAGCTTAGGATTAAACGAGCTTTAGTCCTTCTTTACCTGAACTAGTTTATAAACCTATATCAGACGTGTGGCGACCTCTACAGTTTGCTATCACAAGCGCGTGCCCATAATGGTGGCAAGCACGACAACGAGCGATAGGACGGCTCCATAGGCTAGATGGCGCTGTTATTCTAATACCGGCCTTGTATCGCACATGAACCGCGGTATATAAGATTTCGATCCAGAATAATATAGATAGACAAATCAAGATGATGTCTATCAGACCTTGGTCCCCGACCATAACACCCGGTCGGTAGGAAGCGCTTCCCTTTAGCTTCCTAACTCTAAATCTCTTGCGCCAAAGACGTTTAGTACTAAAGATTTCTATGCCTATGGGTTGTTAGCTGCCAGTGCCATCCAGTCAGTCCACCATGCCGATGGGCACCCTACGCTGCGCTTTGTTTGAAATGGTCAACGATCTGGAACTTATCTGCCTCGATGGCCATCAGTTCTCTATTTTTTTGGCTATTACCTTTATACGACAATGCGAAATGTTTTAGTATTGCTTGTTCGACAAAGTAGCACTGCCCATGATTCAGAAGGAAACAGTGATTTGGGGGAACCTTATTGCCAGCCCAGCAGGCCAGTGAATTTCCTGTTAGAAGAACGTGGATTTCATTTAGTCGTCCACAACTAAAGTTGGAAAAATGGATATTGCTGCTTTCCTTGGCGGGTCCTTTGATTCGCATTTCGCACTCTTAAGTCGAGCAACGGTCACTGCGGTGACGCATCGGGCGCGCCCTGACGCTAACAAGTATGCGAGCGCACTGCTATTTGTTTCGAAAGAAACGCTGGATGCGGTGGGTGTCGCTTATGCGCTTTTCGCCGCCTCGACTCTTGACCTTGTGTGCGATTCGCCCTACATCTACCCTAATAAGTGTCTGCTTGCCATGTTTGTTGGAGTTTACTCCTTAAGAATCGATTTTCATATATAAGGCCGGGGTATGAAGGTATACGGGAGTAAAATCAAATTCCCGATGTCCCGATGCCCGAGTAAACTCCAGTCGTGCGTCGGAGCTGACACACACACACTTTTTTTTGTTGTTGATAGGTGGCGTACGTGAGCGGGTCGTCGACGCTGACGACGCACCCGCGGCCGATCAACCAGGCGGCGCTGCGCGGGGCCGACCTGCTGATCCTGGCCGCGCTCACGCAGACGCCGGCGCACAACCCCGACCACATGCTCGTGAGTGTTGACTTGCTTGTTTGTTATAGGTTGTATATGTAACTCAGTGGTTCCGACGGAAAACCAGCGCCATGACTTGCCGTGGCAATAATGCTGAGTGGGGACCAATTTGGTCATATTACTTTTTTTTGTTTTTGTTAAGTTTAAGTTTTTCGTTTAATTTATATTGTAATGTAATATGTGCCAAATAAAATAAAAAAAATCTTTCATTCTAAACGGGTTTCGTGGTGAAGAAGTATTTTAGATGTTTATGTGGAAGGAAGGACCGAGCAAAAACGTATGGTCAGCAATTTCATATCCAATCCCACCAGAATCTGTCTCGGACGCTTGCCCTAAACTATTGAAGCAAACAGTGCCCAATAATACAATTAATTAGCGGTATAGGTAGTAGATCCTAGTCTACGATGCACGAAAACGCAAGGTGGGGCCAAAACTGGAACTGTGCGCGCAGAGTGAACTCTTAGCTTAATAAGTGTGTGCCTGCTATCTGCACCTGTCGCGGCCCTCGTTCTGATTATGACTCCGCCTTCCGCAGGCAGGGGCAAGGACTCATTTAGCCGGTCTGTCAATAGGTTGATGTCTACGACGGATTTTTCGTGCTCTCGACGCGCGTTTGGCTGCTTTTCCAAGAGTGATGTGCGAGGATACGTAGCGAGGAATTTGTTTGTAATAGACCGGCTTGATTTACCTCGCCTCGGTAAGCACAGCTCTGAGACTGTACACCCTAACGTTTCGTTCGTATTTTCGGATCTTCCCAGCGCATTCGCTCTTATCGTCAAGCTTGTAAGAGTGACAAGGATGGCTACATCCGAAATTACGGACAACTGGGGAGGGGGGGTGGAAACGGCTTTGTGGAGCTAGACTTTTGCGCATACACGACAAGCGAGGGATGTGAACAACGGATGTATGTTGAAAAGGATGTGTTGCATACAGGGTTGGCTATTATCAAGTTAATTATTTTCTCTGATAATTATCCGATAATTATCTGATAATTATCCAACTATGAAATCAAATAACGTCTATATAAATGAAAGTTTTTTTTTCTATATTTAGATTATTACTTTTAGTTTTACCTGTGACTACTTTTGTTAAAAAAAAACTATTAATTTTGATATGTGTACGACTAAATTATTGTAATTTTTGAGTACCATTTACTAATGTTTTAATTAAATATAATGCAGTTTTAAATTTATTAATATATATTTTTTGTAAAGCTAGAAAAAAAAGGAATTTTTTACATTTTTATTTATTTAAGATAAAGATAATTAATTATCTATAATATTTTCAAACAAAAAATGTTCTTGTTCTTATACTTGTTCTCATTATTATTATTAATAAAATCACATTTAAATCACATACATCATTATTTTTATTTCTAGTTTTAGTACCGTAGACACTCGCAACAGCCTACAGCGCCAAAATGGCGATTATCAAATAGGCACAAAAACAGTGTGACAGCCACCTGTCCAGTGGTACTTACTTCAGGTCAGTGGTTTGGATACACATTTATTTCGTTTTGTTTTGTACAATAACAGTTACTCGTTATTATCAACGATAATTATCAACACGTAATTATCATGATAATTATCAACGATAATTATCAAGATAATTATCACGATAATTATCCAGGCCAACCCTGTTGCATACACATCACACCCGGTTGACACATTTCACAGCTTTGCAACACACCCTCGCACCACACATCAATGCGCATTATTACGCTCCGCGCTCGTATAAGCTCATAAAAAACGCGGTGTGCAACGGCTGTAACCCAAGCTGCCCCTGCTAATAGTTTGCGTGTGGTACAGGGCGACCTGTGCGTGCACGCCGCGGTGACGCTGCGCGCGGGCGGCTGCGTGCTGTGCCCCGTGTACCCGAGCGGCGTGCTGTACGACCTGCTGGAGTGCCTCTCCGCGCACCTGGACACCTCCGGCCTGCAGCACGTGCCGCTGTACGTGGTGTCGCCCGTCGCCGACTCCTCGCTCGCCTACAGCAACATCCTCGCCGAGTGGGTCTCCGTGGGCAAGCAGGTCAGTGCAGTGCGACCTGCTGGATGCAGTGCAGCGCCTGGACGCACACGGGTTGTTCTACGTCGTTTCGCCCGTTGCCGATACTGCGGGTACGGCGGGTTCACAAGCCGTGCGGTCTGCGTTATTTTTTCACAAAATCTTTACATACTCTGACTCCGTGGTAAGTAGCTTAAGCACTTGTGTTACAGATATCAGAATCAACAGTGGTACTAACGGTACAAACAGACATGTTCATGCACACAAATGTTTGTACAGTGCGGGAATCGAACCCGCGACCTCTAGGTAATAGTCAACTTCTTTACCATTACATCAAAGTGGTCGTCTCGTTATGTACTGTACGTTTCTCTTAAGAAGCAGACGCGCAGCGACCCGCTTGTACTCTGCTGTAAGTGCGCGCTCTGTAAAGCGGTCTGTATGCTAGAAGCGCTTAGTGATGGTTAACTCGAGTACCTATCTCGAGGTAACTCGAGTCAACTCGAGTTAAATCGAGTTATGTTTTTTCCGAGTTGGCACATCTCTAGAATCGCTAACGTTGAACTGTATTTATGTGCGATTCCCCCGGCACCGGCACAGGCGCGCGTGTACCTGCCCGAGGAGCCGTTCCCGCACGCGGCGCTAGCGCGAGCCGGGCGCCTGCGGCACGCGCGCCACCTGCACGACGACACCTTCAGCGCCGAGTTCCGACAGGTGAGCACACCACACGCTACGTTTCACTTGTTTCATGTTATCGCAAACTCAATCTCGCTTGTCTCTGATATTTTACAATTATCGCGTGAGCGCTCGCTAATTGCTGATATTTCTTAGCGCCAGCGGTATGTTATGCACTCGCAATATTGTCACCACGAGCAACCGTGTAAAATCTCGTGACGAAAGTATTAAGTACCTAAAATCTAGATATTTATGTAATTTCTGTCAATGTTCTTTTATGTCTTGCTGTTGATGTACCATATGAATAAAAATACTTAAAAAATACTATTTATATTGCGTGGCGAGCTCGCAAAGCTGGCATGCGACTGATTTAGTCGTTTTCCAAATATTTTTTGTTAAAGAGATTGGGAAGTATTTCAATAACGCACGTTTGCTCATTTCACATTTATCTTTTAGTACCTAATTACTAATTTTTATTACTATATTACTGCATTTTTTTAATAATTTCTTATTTTGAATTCGTTCAAATATATTTTTGTATATTATAATTTATTTTTAACACGCTTTTATTAGATCGGGGTGTATGTATGTATGTATGAATGTATGTAACGGAATTTTTGAGCTCAATTTTAACCAACTTCCAGAAATCGGATTAATTTGAAACTTTGCATACGTATTAAGTACCGATGACAATGCAATAATTTGATAAGAGTTTTAACTAAAAAAATAAAGATAAATAATAGTTTAAAAAACTAAAAAAACGCTTTTATTGCTAACTAAAAAAGATAAAATAATTTCTGAGTACGCGGAATTTATATAACAGTAGAGTAAAAAGCGTGGGGTGCTTGATATAGTAGTATGTGAAAATCATCCTATTATTATTTATTGGCACGTATAAAAGAAAAGTATGAAAACGTCATAAAGTGCACCCCACGCTTTTTACTCTACTGTAATATAAATTTTTAGTTTTTTAAACTAGTATTTAGTATTCACTTATTTAAAACATTTGCCTTATGCTGCTTGGTGTCTTTGAATTTGACCATAATAGTAACACTTACTCAACCAATGTTAATGCTGTATTCCGTTCCTCAATTTTTCCAAATCCCGTTATTATTAAAAAATCCTTTTTTTTATTGGCCAATCGGGTGAACAAATAAACAGCCATGAACCTACTCGAATACTTTGTCTATACTAATACTTATAATATTACTAGCTGACCCGGCGAACTTCGTACCGCCTTAGCGTTGCAATGATTGAACAATGTCATCGAATGACATTGAAATATATAAGTCAACTAAAGTTTTTGTTATATTACATTATAGTAAGTGGTAATTATGCTGTTAAAATGTAGCTTATATGACACGTTCGTAGATTTACCATAGCAGAGCCATCTATTGATTAGAATTCAATTTACTCTTCAGTCTAAGTAACACGTGGCCGGCTATGCTAACACCAAAAATTTAAAAAGTGGAAATAATTGAATTATACGGTATTTCGTTCACTACAAAATAAATTTATTTAATTTTATAGCGTCAACAACACGTGGTAATTATGCTGTTAAAATGTAGCTTATATGACACGTTCGTAGATTTACCATAGCAGCGCCATCTATTGATTACTTACTCAACCCAGTCGAAAGGTATCGACATCTGTTAGAATCATTTGGAGTTAACAGATAATTGTGACTGTCAAATAATAACAGACAAATAATTAGCAATAAATTAAAATTGCGACTATAATTTGAGATTTAAACTATCCTATCTCTCAAGTTGGATCGAACTGCACATGGTGTGCAAATTTTATTATAATCGGTTAAGTGGTTTAGGAGTCCATTGAGGACAAACATTGTGACACGAGATTTATATATATTAATATAAAGCGGAAATATTGATTCTTTGTATTGAATGGGCTCCAAAACTACTGGACCGATTTGAAAAGAAATATTCTACCATTGGAATCTTACATTTTCCCTGTTGTACATAAATAGCCTATGTTATTGCTTAATATATTAGCGAGTAAAATTTCATTTGGTTAAGCCGCTTGCAGGAAGCTAGTTTTCAATAATGTATTGTGTTGTGTTAGCCGTGCGTGGTGTTCTGCGGGCACCCGAGCCTGCGCTTCGGCGCGGCCGTGCACCTCGTGGAGCTGTGGGCCAACAACCCCGCGCATGCCATCATCTTCACAGGTCAGACACACGCTAATGCCGAATTTTTGACTGCCCCGTCGGTGTAGTGGCAAAGTTTTGACGTGACAACGTCTTATAATTCGATGGAGCCGGCTGCACGCACCAAAAAACATGACACATGCGGCGTTAAATCGCTCTGAGGCGTTCCATTCAAGGATTGAAGTGCAAGCGAGAGCGCGGAACAAGCGACAAAGAGGCGACGTGACAAAGACGTTGTCACGTTCAACTATCGTCAGTAAACCGACTTTACAGACAGCCGATTTTTTTTGCTTTACATCCTCCATAGGTTAGGTTAGGTCCTGGGTTCGAATCCAAGGTCGAGCCAAAATTGTTTCCGAGATTTTCTGTCATGAATTTCTGAAAAACAACTCGGAGTCGGGAAGATGGTGGTGTTACACCCCCGTGCCTAGGAAAGCATGTTAAGTCGTTGGTCCGCCTGATCTCTCTCCGGTCATGTCGGATTGCCGTCTCACCGAACTTTGAGAGTGATGGAACAGTGAGTGCACCTGTGTATTGCGATCACACTTGTGCACTATAATATCTCCTGCGCAGTTTTCTGATCTCTGTTGAGATTGGCCGCTGTGGTTGAAATCGGCCAGGAGGACTATAAATGCCGAATCCACAACTAGGCCGAAAATATAAAGGACCCAAAAATTTAATCTATTAGAAAAGTGCACCAATCAACGTTGAGGTTTCTAGATCCACACATTGGAAGATTGTTGGGTCAACTTTTTGCACAGGGTGTGAATCCGGGGTAAATAACGGACCCATAACATTACTGAAAAAAATACAAAGAGGAACGAAAGGACCGTGTGGAATGTGTTTTTTTCCCTAAATCTCGGAACTACTTCACATTTTTAAATAGTGTCCTTTGTAAGATACTAGCTTAGTTGAAAATGATAAATGAAAATGAAAAATCTTTTATTCGTTGCAAAAAATATAACAACAATATTAGATGTAGACTCGATCTTTTAAGTGCATAGCACCTGTGCCAGAAGGAGTTAGTTAGCTTACTAATACGTCCATATGAGGTTGTTTTGTGGTTAATCGTTTGTATGAAACATTGTTTCTACTGGTACTAGGAGCCTCCCAATTTTATGGAGGCAAGTGCTAATCATGAGATTTTTTTATTTTATTTTTTATTAAAGCTTTATTGCACAACAAAACTATATACAAAAGGTGAACTTAACGCCGTAGGGCATTCTCTACCAGTTATACCTTTGGGCTAAGCAGAAACGATTAGTGGTTTTTGTGGCGCCAATTTTTGTGGTTTTCACGGCGCAAAAGAAGTCGTAGGGAGCCGCTATAATATTTAGTTGTTCCCCAGAACCAGACTTCCCGCACACGGAGGCGCTGGCGCCGTTCCAGCCGCTCAGCATGAAGGCGTTCCACTGCCCCATCGACACGTCGCTCAACTACTCGCAGGCCAACAAGCTGGTGCGCGAGCTGCGCCCCAAGGAGCTGGCGCTGCCCGACCAGTACGCGCCGCCGCCGCCGCACCACCACCAGGCGCCGCGGTGCGTGACGCTCGTACTGCATTACCCTTTGAAGTTGCCGACGAGTCATTTGAGTAGCGGAGCGGAGAAGGAGAAATATTATTCAATAGAATTGTCCAATAAGGTTCTCTATCTATCGGTGCTGAGTGGAGAAACTGAGAAATATAAACCTTTTTGATTTAATTAGATGAATAGCCTCACTGGCGTTACTTGAACTGCTGGAAAAGTAAAACTACAAGTTTCGTGGTAGAAAGAAAATGGAGATTTTCATATTATTTTAGGTTACGTTCAACTTTGCGCAACATTTAGGGATATCGGTGTCGTCCCAGACGCAGTGTAAATACGTATCGAGTCGAGTCGATATTGTCTCAACTTAAAAATACTGCATACTGTGGACTATCTGCAACTGTCGGACAACAAGTTTAATTTCGGTGTTAAATTTTATATCGATGAAAATATTTACTTAATTTTTTTTCTTATTGCGAAAAATATATAAACTTTTATCATGGTCCCCGTAGCTGAACTCACTCGATGGCTCTTATTTATTTAGGACGGACGGTTTCTAATAGATGTTGATTATTCACTCCTGGATGGGCTCCTGGACGCCCATACACTTTCTTGATATAGTTGATTTTAGTAAAAGCAGTAAAAACATTTGACACTTGAAACTTGATTGGTTTATTCTTGATGATGTGTGCACACAATGAAAATTGAACGTAAACTGAGCTAAGGCAATTAATAAAAT
The DNA here is from genome assembly GCA_963921415.1 of Pyrausta despicata. Taxonomy (NCBI): domain Eukaryota; kingdom Metazoa; phylum Arthropoda; class Insecta; order Lepidoptera; family Crambidae; genus Pyrausta; species Pyrausta despicata. The sequence continues at coordinate 18,758,627 of OY992847.1, forward strand.
AAGCGCCGAAATCGTATAGACAAAGATATGAAGCAACTATAATGAAGTCGCAATGTGTGATGTAATCGTACAAGTCGTCGCTCTCATGTACCCACCAGAGCGCACATCAGCGCGGAGGTGCCGACGGTGGTGGTGCGTCGCGGCGCGGCGCGCTCGTGCGGCGTGCGGCGGCGCTCGGCGCGCGGCTCGCTGGGCGCCGCGCTGGCGGCCGCGGCACAGGGGGCGGCGCGCGCGCTGCCCGCGGGGGCCCCGGGGGGCGGGGGCCCGGGGGGCGCGCTCGACCCCGACAAGGCGCTGCGCGTGGCGCCGCTGCAGGCCGCGCTGCTGCTGCGCGACAACCGCCTCGAGCTGCTGCCCGCGCCGCCACCACCGACACACGACCCTGATGCGCCCCCACAACCCGGTAACCTTGATATCTTCTTTTTTTAATTTATTTTTTATTTAGCCTATATCATTCCACTGCTGGGCAAAAGCCTCCCCCACCTCTCCACCTGTCCCTGTCCATTGCCAACATTTCCGAGTCCCTTGTTGTATTGACCAAATCTTCTTTTATTATTTTATTTATTAAATCATCATCATCAAATTTAAGAGCTATTCTCTTGTCGGTGGAGTTTTTGCCATGTTGGTCTATTCAATGCCATTTCTTTGACTTCCTGATATGACACGACACCTAATTTTTCTTTTATCTGATCCATGTATGATCTTCTAGGTCTTCCTCTCTTCCTTTTCCCTTCTATTTTTCCTTCAACTATCGTTCTTATTAGGTCGTCGTGTCTTATCAGGTGTCCTAACATCTTTCCTCTCCTATTTTCAATGGTCTTTAGGATTTCCCTCTTTTCTTTTCTAAAACTTCTTCATTAGTCTTTTTTTCCGTCCAACTAATCCTTTCCATTCTCCGCCAACACCACATTTCAAACGCCTCTATTCTTTCTCTGTCACGTTGGGTCATTATCCACGCTTCGCTGCCGTACAACGCAATGCTCCATATGTACACCTATATCAGCCGTTTACGAACCTGCCTGGATATTCGGGCTTTAAAGAGGCTCTTCTTGGCATTAAAAGCTTTTTTCGCCAATGCTAGACGTGTCTTTATGTCTAGTGTACATCTGGAGTCATCTGTCACTATGCTGCCCAAATACTTAAAGTGCCTAACTTGCTCTATGATGTTGTCATTCAGCTTAATTGGTTCTTGCTTTGGTCTGGTCTTCGTAGTTATTAAAGTTTTAGTTTTACTGTAGTTTATTTTTAAGTCGAACTCTTCAAATATCATGTCCATCTCTTTAACTAGGCACTCCAGCTCCCCAGCGGACTCTGCTAGTGCTGCGATATCGTCAGCGAAACGAATAAACTGCACCCTCCTACCATTCATGATAATCCCCCCCTTTCCAGATTCTACTAGTTTTCTAATGGCGCATTATATGAAAACATTAAATATAAGCGGTGAAAGCGGGCATCCCTGTCGTACTCCTTGTCTGATTTTAGCCTTTTCTTTTTCTTCCCCCAATTATATAATAGTTTCTTGGTTCTTATATAATTCAAAAATTATTCTGCGATCTTTATAATTTAAGCCTGCTTCTTTTAGTACAGTCAACATTTTCTTCCAATTTACTCTATCAAAGGCCTTTTCTAAATCAATAAAAGCTATATGTGTTTCCAGATCTAACCGTCTATCCAGCACTAGTCTTAGAGCTAATATTGCTTCCCTGGTTCCTATTATTTATTAAATAACTAACCACATAATACATTACACTTATGCTACAGAGCTTATAAAAAACGAAGTGATTATAGGTTTTCACAACTTGTTTAAATTATGTAAACGAGCCGAAATAGAAGGAGCTTCCTCTTAAGCAAGAAGATAAAAAAAAAACAAATAACTTTAAGCTAAGCAAAGCAAACCATAATTGTATTCAAAAGCATTTCATTAATTCCTGAAAGAATGTGTTTCCTCCCTATTTCTTAACATATTAAATTCTCATGCCAGTGTTTGTCGCCGAACTGCTTCGAAACGGCTGCACTGATTTACTTTAAATTTTGTGTGTATATTCATTCGATATGCGAATCGGTTATTAGCCTTTTTTTTATACCCCTTACTAAAGGGTAAGTTACCGCACCAAAAATGTTCTGCATGTTTTTCTTTACATGTATTTAAATTTTTAGGCTTCTACCATTAACCCATATTTATTTATAATATAGTGACGAATCCCTATATACCTTTGCCATCGCTGCGAACGAGCAGGGCGACGTCTGCCGAAGCCCACTAATTGTTTTTTTTTTATATATTTTTGCTGTATCTTTACAATGTGTTCGTTCGCCAGGCGGATCGGGCGCGATGTCGATGCCGAAGCTGCACTGGGGCACGCTGGACGTGGACGCGCTGGTGCGCGCGCTCGCGCGGGAGGGCATCACGGACGCGCGCGTCGAGCGTGGCGCGCCAGGTGAGTCACGACAAAAGTTTCTTCCGGGATGCCGCGTGACGGTCGACGTTCCGACAACCGACAATCTAGTTAAGGTCACGGAAAGCCACTGGATGAGGGCCGATCGCGAGGGAGGACTACGCTCAGCAGTGGACGTCGGCCAACGGCTGATATGATGCAGGATGTCATACGAACGATCCATTAAGAATATCCATATTAAATAGACTATTCAGTTATCCATGATCATGGAGATTGAAATGGTAAGAAAAGCAACTAAAATTGCGAGCGGCACACCAGCGGCCCGATCAAAGCGCGCTTGAGCTGCGCATGAGGTCGTTTGGTATGTGTTAATAATGTCGTAGCACAAGGAAACCTTATACGAGAGCAGATCGAATATTGTAAACTTATATGTGTGTTTTTAAATAAATAACATTTTCATTTTTAATGAATCAGTTGCAAAAAATTGGCTTCAAATGAACTAAACGTTACTAACCCATATGGATTCCTGTTGTCCGAAATAAACCATTTGTATTTATTTTTTAATGACCAAATAACGTTTTGAAAAGAATGTCATTTGAAACGGCAAAGCCATTTAGGACCCGTTGTCCTAATGGATCTACGCTAACGAACCGAGCACGAGTCGACCCAAGATACGTTTAGCGTGGAACCTCGAACAAACCTCGAGCGCTTCGAACACATGGCTCGTGTTCCTGTGCTCTGCCGATTGTCGTTTTTTGACGAACATAAAAGAGATTTGCACGAGCACACTGCGAAAAACTATATTCGAGAAGAGTGATTGTTAAAGGCTCTCCTTGCGCTTCGCTCGACTCGCCTCAACAGACAATTTTTTTTATTTTTATATAAATTTGCTACACTTTGTATTTGCAAGTTTTGTAATATTATAAATCCCCAAAATACAGATTTCTAGTTTGGGTATTAATGTAATCATCTTCTAATGTTCTATTTACCTAACACTTCTGTACTGAATTTACAAATGTATATATAACAAATGAGATAATCTTCATGATGCCCTCTACCACTCGAGATACAGGTTAATTCCTAGTTCGATGGTGGATGGCTGATTGTTGTTCTAATTCTATGTACTACTATTATTAATCGAAGTGGAACAATAAACGTTTATTTATGTATTTATTAATTCCGAGCAGAGCTGCATCGGCTCGATAACCTACCTACCCGTGTGTTGCAGAGGGCGGTAGCGCGGGCGGGGGGGCGGGCGGCGCGGCGTGCATCGTGCACCTGCCGCGGCACGACACGCTGGTGCACGTGGAGCGGCACGCCACGCACGTGTTCTGCGAGGGCCGCGCCGACGTGCGCCAGGCGCTGCGCCGCGCGCTGCACGCCGCGCTGCACCACGTCTGACCGCATACTGCCACGTCACTGGATTTAGGTACTTATACAAGGTGTAACAAAAAACCCCATTATAACTGAAGGGTGTTATTGTGCCCGAAAAACTGCACAACATTCCCCATGATATCCTATGTCAAAATCTCAAAAAAAAATCGGACCTCCCATGCAAAATTGCCAATCAGCTGATCGATTTACTACGGGAGAGCCAGAAGATTTTTTGAGATTTCGACCTAGGTTTCTTAGCGAAAGTTTTTCAGGTTTACGGGCACAACAACACCCTTCAGTTATAACGGGGTTTTTTGTTACACCTTGTATAAAACCAATAGTTATAATAACTAAATACTGTACTTATTTTACCTCATCAAACGCAGATTTTATTTTGACGTAAATACACACATGCTTGATTTAAACTTAATTTTAACCTCTTGATTATTGAGGTACTTGTGGCGCAGTGGTTGCAGCGATTTGGTAGTGATACCAAAAGTTAAGCAACCTAAAGCGCGGTCATGTTTGGGATGGGTGACCATTTATGTGACGTCTATTTACAAACATCTCCGTGCTTCGGAAGGCACGTTAAGCGGTTGGTCCCGGTTAATATCGATAGATATTAGTCGTTAAGCCTGGTCAGAGGCCCTCGGGCGGCGGGAGGAGATGATTAAAAAACGATATCGATATATTGAGACTAATACGTGTGGATATCTATGGCACAAATCTCTACGTGTGAAGCGGTCTCGTCCAATGTCGTACTACCTCGCCCCCCGAGCGTCTGTCACCCCTCAGGACGGTTTCGCACGAATTCGTCGAACTATAGCAGTAACAATATAATATCTTTTGTCATTTGCTACCTGGGATCTAACCAGTCTAACCGGTAAGTGTAAATAAACACTGCCTTATACTCTTAAATAAAACACATCTATTCCGTTAGTATTGTTTATATCATAAATAAATGTTTAACACTTACATAATACACAATATCGATAAAGTACATTTAAGAATTGTAGCCAAATGAAGGTGTCTTTATTAGAATTGGCTAGACGACACCACCAATCGTTGACATAATTTTTTTTATCTGTCAAAACGGTCTGCTGCCTCCATAGATTTTGTATGGGAATACATGAACGTGATGTCACGGTCATATATTAGAAATCGGAGTCAATTGACCCAATATTTATTGAGTTTTGTGTGTTTAAAAATTGGTTTCGACAGCTTTTTGGAAATAAACTGGTTATATTAACTTCATAGGGGCTATGTTTTTTAAACGCCATGGTCTTGAAAATATTTAAGATAGCTGTCATCATGCCAATTAGGCGTAGTTCGCGGGATGTAGAAGATTACAATTTAAATTCGCAAGTTGAGAACTTACAGTGTACAGAAAAATAGTGGATTCCTAAAAAGGGTTGCCTATATTATCAACATGGACACAAATGCAGTTTTATTGTATGATAACTAGTGAATACGATGCAATGCTACATTTACAAAGCGGTATATTTTAAGCCTAACTCATATTTAATAATCTTAGAATCCGACGAAATTCGGCCGTACAAGGATTTTTTTAATAAAGCCGGATGCCTTAGTTGACAGCAAAGAAAGCTGTTGACTTAACGTTACGTTTAATAGCCAATGGGAATGGGAATCTACAGGTGTTTTTAATTTTAATAACTGATAATTCAAGTTTTGCTTTAGTGATGCAGCATGGCGTCCCCCTCGCGGCTTATGATTGATAAGCAAATAAGTTCTACATGAAGTACAAGATACTTAGTCCACTTCAATAACCCTGATAACTTGTCCAAAATCAGACAACCAGACATCGCCTAACATGCGAGTATGGCCGGTCGGGTCTTGATATGCACACATTTATAAAAAGAAATGCCTGAATCATTCAATATTTTTCTTGGCATGGTGAGCGTTGGTTTCAGAACTTTGATGTACAACTAAGTTTTTAATTTCCAGGTAATATCATATGGAGGACGAAGATTCCCATGGATCTGTGGATTTCAAATCATCAACCCTTCATTTAAGCTTGTATATACTTATTTAAGTGAAAATGTAATAAAATATTTTTAATTTTATAAAGTATTTGCTCATTTAATTATTGTAATATTATGTTTGTATGACAGTTTGATACAGCATATATTATATAAAAATTAATCTCAAAATGTGTTGGTAAGCGCTTAACTCAAGAACGCCGGGACCAATTTGGCCAATACTTTTTTTTATACATTCCAAGTACAGGGATGAAATCTTACAAAGAAAAAAACAACGGGCAGGACGTCTGCGTCCGCGGGGTCCGCTAGTTAGTAATAAAAATAACTTTAGAAAACACAACATTGAGACATTACTCTAAAAATATAATTTTATCACATCAATTCAAGTGCCTACCAGTTACAAATTATAATTATAAAAGTAACATCGACACCGCCTACAGTCAATTACACAAATAGCAACTCAAATAAATATCTTGGTAGTTAATTTAAGTAATCCTAGGGCATCTAGAAACAATAGTCACTTTCTACACTGACTGAAAATAAAATTTTATATCTGAGCCAAGTCTAAATACAATCTACAGTAGGTACAACAGCACGAGTCGCCTTCGAGACGGCCGGCACCGGAGATGATGACTGGGTAACCTCTTAAATAACCTAAAACGACCGCAATTTAACTTCAAAAATTAAAGATGCGCTCCCAACTAATAGTAAAAGTTCTCACATACATAGAACAATCGACAGGACGCACAGGAGAAGGGCACCTCTGCGGCGCCTACGCGTTGAGGTCCATGTCGGCGAACATGTCGCCCTTGGTGGCGACGGTGAGCGCGTAGTGCGTGTTCAGCTGCAGCAGCAGCTCGCGCTCGTCCAGCATCTCCAGCGCCTCGACGCGCGCGCGGTCGTCGTCGGGCAGCGCGCGCCACACGCACTGCATGTCCCAGCTGCGCGCCTGGTCGAAGCCCCACGCGCGCAGCCGCTCCACCTGCGCGGCGGGCTCGCGGCAGTGGCGCTCGCCCGCCAGCGAGCAGCCGCGCGCGTTGAGGTTGCGCACCATCACCTCGCCGAACTTGTCGCCGAGGTTGCACTGCTCGTACATGAGCAGCGCGCAGCGCGGGAAGGCCCCCGCCAGGTGCTGCAGCAGCGCGCGCGCCGCGTCGGGCCGCAGGTACACGAGCACGCACTCGGCCAGCAGCAGCGCCGGCAGCTCGGCCGTCGCGCCCGCCGCCTCCAGCTTGCGCTTCACCTCGCCCACGCAGCTCAGGTCGCAGCCCAGCAGGTGGTACCCGTCCGAGTGGAGATCGCCTTGACGAATTATCACCTCCCCATCTGAAATAATATTCAAATTCTAGCCCAATGTATCTGAGTTTCTTACCCTTATGTACAGATAAATTAAGGTCAAGATGAGGATCAGTGAATGACGTTACACTCGTCTCGACACACTCCATATGCATTAAAAATGATTGGTTGCAAGTCAACCTATGTACCTTTGTTTTAAAAAAAAACACCACAAAACATAGCTCTCACATAGCTATAGAAATACATACACATAGCTATTGATGTGAACTCTGTGAGTAAGTGAGAGTGTGAGAAATCTTAACTTCAAAAATATTGAAACAAAAGGTTCAAAAACAAAAATTAAAGATGAGGGTTAAATTTTGTGACTGTGGATTTGGCTGGGATCTTCACTATTTTCAGTAGTCCAGTCTAGTCTTTGTTTCTGTTCAAAATTACCTTTGAGGAACTGAGACTAAATGTAAGAAATGGTTTTTAAAATAAAATTAAGTTCATTTAAAGGGGGTCAGTGTATTACAGGGCTTAGTGTGCTCTTAAAACCATTATTTTGTATTTGCACATAAATGCGCAACATAATGACATTATAATATATATTTACTTTAAAACAACTTGTATAAAAATGAAAATAACCTACCTTCATTACATATCTTTTCAAGCAACTGCTTATTGCGCTTGATAATGTGACACTTCTTAGCTGTGACCGAAGGGAAATCCAATTCAATGAAGTTAGCTACATTCTGGGTGGAGTCCTTCAGGCGCCAGTACAGCGTGTCATATCCACAGCCCAAGTTAATAATCTGGCACTTGGTTCCACACCTCTGAAACATTAAAATTTAATTTAAATATGTAGTTATTATTAGTTATAAAACGAAACTATTCAGTTACTTAACAGACTGAGTGTAGGGATAACTCAATCTATAAAAGAAATCTTTTTCAGGTAGTCTGCAAAAGATTCGCTCAACTTTAAAGCTGGAGATAATTCGGCATATTAATATGTTATTATAACAAGTAGTTTTCTAACCTCTAAGAATTGGTGGATAAACATTTCCATAGCTCGAACTCTGGCATAGTACCCTCTGTTGATCTCCGGGGCCTTTCGATCCACATGCTTCACGAAATACGAAATGTAGTCGTCCTTCCAATAGCCCAATTCGACTGCGCATCTCTTGCACTCGGTAGCGTCGGTGTTGGTCGCAATTATCGCCTCGTTCTCGTCGGTCCACGAGATAATGTTATCCATTTTGACGAAATCGATAAACACTTACTTGAAAACTAGCATAACGGTACAAATATTACGATTTCAGCTTTCAATATAATTTATTTCACTGGAAAAGTGAGAAAAATTGGAATTATTTTTCAACAAATGTCGAAAGAAAACAAAGTGTCACGTTTTGACAGCGTATTTTTACCTTTCTTAATCATGGGTAAGGCGATGGTCAACAAGGAAGGTGTTTAAAAAAAGCGGCTATAAAGTTTAATGTAGATGGCATCTGCATTAAACTTGATAGCCGTTTTTTTCGCCGCGGAGTCCTCTTTTTACAATCTTTGTGTATATTTTTACCAGTTATTTCAAAAGATGTTCCTAAAAAAGACTCGAAAAAGTTTACAATGGTTTTCGACACTATACCCTATACCGATTGTAACGAGTGGACGTCTCTTTTTTGCAAATGTCACTAGACATCAGTCGAGAGAAAACTGACAGAAACTGACAAACAGCTGAGCTGAGCCGGGGAGTAGTATTTAGCTTGCTACATATTATTAATCTGTGGTAGTATTGTTATGTTTTACAATTGAATCGTAAATGGTAATTCGTAATCACATACAAATCGGGTATTTGTGCTGAACGCTACATGGCGTGTTTAAATTTAGAGAATTTGCCTGTATTAGTTGTCAGTGCAAGTGATCAGAATGCCGCGGAATTAATAATTACAGGTAGGTAGTTAATAAAAGGGTTATTCATTAATGCCCACGAATTCATGTGCATGCCAAACTCTCAGCAACACTGTAAAAACAAGTTATTAAATTCTTCAATGAACAGAAAGTGCTGCTCGTAATTTGTTGCACACCTACCGTATTACATAGATTCAGCACGGGAATCACAACAACATCTACCTTTGTAATGTTTATTTATTCCCTTTTGCTGCCCTTCTCTTGTTGCAGAAATCATCAATAAAGACGTTCTAGATGAAAGCAATGGAGACATCAATAATAAAGCGCGCATTTGGAGGCTCAATAACAAGTATTACACTGCTGAAGTATGCCTTCGCACAGTTCTAGACGGACAGGAGCTGGATCCACAAATATTGAAATCTACAGAAGCTCATCTGATTTATTTGACAGAAGATGAGGTAAATAAGTGAAATTTCAAGGGAACCCGTTGTTAGCTGTACTTTTCATAATAATATAAAATATATTTTTATGTGTATATTGATTACCTAAAATTTTATTATCTCAAGTTTTCTTGAGCATTTACATTGGCCTCCAATATCAGTCCATTCATTGCTGTACCTACCTTTTATTTTAATTTCTATTATATGCGTATCTATAAACCAATCAACAGTGTTCAACTTCAAACGCGACAGAAGTGGTCAAGCGACGTATGCGTTTGGTGCCTGAGGAGCGAGCTCACGTGCGCGTGGTAGCAGCAGACGTGGCCGAGCCCGCGGCAGCGCTGCTGCACTGCTGCGCCGCTGCGCGCTTAGAGCTCGTGCCACTGCGCGAGCCGCCCGACCCGCCCGGGGATGACGCCGAAGAAGACTGGGACGAGACCGGGATCACCCGCGTGCGCTCCGCATTCCACGCGCACTTATGGCCTGGCCTCGTGCGAATAGGACACGAGGGTGAGTTCAAAATCACATCCTAATTTTCCACAATGCATGATCATCTGAAATACTAATTTTGTGATGGAGCATGATGACTAGCTGTTCCTCTATCATGGGGATGCATGGTAAATGGTTAACAAAGCCCCATGAAACATAAATGGTGTTTGTACCTTTGTTTCCACTAACCATCTCTATCATCCCGATTGTGATTGTACAAGCTGCTTGCTGCATATCTTTAAGAAAATGATAGGCAATGATAACTGATTGATAGAGTGATTTATTTGATAACGATTTGATACGAGTACACCATATGGCAGTCTTATTAGTACTGAATTGATGACTGTGAAAAATGATCGATCGAAGTAAAATGCTGATGGAACAAAATGTGCGGTCAAGACCGTACAGTGATTGTAAGAAACTTCGCTAGCTACGTCAGCGGTCGCTAGAAAGTCGCGTTGCGTCAGTAACTACTTGTGACTTTTGTAAACAAAACGCCAGCTCAGCAGGTTCTGTGTTGCTGCAGATTTACCCGAGTCCAACCGGGGAGCGACAGATTCATCAGACGAGGAGTGGTCGGAATGGTGTTCGGGGCCTCGCTCGGACGCGGAGGAGGCGTTCGCGGCGGCGCTGGGGTCGCTGCCGGGCGCGGCGGCCGCCGTGCGCGGCGCGGCGCGGGCGGCCGCAGGCTCGCGGGGGGAGCGCGTGGCGCGCGCCGAGGATCTCGTCGCCGCGTTCTGTCGCGCGCTCGGCACGCCGCTCGATGAATGCTAGTGTTATTTACTTCCTAGCCAAAACTGTGCCAAGCGGGCGCCCGCGACGGGCTCACGTCGCGTGAGCACGCGCGTGAACACGCTTACGGGCTCCGTGGGCAAGCGGCGGGGCCCGTCGCAGTGACCCGCCCGACTCAGTGTCTCCAGTTTAATTGTAACCGTGTGCATGAACAGCCGAGTCCATGGAGAACTTAATATATTATTACCTAGCGAAACGACGAATAGCACAAATAAAACGTCAACCCGTAAGCCCTTTTATTGACTGTCCCGCGCGTACCCCCGCGACGGGAACCGTCGCTGACAAGCGGGCTCAGTTGCGCGGGCGCGGGACAATCTCCCCGCGACGGACTACTTTTGTATGAACCCGCGCGGGTCCCCACTTCACACAGTTTCGGGCCTTAGGCTGGTTTGACAGTGACGCGTACTTTTGTATGAACCCGCGCGGGTCCCCACTTCACACAGTTTCGAGCCTTAGGCTGGTTTGACAGTGACGCGTACTTTTGTATGAACCCGCGCGGGTCCCCACTTCGCACAGTTTCGGGCCTTAGGCTGGTTTGACAGTGACGCGTACTTTAGTATGAACCCGCGCGGGTCCCCACTTCACACAGTTTCGGGCCTTAGGCTGGTTTGACAGTGACGCGTACTTTTGTATGAACCCGCGCGGGTCCCCACTTCACACAGGGCCTTAGGCTGGTTTGACAGTGACGCGTACTTTTGTATGAACCCGCGCGGGTCCCCACTTCACACAGTTTCGGGCCTTAGGCTGGTTTGACAGTGACGCGTACTTTTGTATGAACCCGCGCGGGTCCCCACTTCACACAGTTTCGGGCCTTAGGCTGGTTTGACAGTGACGCGTACTTTTGTATGAACCCGCGCGGGCCCTCACTTCACACAGTTTCGGGCCTTAGGCTGGTTTGACAGTGACGCGTACTTTTGTATGAACCCGCGCGGGTCCCCACTTCACACAGTTTCGGGCCTTAGGCTGGTTTGACAGTGACGCGTACTTTTGTATGAACCCGCGCGGGTCGCCACTTCACACAGTTTCGGGCCTTAGGCTGGTTTGACAGTGACGCGTACTTTTGTATGAACCCGCGCGGGTCCCCACTTCACACAGTTTCGGGCCTTAGGCTGGTTTGACAGTGACGCGTACCGTCCGCGCTCCCGCTCGAATCTATAAAACGAGTTCAGTGCCGCGCGGTTTGCCTCCTCGCCTGCGCACGGTTGAAAAACGCGACCCAAACACCATCTGCGCAGTTTATTTTACTATGTAACCATCTTAAGCACTCAAAGCTCGTAGACCACGACGCTTACCAACTGCGCTGGCAGACGCGTCACTATAAAACCAGCCTTATATTATAAAATAGTTATACTATGAACACAGATCCAGCCGTTGGGCGAACAATCGGCCTAAGAATCTAAATTGTGAAATATTGTTAAGAGTGAAAAATTGTTCGCCTCAACATTGAACAATAGCGTTAAATTTTGGGCCAACTGTTCGCCCAACGTGTGGAGCGGGCTCAAGTTATTGTTCAGGTTAAAGGTGCAATAATAAAACTTCAGAAATAAAATCAATAACTTTATTGTGATTTATACGTTGTGCTTCCTGTCGTCGGACATGGTTGCTCTTGAGCGCTTTTCAGCGCGTTCACACAGCCGTATTTATCGGATCTGGATTTTACAGGATCCGGGTGGCAATTGTAATTTTTCTAGAGCATTCGATACTGTCGGGATCTTGAAACCGTATTCTCTTGTGAACTACTCTTCAGATCCGAAATAAGATATGATTCCGTGTAAACGCGTCGTTAAGCTTTGACCTTCATTGTGATATTAAGTTTGTTCAACAACTTTGGTAAGACAACGCGATATAGCGGTAAGCTCGAAGTTTGTAGTGGCGGTCGGTATTCGGTACCGATAAGCGGTAGGTGCTAAACGCGATCCCTTATACGAAAACATGTACAACTTTAAATTGACATGTATTTCATACTTCTACTAAGCATTTAAGCTATATTATGATATGTGAAAAATATTTACAGAATTGATACCGAAAGGCACTAGGCTGTCAGGATAACCCTCCACCGACTCATTATTAAAACGACACAAATCCAAGGCTCCGTTGTTCGGCCTTTAAAAGCTTCAATTATTTGTTTTACAAAACATTATTTGGTCATCAGATATAATTTATTAAAACATAACGTGTCGTTTTCATTTCTTTCCAAGATAAATATTTGTTACGATATGAGTGATCTTTACAGTTACGTCGTTTTTTTTCATAAATATGTTTTACATGTTCTCGAATAACGGAGACAAGGCATCATGTAAAGATACGTTTAAAACAGTCAAAAGTTCATAATACATAATAAAATATGCCTGTACTGTTAACTTACATATCCAAATGTATTCATTTTATTCATTCATTTAAGTGGAATAGACGAACTTAAATTCACCGTGGTATTCCACAATGGTTTAGTTGATAGAATCAGGCGTTACTTTGCGGAAATCCAAGACTAAAGCTGATAAAGAGAATTATTTTGCCTTAATTTTCCACTAAACGATGCCAACGCAGTAAGATGTATTTGGGTTCCTCTGCTGGCGTCGTTTAGTGGAAATTTAAAGGAAAATAATTATTTTTTAGCTTCCACTATGGTGTTTAAGCCACTGAATTCATAATACGATTAAAGAACAACAAAGGCTAATTAATTAATTGTCGTATACATACTATGTTTAAAAAATAAAATAATACTAAACTTAACAAATTTCATAAATTTCTGTCAGTGTACATTCAACAAACAACAGCAGTAAACATGTAACTCGATTAAAAGAGAGACGCGTGCGCCTCGGGCTCGCCAGGACGAAACACCACATCACACCAGCCTCCAGGTGAGGACATTTGCAAAGTGTATCAAGCAACGTCGCTGCGTGAGTCTCGTCTATGATATTCAAGTATTTAACCAGTTATAAAGTAAGCTAAACCTGTCGTATAAAACGTTTCAAATGCACCAATGATTCCTAACTAACAATAAATTCTATGTAAATGTAAATATAATATTCTCACTCGATTCCCTCGTGTCCTGTGCGTGAGTTTAATGCTTATTGTAACGTCCGCCAGCCACCTCGTGGGAGCGCGACTCGCGGCGCGTGCGCGGTGCTGCGGCTCTACATAACTATTTGATTGATATTGTAAACGCGTGCGATGGACGGTTTCAGCAAAAGGAAAATCTATATATAATTCGATATTGTCGTTTTGGAAATTAAATCTAGAATACCTATTTAATATAATCACGTCTCGAATACAAATCTCACTATCCATATTTATCGCGTCTCAGCTTATTAGATTTAACATAACATTTTTATAAGTAAATTTTATTACCACATGCTCGATTTTATATCAATTCCAACGTCAACAATAGGAACGTTTTATTTCGAACGAGAAATTTACAAGAGACGGGGACTCGAACTGCAAATTCTTAAACTATGATATCACAATATTATTGTTTTTCGCAACGAATAAACTCTTCGCCCGCAAAAACATCTCTCTACTTTGTAGCTGTATAAGTCACATCCACACACTCGTGGGGCGGTCACGTCGAACTATTTCGCGTGACGACTACTCTATCAGTAGGCCGGAAATTGGCACGCGGCCATGCATAATTTGATCGATCCCTAGTATAAGGTTAAAATGTAATAAGACTTATTATTTAAAATCATAATCATAAAAAATATAAGTAAACAAAAACTCAAAATTGTTGTAAAAAAAAATCGACCCGTTTCATACATAATCAAAAAACTTTTTGCGGGGCCTACGGCTACCGTCTAGATTGCAATTAATTGGGAATGCTCACAGAAAATTGTATACGCGGCACATTATGTGAGATTGTATAGTTTTTAAAACTGTATGGTTGGTGTTTCACAATCACAACCGGGGTTAAATTCTTGGTCGGACGTCGAGGTCATACTACATCGCGTCACGTAAAAAGCGGCCTACAAGGGTTACGTTTGAGCGTAATCGCGGCGTTATCCCTTCGTACCACTCTTCTAGTGGAGCTGGGAGCGCTTGTTACGTGGCGCTCGCTGTGAACGCTCGCACTAGGAGTCGGGCGGCGGGCGCAGCAGGCGCGGGTGCCGGAGGAGCGGCGCGAAGTACTGGCGGGCGAGGCGCGCGATGTAGGCGCTCTGCGGCGGCGCGGCGGTGGGCCACCAGCCCTCCAGGAAGCCGATGTGTCCGCCGCGCGCCGTCACCAGCAGCGCCACCATCGCGCTCTCCTCCGCCTCGCGCCGCGGGATCGCTGCAGCACGACACAGCTGAGCGAGTGTGCCGCCCATACCAGATGTGTACGAGACAGCTGAGCAAGTGTGCCGCCCATACCAGATATGTAATATCGCGGTCTGCGCCGCATAAACGGCTTTAAGGCTAAAATCATTTTATATCGCGCGTAATCCCGCTTGCTAATTGCTCCGTGTGTGGCGAAGTGCATGCAAACAATTTTCTTTAAGTGTTCACGCGGCGCAGATCGCCACCGTAGGTACACAACGATTTTCAAAGGCAAAAAATTAGCATCGGAAATAAAAAACTAACGCCGATATTTTTTCTAAACGCCTTGTTTCGCGCTTTCGTGCAAGCTCGAATGCAGTATTACTCAAGTCATGGATACACTAAGCTGATGATGATGTACGACAGCGTCTGTCGGCGAACATATCGAAAAGTTTATAACCTTCGGTATTCGTAGTTCAAACTTATTTCTTAAATACCCCCATAATATTGACGACCACTTTGGTGTAATGGTCAAGAAATACACTATTAACCAAGAGGTCGCGGGTTCAATCCCCGCAGTGTACAAAGATTTGTGTGCATGAACATGTCTTGTTTGTACTGGTCTGGGTGATATATGTATTTATTTAAGTTTATTTGTATATTTTTTGATTCTGATGTCTTTAAAACAAGTGCATTACTACTACTTACCACGGAGTCAGATCAATGTATGTGATGTAGTTGTACATAATAAGGATATAATAAGCACACGAACGCACATAGGGACACTATGTGCGTTCGTGTGCATGCAATATTTAAGGTTTACATTCTATTGTTTTCATGATTTAACTGTTGCCAATCTTATCATATGTGACCTTACCATCGTACGGCTGAAACGGGTCGTCGGCAGCGCAGAGGCACAGCAGCGGCACGCGAACTTTAGACAACTTGTCGCGCAGCGTCGCCGCCTCGTAGTACGCCTCCACCTAGAATTACCGCAAAAAAGCACGAAGTAAATAGTCATATACAGATTAATACGTTGCAACGTTTACGCCATCGATGAGGCGTGAACACGGTAATATTATCTATACAGTATTCCAACTTCATATAAACGGACGACGCGCGAGCTATACCTACGCGCCCGGATCTTGGCATGCGCTTGGCATGCTACAGTCGCGAGTGCGCGCAGTGACGAACGGACGGTGTGCTGGTTTTTAATCAGTAACCGCCCGAATTTTTACTCGAAATAAGTGCAAGTAGCTATTTAACATGACAAGTAGAATATATTGTGCTGTTTTTGGATTGCGGATTTTTTATACACTCAAATATAATAATTAAGCATTTCGTTCATACGAGTATAATATTAGTGATAATAGTACCTATTGATTGTATATCAATGCGCAAATATTTTTCGGTCGCAAATTTATTAGACCGACTTGTTATAAAGTCATGTGACTTTATAACAAATCGGTCTAATAAATTTAAAACATACATAATCATGGTTTTTAATTAAATCTATCAATCAATAAAACAACTTGCAACTTTTTATTAAACACTTTCTATTCAATTGACAAAGTATTTTATGTAAACATCAAATAAATATTTTATATTGTTACTAAGTATCTATGCTTATAAATAAAAAGTAAAAAAATTACAATCTCAAAACTAGATTGAAACTCAAAGTAGTCAGATGCAATAAAACGCTGTGGGTAGGTAGGCGACAGCGACAGCCCTATCTCATGCTTACGTACCGCGCGGCGGTAGGTACTTATTTCAACGACACGGCCGAGTTGGAATACTGTATGGATAATATTACCGTGGCGTGAACATACCGCGCTATCGAGTTTCGCGCGAAAATCGCAACTTACCGTCACCATACAGAGTTCAATATTGAATCGCGACTTACCTACACAATACAGAGTACAATATGACATAACAGTGTATATCTTATTGGCTACAATCTAAGGTCTAATCTACATTTGTTTTGTTTTTGTAAGTTTGCTAAATCATGTGATATTGCATGATGAATGCAAGTATCCATGCTTAGAAGACATCAAAATTAATAGGCCGGCATATCTCCACTACAGCACCGTTGAGGCGTATTTATCGTAACAGCAAAATATAACAGATATTTAAATATAGTAAC
Organism: Pyrausta despicata; assembly: GCA_963921415.1. Classification (NCBI taxonomy): domain Eukaryota; kingdom Metazoa; phylum Arthropoda; class Insecta; order Lepidoptera; family Crambidae; genus Pyrausta; species Pyrausta despicata. The sequence goes on from OY992847.1 coordinate 18,775,671, forward strand.
ATAACACTTATTAGTCGGAACAGAAATACCTGTTAACACTAACTGTCGGTTATCGGGTCTAAACGCGAACTATTTAATGAGTATTTAGGTATGGAAACTGCGGCCGCCCCGAGCAGACGACGCCGCGCGCCACCAGTCAGCTCGTGACCACGGCTGTGTGCAATCCAGCCGAAACGTCGAGCAGTGAGTACCTAAATACTCATTAAATAGTTCGCGTTTAGACCCGATAACCGACAGTTAGTGTTAAAATGCAACGCGAAAGTTTAAAATCATATAGAAATACCTGTTATATAATATAGTACAATTTACACTTTTGTCAAGACAAACAATGTAATGTCTTCTAAAGATCGCAAGATCAAACTGCAGGCCGCTAACAACTGATCGAGCTGGAATGTTGGGGAAGGCGTATGCCCAGCAGTGGCTAGTGGCGGCTGCGGCCGCGGCGCGCTGTACTCACGGAGCCGAAGCCGAAGTGCTGGGTGGTGAAGGCGGCGTCGAACTGTCGCACGGAGCGCGAGCGGCGCACGGCGGGCCAGTCGGCGGCGTGCCGCAGCGGGCCGTGCGCGCGCAGCGTGTTGCGCAGGTTGCGCGCCATGTGGTACGACAGCAGCGCGTTCAGCGGCAGCCGCTCGATGCACTCGGACCCTGCCAGACGGCCAAACAGATGTCATTACTTCGACACCAAACATACCAGCGGCCTTTGAGAAGCACGTGCGAACCCTAAGCTTGAAGCTTGTTGGTTCGAAAGAATGAAGCATTACTGATCAAGTGGTAATAGAGTAGGTAAAATATTATGAAAAGGGCAGGGGGGTTGAGCATGGATTACTATCGTAACGTATTCGTAGCGTTTACCTATCGTTGTCAATTTGCATAAAGAAACCGTCAGTTTGTGACGTTTGGACGACACGAATACGTTACGATAATGTTCGTGCTCCCCCACAGGTCTCTGAATGAGGCCATTTTGACAATATAATATACGTAGCGAAAACACCATCTTAATTATGCAACTAAAGAATCAAATGTGACTGATTGCTTAACAGTATCACTTGCTTAGTTTTAACGCTTCAAAACTAAATACAAACCCTTGATAACGTCCAACGGCGAGGACACGACCAGCGCCGCGTCGACCAGGGCCCGGTGGCCGTGCTCGGCGAGGTAGTGCCCCAGGATGAGCCCGCCCAGCGACACGCCGCACGCCAGCAGCGCGGGCGGCCCGCGCGCGCGCACCGCCGCCACCACCTCCGCCAGGTCCGCGTGGCTCAGCGCGCAGTACAGCCGCGGCGTCTGCGCACCGCACAGTATGGAATGCAACAGCGCACGCCAGGCAATCCTTTTTTTGACTATCGTGAAACTTATCCACAATACTATAACTATATATCATAAAGGCTTCCAGCAAATTATCATTCAAAAGACTCATTCGCACTAACTCTTTCACTTTATCGCAACCGTCATTATAGATCTTTCTTTAACAGTTCCTCAAATGTATTTATTAATTTAGTGTAATCTTAGATAAACTGATTGTATATTTTATATTTGATCTCATGTATCATATTATTATTATTATATGTATATTGATATAATATTATTATTTTTCAGTTTTCTCTTTTATTTATTTTGTCGCACCGCCCATTAATCATTTCTGCTTAGTCCAAAGGTATGACTAATAGAGGATGCCCTACGGCGTTAAGACCACCTTTTGTACAAAGTTTTGTTGTGCAATAAAGCACTGACCGTAAGCGGCAACCCTCCCAGGCCGCGGTTGTTGAACACGACGCACCGCGCGCCGATGTCCTTCGCCGCGGCGACGAGGCAGCGCACGTAGTCGGCGCGCGAGTCGCCGGTGAGCCCGGGCAGCACCAGCAGCACCGGGCCCGACTCCACGCCCTCCGCCCAGTCCAGCGCCACCTGCCCGCCGTCGGACAGCTGGAGGATCTCCCTGATAGAAAAGATAACAATCACCATATTTGTTTCTTCGGTTTACGTGAACAGTAGACATTGAAATGAGACACTTTTACGGATTATTTCGCGATTTATTTACATTTTGTTTTAACCTGACGTTTCTGACCCTTTTCAGCGTCCGTGGTCACAGGTAGACTCAGGTCAGGTTAAAACAAAATGTAAATAAATCGCGAAATAATCCGTAAAAGTGTCTCATTTCAACAATCACCATTTTTAACTTTCGCGTTTCATTGTAACTGTTGAAATCAATCTGAGCGTGATAATCCGTGTAAATGGTATGCATTGTGAAGGTAGATACATATTCACTTTGTTATAAAATAAAGTTAAATAATGTAGGTAGGTCAATAAATCACTCGACATCTGGCTACGTAGCACATTTGTGGTTTTTATTATGATTTGGACATACTCGTAGTAGTAACACTTATTACTTAATTACCGGTCAAAACGCATACGCAATACTCTTCAAGACCCACGGAACGAGAACATGTAGAGAAACTGCAAGCCATGAACTGGTTTAGACCAGTTATTAAGTAATAAGTTAAGCACGCCAATCTACGAGGACGAGACTACATCAAACGATCCATTTTAGATTTGTATCCTGTGATCCAGCGATTCGCGAAACACAGAAGATGGAATGATGGTATGGAAGACATAACACTTAAAAAATTCTTTTCGGCTTCGGTCATCGGGGAGGAATCGAACCCCCGACCTTTGGAGGTCTCATCCAATGCTCTAACCACTGAGCTACCGAGAACCTTAATGGAGTTGTTGAATTTTGTAAGTTCTTTTTAACAATTTGAACCAGCGTATGTTTCATCAATGATAGTGGGAGACACCCTGAAATCACCCGAGAAACATTTTTACAAATATTTAACAATCGTCTAAAATTATTTTCGGCTCCGGTCATCGGGGAGGAATATTATACTCATATTATATTAGCCGAAAATATTTTTTTTTTGTATTATATCTTTCCGAAATCAAAAATAGCGTTGTGAACGCAAAAAATACTTAGCAAATAAGATGGTATGGAAGGTTTGCAAGCCCAGCCCAAACTAAACTGGTCGTGCTCTAAGCGGAAGTGTGCACCACAGGAACGACATTGCGCTATGGCGTGTAAATGTGCTTTGAATGATCTTGTATACATTACGGCTACTTGAGGTTACATATGATGTAGATCCACTTGTCATTGTTTATAATTTGCTAATTCTTGATTACATATGCATAACATTACTATATTAATAAGTAAATGGCAAATATACCGGCGGTAATTGACTGTCGGCAACAGGCGAGTGCGCAGCAAGGAGCCAATGACGGTCTGCAGGCGCGACTCCAGGCACCACGGTGTGGGCCAGTAGTGCTCATTCAGCATGGGCACATTCTCCTCTAGGAAGTCGCGGAATTCCCCTTTCCGGCATATTAATATAGGTTTCTGCAAATTTGGAAGTCATTACTCCAGCAATTATTTGTGCTCCCTAACTTTTGGTCAACATCATGCTAATTTTTTATTTTCACTAAATGCAGTTTATCAGATTTGTAATCTTTATGATAGGAAATATGCTGCTCTACTGAAGGAAATAAGTTGATAAATTTTAATTATAAAATTTGAAAATATTTAAGCAAATGCGAAACCCTGGATAGTTTAAAAAATATCTAATTATATTAGGCTTGCTAGATTTTAAATCTGCTTTGCCATAATAAAACTATGCCAAATCTCATTTTGGAATGGTTTCTGATTGGGTTGACAGTGATGTACTGGACCATTTTACCAAACAAAACAACATAACTCAGTTTACATGACTTCTTATGTTTATCAGAAAAGTCAGTACACTTCTGCAACTTTTAATTTTATTCATAAACTAACCCATAAATGGGCTAGTTTTCTTATCCTACAAATCACTAACAATGGACAGAATTTTGAGTTATTACTAAATGGAAATTATCTAATAATATAGTAATCTATAGTAGGAATCAAGTAGGAACAGATTACACTTGAAAGTACACTAGAGAGTTTCATGCAATCAGCTAAGGGGGACACTCAACCTCACTTGATAGTTATGACATCATGATGATTTTCCTTCATTGTATAGATACTCCCAACTAATGATAGGGAGGGAGGCATCAAACAGATATTTCCTCTATTGCCAATGTTGCATTCAAGTTTAAAACTGTTAAATCAATAAGAAGCAATTAAAGCTACCAATAACATAAGTGGCACTTCTAACTTGAGTGATTGAAAGATTATAATAAATCAATAACTTCTTGCGGTTTATGCAGTAGAAATGACGCTTGTGTGACTCGTCTACCTTACTCAATAAGATAATTTATTTTACCTTGACTGCTTCCACTATATAGTAGGTTATGTATAGAACAGATAGTGATAGACCAACTAGAATTTCTTTCTTTACTTCGAATATGTACATGAACAAACCTAACATGTTGAAAAATAATATAAAACTGTACAAAAAGTAACAACTAGAGTGTAAAATAAATCTAAACAATATGAATAAACGCCTATTCTACCCTAACACATGATGTTGACTGATCTCTTTTTTTTGTCAATGTCAATTATCTTATCAACATGTCACTGTCAAAGAAATACCGGTAGGGATGGGAAAGATAACCAATAGATTCCGTTTCGCGAGTGTTGGTAGATACACGTGATTTCAGATTTCTTTCATATTTAGAGTAAAATAAGTCATTGTTAGCCTTTTTCCACTTAAATCTAAGCTTATTATTTCTAAGGAATTCGGTGGTGGTATAATATTAGTGTTTTGTAAGCGGTAAGTCTTGTAAAATGGACATAAACCATCCTCCTGAGCCACCCGATCCACCAGATCGGGCTCCATCTGCAGATTTGCATATGGATATGTCTCCGATTATGTTTTCTCAAACGGCAACAAAACGCCGCCTTGAACCTGAGGAGCCCATTGAGCCAGCAAAACGTGCTGTTACTAACCCTACCGCGTCTACGTCCTCTAACCAACCTATGTACGTTCACCCCTCGGTTGTCATAGCACCAAAAGCGTACTACGACCTAGATAAAGGCCCATTCTTGGTTCATGTTTCTCGCATAGATCCAGATCCTTCAGCCCCAACATATATCCAACCTATACGATTCGGCAGATTTCTGATGAACAACAAAATCGGTGGTGTAGTTTTAGACGGTGTGAAAAAAATTGGCAGAAACAGGATATCGGTGGAGTTCAAGTCATCTGAGGCTGCTAATAACTTCATTTGTAACCAGCTTTTAACATTACACAAATATGAAGCTTCAATTCCTACATATAATGTAACCCGCATGGGGCTAATCAAGGGCATCCCTACAGACTGGACTATGGAGGAACTGGCTGAATCTCTGACTGTTCCTTCTGGTTGTGGCATTTTGTTGAAGGCAAGACGTCTGAATAGAAAGCAAGTGGTTGAGGGAAAAACAAACTGGCTCCCCACACAATCAGTTGTTATCACACTGCAGGGTCAGGTTTTACCTAAACGTGTCTATTGCTGTCACACATCAATTCCGGTAGAAACTTACCAACTGCCTACAATTCAGTGTGTAAACTGCTGCCGATTTGGCCATGTCAAGGCACAATGCCGTTCTAAACCCAGATGCTACAGATGCGCTCAACCACACTGTGGTGAAACTTGTTCAGTTGAAGAGAATAAGTCTACATGCTTACACTGCTCAGGTCCTCACTCAGCACTAAATAGATCTTGTCCAGAGCACGCGAGACAAAAATCAATTAAAATGTCAATGTCACAGGACAACATATCCTATGAGCAAGCAGCTCTTCTCTTCCCCTCAGTTCGCAGATCATATGCTGATATGGCCAAATCTTCTCCGTCAGTCCAAGCTAGCCACTCAAGCCCTTCACAACCTCAAACTCAGCCTCAGCAATATTCTTCATACAAGAAATTGGTATCCCGCCCCTCTCCCCGCGCGCGTCCCCCATTAGGTAAGGGTTATGACCGTCAGGCACACCAAGCCATTGTGCGTGATTGTCCCTCAGCCCTTCCAAATGGCTGTGCTTTAAATGCAGACTCATCTCATCCTATGTCGAAAGAAGATGAAAGTGTTTTACAATTAATATTATCTCTCATCCTTCGTATTGTCTCCGGTCATAACGGCCGGCTACCGTCCAACGTTGCCGAAAGACTTTCCCAAATCTCTCAATATTCTCTTAATGATGATTATCTGATAAATAATGATAATGAACTTAGCAGTTCAGTGGAACTGCAAAAGCATCAGAAGTAAAAAGCATGAACTGATGTTTCACATTCAAAAGTTTTCTCCGTCGGTCCTAGCCGTCTCGGAGACGTGGCTGGTACCTGATTCACATTTTCGTGTCTCAGGCTACTCATGCTTCCGGGATGATAGGGCCGACGGATATGCTGGAAGCGCCTTATTAGTAAGGCGCTCCGACACCTACTCGCAGCTCCCTCTTCCTGATCACAGCCAGGATATTAATATCGTGGCTGTTAGAGTACACAACATTTCTATACTATCTGTATATATCCCTCGCCCTACTTCTTCCATTCTGAACGAATTACGTTCTGCCATTTTGTCTGTGCCTCCTCCTGTTCTCGTGTTGGGCGATTTAAATGCCCACCACACTTATTGGGGTTGCTACCACACCGATGCTCCTGGCTTGATTCTCTTGGACCTTTTGGATGACTTAAACTTGTGCATTCTGAACGACGGCAGCCCAACGAGAAGATGTACTCCGTCTCAAAACCCGGCTTCTGCCGTTGATGTGTCTCTTTGCTCCCCTAACCTGATGTCCCTTCTATCCTGGAAGACTCTTGATAGTACTTTTGGTAGTGACCATTTCCCGATCTTATTAACAACACCGCATTCATCTCCCGAAGTCACCCGTATTCCCCCTCTTTTAAAATACCGATTAAGTAAGGCCGATTGGGCCACCTATAGTTCGACTGTTAATTCGAAATTAGACTCACTCCCGATTATAAATGAAGTCAATGCTCTCACCGCTTACTCCCAGTTCATTGAAATCGCATTGGGTGTTATCCTGTAATGATAGATATAAGTTTGGAAAATAAATAAATAAATAAATAAATAAATTCTGAATTCATCAGCAGAAGCTAGCATCCCAAAGAAAAAATTGTCACGAAAAATTTCCCCTCCTTGGTGGGACTCTGAGTGCTCTGCCGCTGTTCAGAAGCGCAGGGAGGCAGAAAAAAGGTACAATAGAACAATGTCCATAGAAAACTACCTCCTGTACCAAAAAACAGCTGCCCAAGCCAAGAGGCTTTTCTCCAAAAAGAAAAAACGTGGTTGGGTCAAATTCTGCGAAAATATGTCACCGCGCACACCGTCTGCAATTGTTTGGAAAGAGATAAGAAGATACCGCCAGTCTCAGACGACATCGAATCCACCTTCAAATGACCCATCCAAATGGCTTAACTCTTTTGCAGACAAATTGGCACCTCCTTTTGTCCCCTTCATTGATTGTTTCCCTCCCTCGCTTAGGACTGCTTTACCTTCTTCTAGTATATTAGACTCTCCTTTTTCTTTTGATGAACTTATTTCATCTCTGAGTGGTTTAGCAGACTCTTCCCCTGGTATTGACGGTGTACCATACTCATTTATTATAAAATCCTCTAATCAGGCTAAAACTTATTTCTTAAAATTAGTCAATTTGTTTTTTAACGAAGGAGTCTTGCCCAATTCTTGGAAGGAACAGATTGTCATTCCAATTCCCAAACCTGGGAAGGACCCTTCAGATTTTAAATCGTACCGTCCTATAGCTCTCTCCTCTGTCCTTCTCAAAATAACAGAGCATATGGTTAAGAACCGCTTAGAATGGTTTATGGAATCTAATGGCCACTTGTCTGGCTCTCAATTTGGTTTTCGGAAGGGCTTCAGTACATTGGATAGCTTAAGTATACTGACTACCGATATTAGAAAGGCTTTCATAAATAAGGAATATCTTTTGGGGGTATTTCTGGATATTTCCTCTGCCTATGATAATGTCTTGCTTCCCGTACTCAGGCAAAAGTTGCTCCAGCTGAGTGTTTCGGAGAAGTTGGTTAATTTCATTTGTAGCTTGCTTATGTCCAGAACTATATCTCTAAGATATCAGAAATGCCAGATCCCATCCCGTTTAATCTGGAAAGGCCTACCTCAGGGCTCTGTGCTCAGCCCATTGCTGTACAGCGTCTATACACATGATCTTGATAGAACTGTTGAAAGCTTTTGTAGTATTCTCCAATATGCTGATGATATTGCGTTATACATCTCATCAAAATCGTTCCCAGAAGCAACTTCTCGCCTAAATTCGGCCCTGGGATATCTTTCTGAATGGATGACGTCTCATGGGCTTACAATATCTGCCTCAAAGTGTAGTTGCGTTATTTTCACAAAAAAACGCCTTATCCCAGCTGCTGATATAAAAATTGACGGAGTCTCCATCCCCTGCAACAATCAGGTAAAGTTTTTAGGACTAATTTTAGATTCAAAATTATCAGGAATTCCACACTTTGAGTACATCATGAAAAAAGCGGAGAAAGGGTTGAACATCCTCCGAGCTCTTTCGGGGACTTGGTGGGGGGCTCACCCTTACTCACAAAAACTGCTATATAACGCAATTGTTCGGAGTCATTTCGATTACGCATCCTTCCTCTTAGACCCTTGCAACAAATTAGCACTTGACAAACTGACGAAATTGCAGTCGAAGTGCCTTCGTGTGATTTTAGGAGCAATGAAATCGTCCCCTATAAACGCTCTTCAAGTTGAATGTGTGGAACCTCCTCTTTATCTGCGTAGACAGTATTTGAGCGATCGGTTCTACATTAAAGTCGCCCAAAACTCTTCCAACCCATTGCTAGTTAAATTAGAATCCCTTTCCCGTCTTATACCCTTTGCGGAATCGACTCAAAAAATTCCGTGTATTATTTTAAGTTTTCGAAAGTTTAATCGTCTTCCATGTCCTATAGAAAAATTTCATTTAAACCCCCTTTTTTTAAACAGCTTCGAATCGCTTATTTTCATACCTCCTGTTAAACTGGATTTTGGCATTGCCAAAGACTCCTGTTCCGCCCCTCAACAATTCAGAAGCATCATCTCGGCACACTGGCAAGGCTGGCACATAATGTATACTGATGCGTCTAAACTTAACGCTGGTGATTGTGTTGGTGCTGCTGTCTGGGTACCTGCATACAAAATTGTTCTCAGTTTTAAATGTCCTCCAACGACCTCAACTTTTACTGGTGAAGCTGTAGCTATTTTAGAATCTATCTTGTATGCCAAATCTCATTGCCTAAACAACACCCTAATATTTACCGATTCACTAAGCTGCCTTCAAGCCATATCAGCCAATCCTTTTAAAAGTAAAACTAAATTTCCCATTATTCTTAGAATCCGCGAGGAACTCTTTGACTGCAAACAAATAGGTCTTAACATCATCTTAACCTGGATCCCGAGCCATAATGGTATCCCTGGCAATGAAACCGCCGATTCCTGTGCCAAAAACGCTGTGTCAATGGGAGCACTGGATCATCACAAAATTTATTCACACGATGTTTCGTCCCTCCCTCGCATTCACTTGTTCAAGTCTTGGGATACACATTGGAACAATTCCAAACAAGTTGCTGGTAGATATTACGCGGAAATTCAAAATCATATACCCGTAAAACCTTGGTTTTTTAAATACCCTACCTTGCCGAAAAAAGTTGTTTCCATTATTTGCCGACTTCGAATGGGTCACTTATGTACCCCAGCGCACTTAGCGAAGTTGAAGATTAAAGACAACTCCTTATGTGAATGTGGCCTTGACGAAGGCACTGCGGACCATATTTTTTTCAACTGTCCTTCTATTGGTTCGTCTCTTTTCGATTTTCTACCCAAAAAAATTCCCCGTCCTACTAACATTACATGTATTTTGTGTTCTATTAATTACCCTGTTTTAAATTCTTTATCTAAATTCATACTGTCAAAAAAAATCAGCCTGTGATCCGCTATCTTTTTTTCACTGATCATTCTTTCATCCACCTTCAAATGTATATTTTAATCTCCTCTTGTAAAGGCTCTGTTTGTTTGTTAAAATATTTGTTTTGTGATGTTGTAGATTGTGTTGTTTTAATTTGTGCTGTCTTTTTTTTTAGGATAATCTGCTTAGTGCAAATGTTATTAAAACTCTCCATAAAATCCGTGTAAAAACTACTCACGTGACATTGGCGGAATTTAGTGTAAACACCAAACCATTCTACACTAATTTGTCGCCAAAAAAAGAAAAGAAGAAGAAGAAGATAACCAATATAATATCGGAAGGTCTTTGGACCAACGGTACGGCCGTGTGTGAATCCACCCCGGAAAAAAAAATTGACGGCACAGATTATATTGGATTTACGGATACCCCATCCGTAAATCCAATATAATCTGTGCCGTCAATTTTTTTTTAAAAGTCAAAATTTGACAAGTGAAACTTAGGGTAGTTAGGGTTGGGGATTTGCAAATGTTAGAGGAATAATCGATATGTAAATATTACATATTATTCGAAATAGCGCAGTATCTGTCGAATGGGGCCGTTCGGTAAAAGTTAATCCTAGATGTCGTTGTTGTGAAATAGGCCCTGACATAATATCACAAGCTTTGGAATATTCAACGTATTATTTATTAAATGAAAACTTAAGTGTTTAGTTAATAAAGTCATATATTTACGATGGTAAAAGGTTAATCTGAAGAACAAATATTGAGAAATCATTGTATTAATATTCAAGTTTTTGTTCAATCACTTCTACAACATTTCGTGGCTCCAAACACTCGTTGTGTGGTCATTTTGACGATGAACAGCCCCATTAATTGAATTGATTTACTAAATAAAATACATTTTAATCCTTTTTACAAAAACTATTCTGATTATATTATTTCGTTAAGTTGGACGGATAAAACGCAACAGGGTTTGAAAGGAAAAGAGTATCTCTTCCTACCGACCGAGACAGTGTGGTGAAAAGAATAATCGAATCAACGACGAGTTCGATTATCGATTAAATCTGAAACACCACATCTGCATCATCTTCTCCGCCGAACTTCAGCTCGCTAAACGTCACACACATTCGTTTGCCATTGCATTGTGATGTGAATCTGAAAATAATTTAGAGTTTTTAATTTAACGCTACCTGCCAGGCGTGTGTGTAGGGCACAGATTAGTACGATATAGTGTAGAGTACGAATACAAAGTAGCCAGCTGTTTTGATCGAATCGAATTTTATTTTAAGGAAATCTTAAATTAAATATTAGTTACGACAGCAGCGAAATGATTTGCTAGTCATTTCCCAAATACTATTTTACTTATTGTTGTACAAAAGTTTTGTAATCTCCAAAATGAACGGTGGTAAACTTTTACTAAGTGCAAACCGATGCGTGTCTGGAAAGCTGCTGCCGTTGTACAGGTGAGTAATGAATGAAGGATACAATCAGGAGCCGATGAACCAGCGCCCTTGCGCCGTGGCGTGAGCCCAAATGCCCTTTTGACGCTCGCCTTGGACTTTGTCCCACAACCTTGATAATGGTTGAGTTCTATTCCATTACAACACATGATCAAACAATAATAACATTTATTAGCATTTGTTGTGGGCCAATTAAGTTTGACCAGACAAAAACTTTATATATTTTTGTTTATAGTTGTGATAATGTAACATCAAGATAAGCCTTTAAAAATGTATAACCTTATTAAAGTATTTTTCCAAGTTATAGTTCTCTCTAATGGGCTTAGCATTAAAACTTGCAGAATTTTCAATGAAAGAAAATATTTTTTATGGCAATAATAGATAATTTAGTTATGATTTCTAAGGTTGAGTGGTTATGTAGTCCCCATTCTACTTTACACACCCATTATCCTATGGATCATAAATGAATTTTAATTTAGTAGTAGCACTACAAAAATTATGCAACTGAAATTAAATTCCACAATTTTTGGCAAAGGCTAAATCTGCAGCTGCAGCATCACAAAGCATGGTATTAAAAATGTGTATAGTAAAACTTTCTTCAAGTGGGTAAAATCTAACATCAAACAGCTATTTATATTAGTACTGGTGAAGTTTTAGTTTTTCATTTGCTTTCCCTATTTCAAGTTAATAACATTGAGTTTTTAATTGATGTTTTGTGGTAATTGCATAACCAAACCAAAGTAATAATAATAAAATATATGGATAAAAAGTTTTTTTAATAGAAAGTAGACTGAAAGCTTGAACATCTCACAATGTCTCGAATCAGTAACAAATCAATGTTCCCTGATGTGTCAGTGTACGCGGCGCGGCTTCCAAGGCGAAGACGGCAGCGCGGCCGGCGGCGCGCGAGAGCGGCTCGTTCACGCTGAACCTGTTCCGCGGCCGCTTCGAGACCGCGCAGGTGTTTCCCTACCCCGACCCGCTGTCGGACGACCAGCGCCAGACCCTGCAGGAGTTAGTGCCACCTGTCGAAAAGTTCTTCCAGGAGGTAACAAAAAAATATTCCATTTGATTCCCTTGGTTCAAACTAGACAACCATGCAGTTGTTGTCCTGTACATTGTTTTTAGAAACAAAAAATTTGTGAAATGCCAAGATTCCTGTTTTATCTCAAAAAAATGGTTGCCTGTAAAGTCGGTTTTAATTTCGGGTCGGGTTTAATTTTTAATTTAAGACGTTGTCACGTCAAAACATATAATTATCCTCTTGTTTGACCAAATAATTATCGAAAAGAATACTCATAAAAGATTTTATTTAACTATCCTTATACTAGTAATAGTACAGGTCTACTGAACCAAATTAGATAGTATGACCACTTAACAGATAATCACTATGGACTATCGTCAAACTTATTAATGTCTATCATCAGACTTATTAATTAATGTCTATTCTTAATAACTAAACCTATTAGATTGTTTAACTCGTCATCAATTAATATGCTGTGTTCAGGTGAATGACCCCGCGAAGAATGACGCGGACGCGCAGATCGAGGCGAACACGCTGTCGGGGCTGTGGGACCTCGGCGCCTTCGGGCTGCAGGTGCCCGGCGAGCTCGGCGGGCTCGGCCTCAACAACACGCAGTACGCACGACTAGTCGAGGTGACTACCCGCCAACACGCCCCTGATACCCTTCATTATCATCATATTAGCCGGTCGACGTTCACTGCCGACCATAGGTCTCCTGTTGGTCCCGGTCGTTAAGCCTGGTCAGAGACCCTCGGGCGGCTTAATAACATCTGACAGTATGGTTGGTCACTTACCTTACACACACCCTTCCACCAATCCGCATTGAGCCCGCGTGGTGGAGTATGGCTCGCACCACCTCATAGTTGAGGTGAGGCCTGTGCCCAGCAGTGGGATGTATATAGGCTGATGATGAATGATAGGTCTCCCCAGCCCCTAACCTCTAACTGCACCCATAAAAATAAGGTTACATTACAATTTTTATCAGTCAGCTGGATACAATTTCGTTGTGAAGAATCCAATAATAATTCTACATGGGAGCAGCAAGTATGGAATGCATGCATGCCATATCATGGTGAATCTTCCCTTTTTCGATAATACAAGCTTCATTATCAATTAGGGTCAATCAGTAAACGACATTGAAGTTCCACTCATTGATCATTGAATAACAAAACATTGGTGTTTCTAAAATAAGATGTTTGAATGTTTTTTTTAAATTTTGCCTGTACAACTACATGAATATTAATTTAGTGTTTTTTTTTTGTTATTGCTGCCTACGTACCATGAGTGATGTCGGTAGGTAATATGAAGGAATTTTACCTTTATTTTTATCATGATAGAATGACAGAGAAGAACTTGATAGAGGGGAAATGCAAATGACCCTAAATAGTGAACACAAAGGGGATGCTATTGCCAAATGGCTTCCTATGTCAATTTCAACCGGTACATATGTGGTTTAAGGATGGCGTGTCTAAGTTATACGCTCGTATGCCCTGCTAGGTGGTGGGCGCGCACGACCTGGGCGTGGGCATCACGCTGGGCGCGCACCAGTCGATCGGGTTCAAGGGCATCCTGCTGTTCGGCACGCCGGAGCAGAAGCAGCAGTACCTGACGCGCGTGACGGCCGGCGAGTACGCCGCCTTCGCGCTCACCGAGCCCTCCTCGGGCTCCGACGCCGGCTCCATCAAGTGAGTTTGCAGTTTCAAATGTAGCCATCCTTTCTTGTCACTCTTTCCAGCTTGACAATGCGCTGGATGGATTCGTAAATACGAAAGTACAGCCCCAGGCTACCACGTACCACCCGTAGTTGCCAAATAGGAAGTATGACAAGTGTATAAAATGCATAATGCTCTGACACAATCCTAGGCACTTGTTTGTTGCTCATTATTACGTAATAATGATTATGATCATGTAACTGCTCAATTGAAATTCATATTTGTAAATGAGATATGTGTTACATAATTATGAATTTAAATTAAGTTTCTACACTTTTAGCATTGACAATGTTAAGTTCTTTACAATGTGAAATTAAAACACACTTAAAGAAAAACGGACTGCCACAGGCGGGACTCGAACCCGCACCTCTAGCGAGCCGCGCGATTGCTCTACCAATTGAGCTACCGTGACACTTACTCATCGGTCCAAATTTCTTTAAGTGCTCCTTAGGCTGCAGCCAGCTATGATTCATGAATGTTTTGGTAAGATATCTACAACATCCGAAAGAAACACCTTAACAGCTGTTTAACAATCGGTTAAGATGAATCGCTACTTTTTGAAGTTTCTATATTTTTAGCATTAACAATGATATGATATTAAATTAATGTTTACCACTGATTACAAATAATGTAACATTCGTGTGTGTGCGCGCAGGACGCGCGCGGTGCCGTCCGCGGACGGCGAGCACTTCGTCCTGAACGGCTCCAAGATCTGGATCAGCAACGGCGGCATCGCAGAGATCTTCACCGTGTTCGCGCAGACGCCCGTCGAGAAGGACGGCAAGACTGTTGACAAGGTGAGCAGAGCGACCACCGAACATTGTTCATCACCGTTTGTCCCAAGAACGCAACATGATGCTCAAGATGCATCTGTATGTTTACCCTGATTTGCTGGTTTGAACCATCACCATCTTGACTATAAGAGACAACTATTAACATAGTTACATGATGATGACTGCCTCGTTGGTGTAGTGGCAAAGTTTTCGCCTTACATCCGAGAGGTCCTGGGTTCGAAAGCCAGGTCGAGCCAAAATTGTTTCTGAGATTTTCTGCCATGTATTCTCATAAAAATCTCAAAAACACCTTGGATTCGGGAAGTAGACGGTGTTACACCCCTGTGCCTCGGTGCGCACGTTAAGCCGTTGGTCCTGCGCCTGATCTCTCTCCGGTCATGTCGGATTGCCGCCTCACCGAACTTTGAGAGTGATGGAACAGTGAGTGCACCTGTGTATTGCGCTAACACTTGTGCACTATAATATCTCGTGCGTAGTTGGCTGATCTCTGTTGAAATTGGCCGCCGTGGTCGAGATCGGCCAGGAGGACTCTTATTACATGATGCGTATCTAATTTGTATGTAGTCCTGGATGTGTGTGGTCTGAACAATCATCAATCAAAATCTCATTCGAACAGTATGAACACACAATTGCTAATATAGGTTAAAACTTATCACAAAGTATGTGAGATCGAAAATTCTAAACATATTACACAATTTTATTCTTGCTCTATTTTCAATATTTGTGACTAAAGAACTAATATGTAAGAGGCAATGGATGATATTATGTAAGCAGACTCTATTTGAAGATATAAGATTGTTGGAATGCACATACTTACATTGGATTTTCAACAGGTGTGCCAAATATCAGAATCGTATGTGTATATATATCCATGTATCTTAGATACCAATATGCGTTATACGTAACATGAAGGTTGATACGTTATAAAGTGTTCATGAAAGTCATCGTAAAAACACAAAATGAATAAAAAACAAATGCTAGTCTGATACGCATGTAGCAATGTAGGGCATCATATCGATGTTTTGTGATAAACATTATCTTATTTTCATTAAGATAGTTAATGTGTGTAATGAACTATGACTAAACAACTAATGGTATCATTAGACTAGACTAATTAACGTTTATCCGATGTAGTTCTTGAGATAAAGCCTGGTGGCAAACATAAAGTTTATTATAGGGTGAGATTGGTTCTATATCGGAAATGAAATAATTGAATGCTTTCCTTTGAGCATCGTGAATAAAGGTTTGACCTTCGCAAGTTGTAGGACAATGATATGAGCAAAATAAAAAATGCAGGTTTATAGTAAGTAGGTGTTGCCATGTCAATAATGAGAACATTAACAGCAACAAATATAACTTTATAAAAATGTTTTTGTATAATTCAACAGAATAATGTCTTGTGAACCAAATCCCCTGCCTGTGAATAAGATTAAGCCTAAAGTTTGTCTGGAAGGGATCGCTCTTAGCGAAATTGGGATGATGACACCTATCTTAAATATTGTCAAGAACATGGTGTTCAAAAAACATAGCCCCTATGAAGTTAATACAACCAATATAGCTGTAGAAACCAATTTTTAAACACACAAAACGCAATAAATATTCGGTCAATTGACTCCGATTTCTGACACATGACCGTGACGTCACAATCATTTTTTACTATACGAAATCTATGGAGACAGACCGTTTTGACAGATAATAAAAAGTATGTCAACGATTGGTGGTGTCGTCTAGCCAATTGTACATCTTTTATGTATTTTAATTGGTGATTGGTTAAATGAAGATTTATCTATCTTTGTGGTGTGTTGTTCAGGTGACGGCTTTCATCGTGGAGCGGTCGTTCGGCGGCGTGTCGTCGGGCCCGCCCGAGAACAAGATGGGCATCAAGTGCTCCAACACCGCCGAGGTGTACTTCGAGGACGTCAAGGTGCCCAAGCGCTGCGTGCTCGGCGGACTCGGCAACGGGTTCAAGGTGTGTTACATACTTAGTTTTTCTTTGTAGTCATCAATTCCTATTTTTGGGATCAATCAATATTCAAAATTTTACAATTGTATTTTATCGTGACCACTGATCCTAGGTTTAGGTTAAGGTTTAAAGATTCTTTATTTCTCAAGGAAGACTTGTCACTTACATGAGAAAAAATATAAAACGAAAATGAAAAAAGTTTATTTCAATACATTTACATGCAATATTTAAATTTAACATTAAACAAATGAGATTAATAAAGTTTACGTGTGTGTGTGTGTGTAAAATAAAAGTAAGTATGCATTTTCGTTATACATCGTTCGCGTCGATCCAAGCTAGTACGTTACACTAGTTATAATAAATGTTAGTTATAACCAGTGATCGGAATAGGGTGAGTATATTTACCTACAGTTTGTCGAACAGAGACGGAAATCGGAGACTTCCTTACGACTAAAAATTTTTTACCGGTAAATTTACCGGAACTTTGATATGAAAGTTTTTAATAGCTAAATGCTTCAATAAATCTTAATTAATGTTAGATAAAAATAAAATAACGCATATTATAAAAAAAAAAATATTAAAAAAAAAATTTGTTTGAACATTTCAATATAACATATAACATGAATATAATATATTAATGACTTTCTTATCCTAAAACATAATTATTTTAAAGTATAAATAAATATAAAGTTTTAAATATTACACCTTTTTACCAACACAGCGGATTTATACAAAATGTAATTCAATACTTAATAAAACGCGATTACTATAAAAAAATTTACTGGTAAATATGCTGAAACCTTAATGTGTAAATCTTTATATCGCATTTTTAAACATTCTTGTTTGGTTCATTTTACACATCCTTTTTCAAATTAATTAAAAATGCACATGCATTATTTTTCAGGTAACGATTTTGACAATTATTTTAAACTTTTTTGTTCATTTTGACTAATTTTTGCTTGTGGTTCCGTCCGCGTGACTGTCAATCAAGGCGTAACTCTCAAAAGATGTATTTCTCGATTATGCATCGACTTTTGTTGATGCCTTGGTCCTACCGATCTTTTACTATGAAATATCCAACACGAATTTTTCATTTCGATCTATTAGTTTTAGTTAAGGATCTTGAAGCAAACAAGCAAAGTCTTCAACTTTATAGTATAAATATATAGACATGCATATATTTGCTAATTTTTTATTATACTGAATAGTGACAGTACCGCGGTAAAGGGGAGGCTTTTGCGGGGGGTAATCAGGTGAAAGGTATACCTGTTTACCCCGCGCTCGCGCACACTCCTTCCCACCCCCTGTCACTCGTCCCTTGGCTTTTGTCTTGTGCACGCGTATTTCTGTTTTCTGTTCTTGGAGTTTAATTATTTTTGACCTGGCTTTGTTTTGGTATTCCGATTAAACTTTATATTTATTTATACTTTAAAATAATTATGTTTTAGGATAAGAAAGTCATTAATATATTATATTCATGTTATATGTTATATTGAAATGTTCAAACAATTTTTTTTTTAATAATTTTTTTTTATAATATGCGTTATTTTATTTTTATCTAACATTAATTAAGATTTATTGAAGCATTTAGCTATTAAAAAGTTGCATATCAAAGTTCTGGTAAATTTACCGGTAAAAAAATTTTAGTCGTAAGGAAGTCTCCGATTTCCGTCTCTGTTCGTCAAACTGTAGGTAAATATACTCACCCTATTCCGATCACTGGTTATAACAAACAAAAACATTAATAACAAAAAATTAATAAAATGAAAACAAACCATTTTAACACCTCTAAAGTTTAGCTTTAAATGCATTCATCGAGTCGACATTTTTTAATTCTGTAGGTAGTTTGTTAATCAGCTGTGCTCCTTCAAATGTTAACATGCGAATTACGGAATTGGGCCGTCGGGTAGGATTTTTAAAAAACTATACAATTTAGTTTAACTTATTTATTTAAATTAATTACAATATAACTATTCTAATTTGATCCCGATTGATCTGGTCTTAACTAACGTCCTGTCGCTTCCGCGATTGAAGCAAAAAGGCTCACGAAAACTGTCCCAAAGTTCCAATGTGAACGAGAACTGCTAACCATGCACTTTCGGAATTATTGCCTAATCTTTAACACCTGCACTTGCACAACACATATACACTGGTGACGCATAGCAGTGATGTAGACGAGGCTTGCACTCGTAACACCTCCCCTCTCAGATGAGCAACTATTTGCGAAGGTTGAGAGCAAAAGTTGCGGCTCTTTTATCTTCAAAGCACGTTGTAGAAGCCATTTCTATGTCTTGAGTTTGTGAAGATGTAGTTTCATTTCGATTTGTTCGGCGTTTCAGGTAATAAGTTAGACTAATGAGTGCAAGTGCACTTAACAGTATGATGACGTAGGTAGGTATCGTGGTGTGATACAGGCTGGATGAGTCAACGGTGCTGATTTGAACAGGTGTTTCCATGACTAATTGATGTTGAATATTGTGCAATTGGTTCAAATCAATTGTTGTGAAATTGTAATGAGGCATTTGATTCTTCGAATTAGCTGACAGTGGGATTGAATGTGGGAATGTCATTATTTCGACAGCTTGACCTCGAAGTTTGTCATCGGTGTTAACAATTGTGAATTCAGGTGTTCGAATGCTGCAATTTCGTGGAATCGTTGCTAAGTAGCTTCCCTTTAGCAGATGATATTTTTCTCGTGCGCATGATATTCGTACTTTGATTTCTCTGGGTAAAGATATGATATAATGTTGGCTATCGAGTTCCAGTAGTGCATCCTTCAGGAGCGAGATAAGTGTGGGATGGCAGTCTCCAGTCTCTTGATGATAGATGACATTGAAGATACAGTCACTCCGTGTTCGTATTTGATGGCTAAGCTGCTGCTTGCAGACGTACCAGGTGTCGATCTTCGGGCATTCAGCCTCCATGTACGCAAATTCCTGGGAATTGGATGCCATAAAAGGAAATGGTGGTAGGATAATTTCGGATTTTTTATTAGGGACAGGACAAAGTCTATATAGATCGTATGTTTCTAACGACATTATAGGAAATTTAAGGACGATAACAATTTTCCTATCAATAAAATATGAACCTAAGGTAATTAAATCATAATAGTACCTAATATCTATGTTTAGTAATGAGCCAGGGTTGTATATAGTTTTTAGCTGGCTCAGCATTTTAGTTAAATCAGTGATTGATAAAATAGAATGGTGCATTACGTTAGTACGACTAAAAGCTATTATATTACTTAATCTACGAATTTCAAAAGAAAGTTCCTGAATGTTTTCAGTAATGATACTGAATAATTGCGAAATTTGAGCATATTGAAACATCTGTTCCTTGCTTATTGCAGATGCGTTGCTAATCGAAATTATAGCCTTTTCTAGTTTTCTTTGATTAAAAGTTAGATTATTTAAAATATGAGTTTGTTGGAGAGTCATTTCCTTATATAAACTAATATGCTTATTGAAACTAGCAGAAAGCTCCAAGTCATTGTTTTGCAATATTTTAAGGGCATTTTCGAATTCCAGAGCATCCTCGTTATCTAGATTTCCGGATATGCTCTTAATAAATGTTCCCAGTGGGTTAAAAAGTCCTCTTTTAACTCTTTTAGGTTCAAACGTTTCTAGCTCTAATGAGGTTTTATTGAGTTTAGCGAACAAATGTAATATTTGATGTTAAAATAGAAAAAAATCTCGATTGTTTAGTTTACTAGATAAGTCAGTTAATTGGGTTTGCAATAGGCCAATTTGTTGATTGATTTTGTCAAGGTTAATTTCTTGAAGAAAAGTGTGGTAATGGGATATGATTTTTGTTAAGCCAAGTTTAAATGGGAGAATTCCAGGTCCGTCAGAAAGGTCGTCAAGTCGGATCGAGTTTAGCGTCAGTGGTTCTGCAAGTGCTCGGTCCAGGTCCGTTACGAGGAGCAGAATCCTGTAACAATTTAGTGTTTTTATTTTTCTTATCCTGTTTCAGGCGAGTCTTGGCCACTGGGCCTCGTTTTTTTGATGTATAAATATGGATAGGTAAATTGGCTATTACTTTATCTTGAGTGCAACGTGGTGCAGTTTTTTGTCTATTAGCTGCGGGGTTTTTAACGTAAACAATTTGATCTTGGCTATACTGAGTTTCAGGTTCGCGATCTAAGTTACGCCGCTCCAATATCGCTGTGCGCTCAGCGTAAGATGAGTCATGTATGATATCGTAAACTGTGTCCATTTTACTACGGTGTTCTTGCAAATACTGTTGTAAAAGACGTTCCGATAAATCTATGTCAGTCGGGTCTCTAGGGTCAAAATGTCCAGATATGAGGTCAAATGGTCGGCATTTTGTGAGGCTATGGATAGAGCTGTTATATGCAATTATTGCATATGGTATCAAGTTTTGAACGGGTTCATTCTTGTGTTGTAATTTTAACAGCCGAATATGTTCGAAAAGGGTACTGTGGAAACGTTCCACCATGCCATTTTCATTAGGGGCATGCGCAGCTATTTTATGATGATGCACTTTATGTAATTTTAAAAACTCGCTAACTACTTGGTTCACAAATTCTGTACCTTGATCTGTTACCAGACAAATTGGGAATCCGTGATGAGTAGAAAATGTTAAGAGTGCTTTAACTATATTTGGGGCAGTGCAATCTGGTAGTCGGTATACTTGAGCGTACTTTGAAAAGGAGTCGATAATCGTGAGATATTTATCCAGTTCTATCGTAAGTACGTAAAGTAAAGGGTCTAAACTATTGCAAGCAACTCTTTTTCAATTGTTGAGTAGTTTAGTTCACTATCATTTAAAGTTCTGGATGCGTAAGCAACTGGTCTGTCTGAACCTATGGAACCCTGCGATAAAACGGCTCCTAGGGCAACGTTTGAGGCGTCTGTAGTCAAGATAAAGTCCTTGGAGAGGTCTGGGTATTGGAGTATTGGGTCATTTATGAGTAAGGTCTTGCAATGTTCAAAGCAACGGACATATTCGGGGGTCAGTGTAATTTTGGAACCTTTTTTAAGACATGCTGTAAGGGGTTTAGTTAAACGGGCGAAATCAGGAATGAAACGTCGGTAATACCCTATGAGTCCTAAAAATCCTTTTATTTGCTTAGTCGTTTTGGGGATGGGGTATTTTAAAATGGCTGCTATCTTGTCGGGGTTGGGTTTAACGCCTTGGGGTGTAATTATGTGTCCTAAGTACGCAGTTTCATGTCTCAAAAATTCGGACTTGTCCAGTTGAACTTTGAAATTAGAGTCACGGAGCCTATCAAAGATTTTACGAAGGTTTATCATATGTTCCTGAAGGCTTGTCGAAAATACTAAAATATCATCTTGATAAACGACACAAATGACGTTCTGTAAGCCTCTTAGCACGTTGTCCATGACGCGCTGGAATGTAGATGGACTATTTTTAAGGCCCATAGGCATTCGAAGGAATTCGAAGTGCCCATTGCCGTCTGCAACACTGAAACCTGTTTTGTGAATATCGTCCTGGTGCATTTCAACCTGGTAAAATCCACTCGCCAGATCAAGGGTGGTAAAATATTGGCACTTGCCTAGCTTGTCTAGGATGTCATTCAAGTTGGGAATGGGATATTTATCGTCTACAGTTTTTTCATTGAGTTTTCTGAAGTCGACTACAAGTCTCCATTTGACTTTGCCGGAGGCATCCGCTTTTTTAGGGACTATCCAAATAGGAGCACTCCAGGCTGAAGTTGAAGGTCTTATAATACCTTGTTCGAGCATTTTTTTAATTTGTGACTGGACTTCTTGCCTGTGTACGAAGGGGTATCTATATGTTTTACTATGAACGGGAATTTCGTCTGTCGTAGTGATTCGGTGCTTAATTTTGTTCGTAAATGTCAGGGGTTCGTCCTCAAGATAAAATATGTCAGAATATTGTCTACACAATGAAAGTAAATTAGCTTTTTCCTCAGGGTTCAAATGATCAGTTCGCAAGCGCGACGAAACTTCTCGGAAACGCTCGTTATCAAAGTCATGAGTCATATCAAGTAAGTCAGTCTGTTCATTAAATACGTGCACCTGTAATGGTTCGGTTAAAGTAAAAATGATATCATTTTGGGAGGGATTTAAGATTTCTATGTAGGCTTGACCATTTTGGGCGGCTGACAAACAGTCCGTGATGTAACAATTGCATATCATTTGGGATTCTATGGAAATATCGCCTTGAAAAATAGAAGTTGGAACTTTAACAAGTTGGGTTGATTGGGCGGGAATTATTGTCTCACATGAATTAACTATGCCAGATTTGTACATTAAAATGGGGTTTTCTGCGTGCCGCGTTCGTAATACACGATCACTCAGGTCAATTTTAAATTGCCATTTTTCTAGGAGATCTAGGCCAATAAGGCCATCGAAATATTCATGAAATCTGTATACATATAGCTTTATGGGGGTTTGGTCGTTGAATTCGGGAAAACAGGGAATAGTCACGGAATAATTATTTTGGGTTGTCGCATGTATGTTAGTGACAATAAAGGGGTCATATTTCAGCTCATAGTGCGAAAAAAATTTTTCCACCGCTTCAGGGCTTACAAAAGATTTGTTTGCTCCAGTATCTATTAGAAACTTTAAAGGGGGGTTGTTTATTTGGATAAATGGCAACTGCCTTTGATCTTGGACGTTTAATTCTATGTTGGGGATGTTTGATCCGAAGCCTGGAGAAAATTTTCCTGTTCGGAATAATCTGTCTGTTCAGTTATTTCTTCAGTCTGACAGTAATTTTCAGGGTCAGTCATGTAAGCTTGTTGATAATAGTCAAGGTCAGTGAAGTCGTTGTAATAATTTTCAGGGTCAAGACATTCATTAACGTTAATCTGCGGGTTAGTATTTTGCTGAGAAGGTGGTAGTACGCGGGCAACTGGGTGACTAACACCACTCATGGGCGTAGGAAAATTCCTGAAATTATGAGGATTTCCTCGAGGAGGAATTCTGAAACCGGTAGTCATATTGGAACGTGGTAAGGCTCTCATCATTTGTTGAGTCCTAGTAGGTCCTTGCTGATTTTGGAAGTTATGAGGCGCGGTAGGCCTGAAATTATTAGTGGGAAAGTTGATATTATGTGGTACAAAATTATTTGGAAAATTGCTTTGTTGCATCGTTGGGAAATTATAAGGCCTAAATTGTCTGAAAGGCACCGGGAAATTAAACTGTCTCGAAGAAATCGGTGATTCATGCTGTGAATTTAAAGGTGAGTAACTGAACGGGTTATAATTAGAAGATTTCTTGGAATTCGGCGGGGTCCCGACTTTACTTTGCAAATATAAAACATTTAATTCTTCCTGGGCAAATTCCAGGGCTTTTTCTAATGATTCGGGACGCATGCACCGAACACGTGAGCCTAAGGGCTCGGCAAGACCTCGAGTGTAAGTTTGAAGGGCTAGTTTTTTATAAAGAGTACGTTTAGCCTCTACCGTAGTTGAAATAGTATCGTGCAACTCTACATAGGTCATAATAACGCTTAATAGGTTTTGAACGCGTTCGTAAAATACTTGGGGTGTGTCTGAGCCTTGAGTTAATGTGGACATATCTGTATACAGGGCGGATTCGTCTCTGTGATCCGAAAAGCTGTTAATAAGAGCATTTCTAATACCATTCCAGTCCTGGGGAATACCATTTGTAGCTAAAGTTTTAGCTGCATGTCCGGTGATTTTATTTAAAATACCGTTAAGTAAAGCAGAATTATTTAATTCATTGCCCGGGGCTGGATTGATGTAAGTTAAAATAAGCTTGTCACAAATATCTAAAAATCTGATTAAAACGTTAGAATTTCCATCAAACTCTGGTACCAATCTTAAGGCTTTCCAGATTTTATCCGTCATGTCTACTGGCACAACGACAGCTGCTGGCTGTTGGTTTTCCATTTCTTCTTCTTCTATATTTTCTAAGCTAGATAAATCAATATCGCGATGAAATCGATTGTCTCTCGAAGTAGGTCGGATATTGCGCCGCTGATTCGGCCCAATACCTCTATCTTTCCTTGGAAAGAAAATTTTTAAAACTAATAATAACTATTATTAAAAAAAACTACCTAACGCTATGCCCTATGGGAGTCAGGAAAGGGGCCACTGGCAACCAATAGGAATGCGTAACTAGCAATATAATATAACTCACAGGAGCAGGCCGCTTAGCATACTGGATTGACGCTGGTGCTGCCACTGATACTGCTGCAGGTTGTGGTGGGCCATCAATTTTTGGATGAACGCCGTTGAGTGAAGACGATTCTTCTTTACCATCCGACGACCGCTTCGCGTAGATTCTTAGGGATAGTCGACGCGCCGACGAAACGACTATCAGGCGGATCGAAGTGTGATAACACGCACTGACGCGACTATCCTACCGACTGCGCCAATTACGGAATTGGGCCGTCGGGTAGGATTTTTAAAAAACTATACAATTTAGTTTAACTTATTTATTTAAATTAATTACAATATAACTATTCTAATTTGATCCCGATTGATCTGGTCTTAACTAACGTCCTGTCGCTTCCGCGATTGAAGCAAAAAGGCTCACGAAAACTGTCCCAAAGTTCCAATGTGAACGAGAACTGCTAACCATGCACTTTCGGAATTATTGCCTAATCTTTAACACCTGCACTTGCACAACACATATACACTGGTGACGCATAGCAGTGATGTAGACGAGGCTTGCACTCGTAACATGCGCTTGCGATCATTTGTACGCACTTTAGGTAAAACCAAGCAACTCGCTCGAAAACGTGTCGCGCGCTTAGGATGGTTTTATTCAATATTTTACAGATAAACAAACAAGAAAAATAAATAAATAAATAAATATTTCACAAAAATTGTTGTCTAATATTCATTAGGTGAGTTTCAGTATAAATTTTTGGAGTGGATGTGCGGTATGGGTAATGATGACTAATGAAAAGATTTGATTTTATTTCATTTTATAATGTTTAGAGTTTCGAAATTTTTGTTTTAGGTGCTTTGCCCTAAATTTCTATAAGGTAAATTAAACGAGACTTTACAAGTGAGTTATAATGTCATATCTTGCTTTACGTGGTATGCAGCGAACTATTAATATTATAGCAAATGTCAATAAATGAAATGAAATTAAAGTCTTATTTTAATATGATTTATATGTACGTTTTAAGTCAGCAAGTTATCTAGGTAAAGACCTAGATATTTCTCATTGGTCTTTTCGCGTATAGGTATTTAGATGGCTTCTTTTTGGCTCTAAAAAAATATAAGAAGAAATATAAAAAATAATATAAGAAGTCTTGGTTGAGTTGACCGTTAAAAGATTTTGTTGTAACCAGGTAGTGAGTTGTCAAGGTCCTGTTCGGCAAGCGACACTACGACGACTTATTGATGATCCAAAGTAAAACAGGCAGGTGTCATCGGCGTATAATGTGATATGGCCATTAAATCCTATTTCAGCGATATTATTCGTCACAACTACTTACCTTATGATCTCATGAGGACCATAGTGATACCTGTAATAAAAAATAGGACCGGCCTCTGACAGAAACAATTACCGGCCAATTTCTCTAGCCACTATTCTGGCGAAAGTGTTGGACAGTGTGCTTAACAAGCATCTGGCCAAAGAAGTCAGTCTGCATGACGCCCAGTTTGGCTTTCGGTCTGGTCTATCGACTGAGTCAGCAGTACTATGCCTTAGGCACACTGTCTGATACTACACGGACAGGAACACGCTAGTTTACGCATGTTTCTTGGATCTGTCAAAGGCATTTGATTTGGTCTCATATGATCTTTTATGGAAAAAACTGCTCAGTAACACGAATCTGCCTGTGGAAAAAAACTGCTCAGTAACACGAATCTGCCTGTGGAACTGATTGGACTATTCAAGTACTGGTACGCCAACCAGACCAATGTGGTTCGGTGGGCGGGTCAGTGCTCGGAGGTCTATAAGATGAAATGCGGTGTGAGACAGGGCGGGTTAACTTCACCCACACTTTTTAATATTTATGTAAATGGGTTGATTGAGGAGCTCAGTAGTGCGGGGGTGGGGTGTTCAGTTGATGGACACTTCCAATGTGGTTCGGTGGGCGGGTCAGTGCTCGGAGGTCTATAAGATGAAATGCGGTGTGAGACAGGGCTGGTTAACTTCACCCACACTTTTTAATATTTATGTAAATGGGTTGATTGAGGAGCTCAGTAGTGCGGGGGTAGGGTGTTCAGTTGATGGACACTTTGTCAATAACATCAGCTAAGCTGACGATATGGTGCTGCTGCGCCCCTCAGTCAACGCATTAAAGACGTTACTGTCTATTTGTGAAAGGTACGCTGTGGCCCATGGACTCAAATATAATGTGAAAAAGAGTGAGATACTGATTTTTAAATCTGGCTCCAAATCGTACATACTTCCGCCGATAGCCCTTGACGGTTCTCCTCTTCAAGTTGTTAAACAATTTAAATATTTGGGTCACTGGGTCACAGAGGACCTAAAAGACGACATGGATATGGAGAGGGAGCGCAGAGCACTGTCGGTGAGGGGTAATATGCTATCACGTAGGTTTGCATGCTGTTCTCGTGATGTAAAAGTTACTCTTTTTAAAACATATTGTAAAACTTTATACACGTGCAACCTGTGGAGCAGTTACACCAAAAAAGCCTTCAGTGCTCTGCGCATTCAATATAACAATGCGTTCAGGGGGATGTTGGGTCTGCCCTGGCGCTGCAGTGCCTCGGGAATGTTCGCCACATGGAACACAGATGGTTTTCACGCCGTCCTGCGAAAACGAGTGGCTTCCCTGTGGGAGCGAGTGTGGAACAGCACCAACACTCTCCTGAGGGCTATTGCAGAGAGGGTATACAGCCCTATCACCGCTCACTGGGCATCAATCCATTTTCGGTTCAATCCTAGCTTTAAGTTCTATTAGAGCTTGAAGCTGGGATTGGCTTCGGACTGTTTTTTTAAGTGTTTTATTTAATTTTATTTTATCTCTTAAGTTGGTCTTTAGGTTAAGAATGTATGGAAATTGTTTCATTCATTCATTATTTATGTAAGTTAAAAATAGTAAGGGTCCAAGTACAGAACCTTGAGGGACTCCATACTGGATTGGAAGGGCTTTGCTTTGGTATCCATCGATTTTCACAATTTGTTGGCGGTTTTTCAGGTAAGATGTGAACATTTTGTGAGCAACATCACCGATACCTATAATTGCTAGTTTCTTTAGTAGGATTTCATGACTGACGGTGTCAAAAGTTTTTTGTAGATCTATGAATACCCAAAGCTATATTTTTCTGGTATATTTTGTCGTATTTTAGAAATTAAGTCAATCGTTGCAGCTAGAGTGTTACTCTATGGTCGGAATCCAAACTGTCGGTCGCTAATGAAATTAATTGAATGTAGGTATGTCTCAAGACGTTCATAAAGTATTTTTTCTATTATCTTTGATTGGTTTATCTTTGTCTTTACCCCAGATTTGTATATCGAAGTCACTTTAGCAAGTTTTATCGAGTCCGGGAAGTGGTCCTTGGCTAATAAAACATTGATACATTCCATCAATCTTTCCACTATGAGGCTTTTTACGCATTTAAACTCACACCATCATTACACATCCGTAGCGTAGCCCAGGCCACGACATCATCCAATCCGGAGCTCGAATTAGGATCAAGATTTTCAATAATTTTGTTAATTTCATTGCTAGTGCGAGGTTCAAATGTTAAGAAACATTTCAAAACTGTTGGGATTACGGTTGAATTGATGTTAACAGGTTTTTGATATCTTCTACAAAATTTGGACACACGTCTATGATGTGAAATCGTGTTCACAAACGAAACGAGTGTGCGGTATTAGTAGCAAGCTCGCGCCCGCGCATTCCTGTGTGAACAAGCACTATCCTTAGTGGTTATGTTGTTATGGTCCTGCGAGCTCGCGAAGGAAGGTGAATATAGGTTCGGGCTAGTGATATACCGGCACGTTGTGTGTGTGCAGGTGGCGATGAACATCCTGAACAACGGGCGGTTCGGCATGGCGGCGGCGCTGGCGGGCACGCAGCGCGCCGCCCTCGCGCGCGCAGCCGAGCACGCCGCCACGCGCACGCAGTTCGGCAAGCGCCTCGTCGAGTTCGGCACCATACAGGTACGTGCCGGGCTGCAGGGGGGCTCCCGCAGCGCGCCGAGCACGCCGCCACGCGCACGCAGTTCGGCAAGCGCCTCGTCGAGTTCGGCACCATACAGGTACGTGCCGGGCTGCAGGGGGGCTCCCGCAGCGCGCCGAGCACGCCGCCACGCGCACGCAGTTCGGCAAGCGCCTCGTCGAGTTCGGCACCATACAGGTACGTGCCGGGCTGCAGGGGGGCTCCCGCAGCGCGCCGAGCACGCCGCCACGCGCACGCAGTTCGGCAAGCGCCTCGTCGAGTTCGGCACCATACAGGTACGTGCCGGGCTGCAGGGGGGCTCCCGCAGCGCGCCGAGCACGCCGCCACGCGCACGCAGTTCGGCAAGCGCCTCGTCGAGTTCGGCACCATACAGGTACGTGCCGGGCTGCAGGGGGGCTCCCGCAGCGCGCCGAGCACGCCGCCACGCGCACGCAGTTCGGCAAGCGCCTCGTCGAGTTCGGCACCATACAGGTACGTGCCGGGCTGCAGGGGGGCTCCCGCAGCGCGCCGAGCACGCCGCCACGCGCACGCAGTTCGGCAAGCGCCTCGTCGAGTTCGGCACCATACAGGTACGTGCCGGGCTGCAGGGGGGCTCCCGCAGCGCGCCGAGCACGCCGCCACGCGCACGCAGTTCGGCAAGCGCCTCGTCGAGTTCGGCACCATACAGGTACGTGCCGGGCTGCAGGGGGGCTCCCGCAGCGCGCCGAGCACGCCGCCACGCGCACGCAGTTCGGCAAGCGCCTCGTCGAGTTCGGCACCATACAGGTACGTGCCGGGCTGCAGGGGGGCTCCCGCAGCGCGCCGAGCACGCCGCCACGCGCACGCAGTTCGGCAAGCGCCTCGTCGAGTTCGGCACCATACAGGTACGTGCCGGGCTGCAGGGGGGCTCCCGCAGCGCGCCGAGCACGCCGCCACGCGCACGCAGTTCGGCAAGCGCCTCGTCGAGTTCGGCACCATACAGGTACGTGCCGGGCTGCAGGGGGGCTCCCGCAGCGCGCCGAGCACGCCGCCACGCGCACGCAGTTCGGCAAGCGCCTCGTCGAGTTCGGCACCATACAGGTACGTGCCGGGCTGCAGGGGGGCTCCCGCAGCGCGCCGAGCACGCCGCCACGCGCACGCAGTTCGGCAAGCGCCTCGTCGAGTTCGGCACCATACAGGTACGTGCCGGGCTGCAGGGGGGCTCCCGCAGCGCGCCGAGCACGCCGCCACGCGCACGCAGTTCGGCAAGCGCCTCGTCGAGTTCGGCACCATACAGGTACGTGCCGGGCTGCAGGGGGGCTCCCGCAGCGCGCCGAGCACGCCGCCACGCGCACGCAGTTCGGCAAGCGCCTCGTCGAGTTCGGCACCATACAGGTACGTGCCGGGCTGCAGGGGGGCTCCCGCAGCGCGCCGAGCACGCCGCCACGCGCACGCAGTTCGGCAAGCGCCTCGTCGAGTTCGGCACCATACAGGTACGTGCCGGGCTGCAGGGGGGCTCCCGCAGCGCGCCGAGCACGCCGCCACGCGCACGCAGTTCGGCAAGCGCCTCGTCGAGTTCGGCACCATACAGGTACGTGCCGGGCTGCAGGGGGGCTCCCGCAGCGCGCCGAGCACGCCGCCACGCGCACGCAGTTCGGCAAGCGCCTCGTCGAGTTCGGCACCATACAGGTACGTGCCGGGCTGCAGGGGGGCTCCCGCAGCGCGCCGAGCACGCCGCCACGCGCACGCAGTTCGGCAAGCGCCTCGTCGAGTTCGGCACCATACAGGTACGTGCCGGGCTGCAGGGGGGCTCCCGCAGCGCGCCGAGCACGCCGCCACGCGCACGCAGTTCGGCAAGCGCCTCGTCGAGTTCGGCACCATACAGGTACGTGCCGGGCTGCAGGGGGGCTCCCGCAGCGCGCCGAGCACGCCGCCACGCGCACGCAGTTCGGCAAGCGCCTCGTCGAGTTCGGCACCATACAGGTACGTGCCGGGCTGCAGGATGGTAAGGACGAAACATAACTACGAAAAAAGATTACCGTGCGGAAGGAATTGCAAACAAATTGTAGAAAGGATAGCACATGTAGAAAACCACAAATCAATACACGCAAAAGTCCGCAAAACTTTGTTAGAAGTCGCGCCATGTAAAAAGAACGCTGGATGACAGGAGTTTGCACGGAAGCAGGCGTTCCTAGTCGTTTTCATAGAAGAGGACATGCGGCGCACGATTTATTTTTATTTTTTACAGTCAGTGAATAACGAAAATAAAACAGAATACAAAGCTAGACTGAAACTCTAAACATGTAAGCACAATTTGTTCTAGCTTTAATGAAATGTTAGAGGATTAAAACTTAAATGCCCGCTTCCTTAACCACACCACTATTTAAATCCATATATGTGACCGTTTGCGTTTTTTCATATGACGCGACCTAATTTTGATGTGCTGTCGTCTGATGAAACTTCGACCTTTTATTATTTTCTTATCATTTTATCCTTCTAGGTGTTCCACCCTCCCCCTTCCTGACTATCCCTGGCGTAGAGGCATAAGCATATTGTTATGTTTCTCCATGGAAAAGGCGATCGGCTAAAATATTAAAATGTGGTCCAGCTGAGAAGGTTATTTTTTGACACTTAGATTTTGTTTTGTTAGTTTTATAACTGTATTTATTTATAGCCTTTTTATGGTAGTATAGTGTTGTAGTTTCATTGATTACACTAGTAATATTAAATGACCGTATTTATTAAAGAAACACTAATTCTAAACTGTATAACGATCTTGTATTCCGCTCACTGGCAGCTTACTTATTTCTAAAAAAAAAATGAACAGAAGCACTTCTGTTGAGCGGTAAGCGAGATAGCATTGGGCCCAAGACTTGAGCCAACCTTCCGTGTTGAATGTCCAGGAGAAGCTGGCGCGCATGGCGATGCTGCAGTACACGACGGAGTCGCTCGCGTACATGGTGAGCGGCAACATGGACTCGGGCGCGCAGGACTACCACCTCGAGGCCGCCATCTCTAAGGTCGGTGCCAACACATCAGCATCATCATCACGCTCGCCTAGTCACTAGGCGAATATACATCTCCAAATAGTTTAACAGGCAGCTTTCATGCAGACCATATTCCCTTCACCTATAAGTTCAGAGGAATGTCTAGTCAGAAAAATATGTACTCATATAAGATATTGGGATGGTAATGTTATTCTGTATTTACGTCTTAAGTGTGAGTCAGATAATGAGATAGGTGACTATTGTTTTCTTTTAAAGATAATATATTCTTATCTTGTATATAAGTTAATGACCTACATTTTTTGTGCTTGGTGATCTTTGTACTTGTTTATGTATTTTCTGTTTAAACAAGTATTCTTATTCACCTTAGTTTATTATTCTGTATTTTCGGTGTGTTCCAAAGTAGTCATTTATGTATATAAGCTAAGGAACAGACACTCCCCGCTGTCTGTTCTTATGTTAGCTAACTCTTTTAAAGGACGGATCGGCTGCAGTTTTTTAAATAGATATGTATAATGATTCAGGAGCAAGGTTTATGTGTGCCGAATGCATAATTCAGTAGAGGTCCACAGATAGTCTTCGAGATTTCTAATGCGTTTAGTATCAGCTTTGCACACGTGCGAAGCCGGGGCGGGTCGCTAGTCGATAATAATCTGATATGTGTGTGTGTGCAGGTGTTCGCGTCGGACTCGGCGTGGACGGTGGTGGACGAGGCCATCCAGGTGCTGGGCGGCATGGGCTACATGAAGGCCACCGGGCTCGAGCGCGTGCTGCGCGACCTGCGCATCTTCCGCATCTTCGAGGGCACCAACGACATCCTGCGGCTCTTCGTCGCGCTCACTGGTCAGTATCTACGCACCGCCACTCGACACGTCCGCGATACCCTGATACAGACTTGCGATAACGCAAATTTCAGATCCGTAAACATCGAGGTCGGCGATAAGATATATCGGTCAAGGATAACGCAAACGCGACTTACCGCTCTAAGACGCATTCGTTTCGTTCGGCAGGTATCCAGTTCGCGGGCTCGCACCTGCAGGAGCTGCAGCGCGCGTTCAAGAACCCGACGGCGCACCTCGGGCTCATCTTCAGCGAGGCGGGGCGCCGCGCGTCGGCCGCCGTGGGGCTCGCGCGCGGGCCCGACCTCGCGCCGCACGTCGCGCCCGAGCTGCGGCCGCACGCCGACGAGCTCGCCAAGCTCGTCGCCGAGTACGGGCGCGTCGTGGAGGGCGTGCTCGTGGCGCACGGGCGCGGCGTCGTGGACCGCCAGTTCCAGCTCAACCGGCTCGCGGCCGCCGCCGTGGACGCGTACGCCACCGCGTGCGTGCTGTCGCGGGCCTCGCGCGCCGCGCGCCTCGGGCTGCCGGCCGCCGCGCACGAGGCGCGCCTCGCGGCCGCCTGGGCCGAGGAGGCCATCGGCCGCGCCCCGGGGCTGCTGGCCGCGGCCCGCGCGCCCAAGGACCTGCGCCACTACGACATGCTGGCGCAGCTCGGCACCGAGGTCGCCGCGCGCGGCGGCCAGCCCTCCGTCAACCCGCTCAACATATAGCGCGCCCGACCCTAGATCTGTACATATACCTAGCTAATGAGATCTTTATTTATTGACAATAGATTATTTTTACTATTCGTGATGACGTTTTATTTGACGACCTCTTACTTCATGCAACAACCTCACCACTAGAATCTGTTATTATAACGAACGCTTATTTTGCAAACATTGGCAAAGAGTAAGCAGAAAAAATATCCTACATTCCCAATTCTCACTCATTAAATTATAAAATATGCGAAGTAATTAAGACTATGAAACAAAACAGCTCTTCGGACGACATCCCAACTTCCTGTCTTAAGTTTGCCAGCAGTGTTATAGCTCCAATTATCACCCATCTAACAAATTTCTGTTTTGACCAAGGTATTTTCCCAGCGGCTCTCAAGCAGGCAGTGATAACACCTGTCTATAAAGATGGTAACAAAAGTAACCCTTGCAACTATAGACCGATCTCTGTTTTGACATCGTTGTCTAAACTCCTAGAAAAACTAATCAACGTGAGACGTAACAAAATTTATGTCAAAATTTAACATCATAGCGAAGAACCAATTTGGCTTTCAAAGTGGGCTTTCCACCGAAGACGCAGTGCAGGCACTAACATCTCTTATCACTCAAAAGGTAGACTCAGGAAATAAATGTTTAGCATTCGATACCGTCTCGGTGCCCATTTTACTAAAAAGGCTCGAAGAAATTGGAGTGAGGGACTTTTCTTAGATTATTCGAAGATTATCTTTCTAACAGGAAACAGCATGTTCGACTAGGTGACCACATTAGCAAAGATGCCACTGTTACTTACGAAGTTACTCAGGGTAGTGTGTTGGGTCCAACGCTTTTTCTAATCTACATCAATAATCTCTGTAACTTAGACATCTCCGATGGCAACGTGTTTTCCTATGCAGATGATTCTCTTGTATTGCTGCCATTGTATTCTCTGGTAAATCTTGGTTAGATGTAAAAACACTACAAAAAACAACTAACACTGACT
This sequence comes from Pyrausta despicata, assembly GCA_963921415.1. Taxonomy (NCBI): domain Eukaryota; kingdom Metazoa; phylum Arthropoda; class Insecta; order Lepidoptera; family Crambidae; genus Pyrausta; species Pyrausta despicata. Next base: position 18,810,112 of record OY992847.1, read on the forward strand.
ACAAAAAGAGTGTGAAAACTAATTTGGGTTTTTAAGTCTGCGCCACGTCGTAGTAAAGCGTTGATCACTCAAACCTACATTGCTTTGGCTCAGTCTGTGCTAACTTATTGTATATCAGTTTGGGGCTCAGCTATAATACTGTATATCTCGGTCTGGAGCGAGCTCAAAGGTCGTTATTAAAAGTAATGCCCTTAAAACCATATAGATACCCCACTGATGATAGTCGCTTACTTAAAAGGAGAAGAAAGGATAAAGTTGCTGTAGTTCCCTTGACAAGATCTGAGTTTGCTGGACAGCAGTACTGTCATCAGTCTGCAAGAATTTATAATAGGATAAATAAACTACTTTTCATTTATGTACCTTGTACTTACCCGAATGTAAGAAAATGGTTACAAAATGGCTTTATTCAATAAGTTACTCGGAAACCGAACTGTTATTTATTATTGCACGTTGCAGTATGTAACATCTTTAATTACTGGTTGTATACATATACGGTTATACACCATATATGTTTAATCGCATATTTATACTCTCCTCACTTACACACACGCGCACACACACACACACACACACACACATCACATCTCACCACACCACAGCACAGCACACCACACACACGCATGCACACAGTTTTATATTATCTAGTAGTAAGTTAAAAATATGTAAGTAACTGTTAAGAAGAGCGGTTCTTCCTAACACAGGCTGTGTTTTGTCTAAAAGGAAGCTCCCTATATATTTTGTACCTAGATTAAGTTAAGGAAATAAACTTTTTGTATTTGTAATTTTTTTTGACGACGAGTAGGTAGGATTACGTGAAAACACCGCTAGGTATATTCTTTATAAAATTGTATTTGGCAAAATTACAGTTCTATCTCTTAATCTAAATATATCACAACAGTTAGCACGCGTCTGTCACTTGTACTGATACATATTGTATCCCGCGACACTTCACTCACGCCGAGGCGGACACAGTATCACACGTCGATCTGCAACGAGACGTCCCAGGCCTTGGCGTTGACCTGCCGCAGCGTGGAGCGCAGCGCGGCGCCGGGCCCGAGCGCGAGCGTGAGCGGGAAGGGCTCGCCCCTCGGGCGCGCGTACAGCACGTGCAGCGTCTGCTCCCAGCGCACGGCGCGCGCCACGTGCTTGGCGAGCGTGCGGCGCACGTCGGCCGCGTCGCGGTACGCGTGCGCGTGCACGCACGACAGCACGCGCGCGCGCGGCGCCGCCACGTCGAGCGCGTGCAGCGCGTCGCGCACCGCGTCCGCCGCGCGCGCCATCAGCGGCGTGTGGAACGCGCCCTCCACGCGCACGCGCGCACACCGGCGCACGCCGAACTTAGAACCGTTCTGCTCGATGAACTTCAGAGCCTGTGGGTGATACAGTCTGCTGTAGTCAAAATACCTATCTTCAACGTCATATATCTTCATATTCTTTAAAGTACAACTGTCTTGAAAGGGTTGACATAACCTAGTTGACATACTCTGTTTTAATAGATTCTGTAGGTACTATAACTATTATTAAACAAAATGTACCTACTATAAAATTATCAATATGAAACTGGGTTAAGAACAAAATCAGTGGTACAGGTTAAACTACATCCTCAAAGCTGCAATTATTATACAGCACGACCTCACAGCTAATCCAATTCCTCTAAATCATTTCCACTTCAAAGATAAATGACTCATTAATTCTGTCATTTTTTACCTGTTACAACAACTTGATATGGCACACTTACCAGCTCGTCCCCCGCGACGACCTTGCACCCCGGGTACAGGTAGTTGGCGACCTGGCACACGGGCGCGTCGAGGCCCCGCTCCGCGGCGTGCTCGCGCGCGCGCAGCATGGCGTGCGGCAGGTTGGCGTCGGGCGCCAGCCACAGCGTCAGCATGCCGCCCGCGCGCTCCGCCGCCGCCGCGCGCATCGCCGCCGAACGGATCTCCACCAGGCGCAGGGCACCTACGAGGATATACGACAGTCGCGTGAACGCGAATTTTTGATGGGTCGCGAGAGGGAATGATTTCGGCATGTCGGTAGCCATCATTCGAACAAACATTTCTTAAAACGACGCAACAGACTAGCTACTCACAATTTTACAATTGCTCACAATTTAATGCTGAACTAGACATATGAACTACATGCTGGATGAAGGCAATTCCCTAGAAAAGCCTCATATGACAGTTGAATAAAACAGTTAAGAAGCCTTATTTAAACATGAAACAGTCAATATAATAAATAAAATTATTTTTATTTCTGTAAGTAGGCTAACAACTAGCACTTTTACACGTCCCAACATATAAATTTACCCTACCACCGCTTCGGGACAATTTGGGTCAGTGCTAAGAAGAAGCGGCGCAAGAAACTCAGTCACTATTTTCATTGCCTCTTTTCAAAATTTATTTACAATAATTGTAATTGTTTACATTTAAACATTTCCATATATCTTTGTCATTTATAAATCATCAATTTTATAATGAATTCACACTTTCATACATATCCTAATAGAGACATTTACTGTGCAATATCATTTTAATGTTGTGTTATTCATTTGGTGGTAAGGTCTAGTACTAGCAAGACGAATAACAGCTGAATTCATCACCTTCAAAAGTGAGTGCCCCGGCATAGACGAGCGCGGTGATCTCCCCGAGCGAGAAGCCGGCGAGCGCGCGCACGCGCTGCAGCGCGGCCGGCCGCTCGTCGCGCGCGCGCTCCAGCGCCGCCAGCGACGTCACCAGCACCGCGGTCTGGCAGCGCGCGTCCAGCTCCGCCGCCGGACCCTCCGTGCACAGCTTTAGAACATCCCACCTGTAAAATCAACATTATTATTAAGCCCGCTCCACACATTAGGAGGACAGTTGTCAATTTCGTTGAAGCTAAAACTATTTTCAAAGTCCACTTATTGGGTGATACCTAGGTTTTTCTGTCAACTGTTTGCCTAACATGTCAAATCTTGGTTACAAAAACACTTTCTAGTATATTATAATAATAAACAACAAGATCACATATATGTTGATCTGACTCTGTAGCAAGCACCTTAAGCACTTGTGTTACAGAAATCGGAATCAACAGTGGTATTACAAATAAACTTACATAAATACATGTAACATCCAGACCAGTACCAACAGACATGTTCATGCACACAAATGTTTGTACACTGAGGAGAAAAAACCTACAACCTCCTGGTCAAATAGTCAACTTCTTAACCATTGCACCAAAGAGGTTTTCTGATTAACAACTACTAGCTACAAACAAATATCTTAGTAGTTGAACCTGTGTGTATTTTTCAAGTTGAAGCTAATTGATATCTGTAGCTTTATAATTTTTGTCACTACTTCAAGTTTCAAATAGAAAGTTAGAAGTTAAGTATTTCCTCGATACATTTGATCTGGATTTTCATTCTGAACTAACTTGTACAATGACATTCATTTTTGCGTTCTCAAAGGTGAATGCAACTTTTGATCACTACAAACAATTTAATTTAGATAATAATAATAATAAAGTGCAGTAGAGCATTATTAATGCTTTGTCCAGTCTAACTCAATGGACATTCACGATGTCCTTATATACCTATACAATGAAAGGAAATGTTATGTTTGATTATTTAATTTGATTTGATTATATTCAATAGTTATTTTTTGATAGTATAATTAAATTTAATGATATGTTAAATAATTTTAATTCAATTTAACTTAAGTTGCTGTGCCCTAACCGGGCGTCACTGTACTAGTTTACTCATGAGCCTGTAACGCCTTACTGTAACGTGTGACTTTGCAATAAATATGTGTGGGTGTTTTCTATGTATAATATGTATTTATTTACAAAAACAGTATTTATGTATGTTTATCTGTTGTCTAGTACACATAACACAAGCCTCATCTTAGCTTAATTTGGGACAAGAGAATTGGTGTGATTGTTGTGAAATATTTATTTATTTTTATTTTAATAGAATTAGATTTTAATTCACATCCGCCTGAAGGCAAGAGCTGAGTGGGCAGGCCAAAATTAATCGATGGACTGACAATAAATCTATACATATAATAAGACTGTAAAAGATCGATTTCTGTACATTGAAGATTTTTATGAAAAATTGTTACAGGGGGTCTTAATTACCGTAATAGAAGCCAAAACAACAATTTTTAAAAATTTTGTCTGTCTGTCTGTCTGTTTGTCCGGGCTAATCTCAGAATCTACTGGACCGATTTTGACGGGACTTTTTTTATTTGACTCAGTATCACCTGGAGAGTAAACTGGGATATAAATAATCACGCCGATGAACTTAGGGGGCAGGCAGGAAATTGAATCTCAGAATCTACTAAACCGATTTTAATGGGACTTTTTTTTATTTGACTCAACATTACTTGGAAGGTAAAGAAAGATAGAAATAATATTACATATGATAAATTCTGCCCCCAAAGGGATAAAATAGGGGTTGCGAATTTGTATGAAGCCCGGTCGCAAAAAACTAACATCCACGCGGACGAAGTCGCGGGCGGCCGCTAGTTATACACTAATAGTGATTGGATGTAAGCATGCAAGGACAGGGATGATGATGATGAGATATCTACCCTACAACAGTAGAAGCAAGATCATAAAGATCTTTAGCGGCCGGAAACTTGAGTAATTCTTTGCCCATGCCCACGCGCTGCGAGCCCTGCCCGGGGAACAGCAGCACGCTGGTCTCCTGCGGGTCCACGCGCGGCCGCCCCTCGTCCGCTGCCGGCCAGGGTGGGCGCGCCGCGTACGGCTGCGTCGCCCACTGCAGCTCGGGGTCAGCCGGCGCCGCCTCTCCGAACCCACTGGCGTCGTCCAACAATTGTCGGAGTGGGCTGTCTTGAGGATTAGATTGTGTACCCTTCGCTCGCATTGGCACTATGCACGAAACACGCAAAGAACGCACAATACATGCCCTGCATATTATTTGCTGCGCAAACATCTTGCCGGTCTTACAATACAACAAAAAAATCACGACTTTAACACCAATTTACTTCATTTTTGCCTCGCACAAAATCCTACTACAACCTCAATCCCAATAATAAAATTTAATGTAAATACCTACTAGGGACTAGGGATGGCGATCTGAAATCGAATAGGTAATCGATTTTGTAGATCAAAAATATCAATTTTTTAAATCGATATTGTGTGCTATATCAATCTATTATATCGATATTTCACCCTCTAAAATAGTGATTCCATTTTTTCTGTTTCGATACAAAAATAAATTATTTACAACTAGTTGAATGTAGTATTCAACACAATGTAAAAAAAACGTTATTTTTCATGTATTTACTCAAAAACTCACTAGATAGATGTTTACTCAGTTTTTTTGCCGCTTAACAATAGATAAAAGAAATAAAAAGAACGTTTTCTGTTGTATCCACTCCCGTTGTTAAAAATGCGTTAAAAATGCGTTGGTAAAAGAAAGAAAGCAAAATATTATATTTGGTACACAAAGAACAATGAAAATAGAATTTGTTGGAACAGTCATTTGTTTTGTTTTGTCAAAAAACTCTTTAATAAGTAAAGGGTTTGTATTAATATATAAATCGGAAAAGATCATTTTTTTTAAATCAAATCTTTTCACCTCGAACTTTGTGTGTGTATGTGTATCGGTTTATTAAACGTTGATTCGCCATCCGTTAAATGGCCATCCCTAGTAACTATGTATGTCAGTCAATCTGTCAAATCTGTCTATTTTTTTTTGCGCGCTTTTTTCCACTTGCTTGTGTGAAAAGGCAAAGGTTAATACTTTTCTACTTGTTTTTTTTTTTTTTTTTTTTTTCCTTATGGCTTTGTCGTTAACGTAGCCATTATCAAGTAAAAATTTCTACTTGTTAATGTGTTAATACTTTAGTCCATTGTTTTCTTTCAGTAACACATTATGATGATTATTCCACCTCACAATAATACGCCTTTCGTTTCCCGCGTAAGAACCCCCCAAATAACTATCACAACCTGTTTAAACCTGTCACGCCCATCCCTAAAACAGTGCGTGTTATGGGTGGTATTAGGAATGGGATGGGTGGCCCATCTCATAAAAACTATGTGGCGGTCTAACAACCAATAATCATCTCAGACTCTCAGTTGCGGTACGATGAATCATGCCTGGCTGCGGCCTTAGGAGCGCTTAAAGAAATTCGGACTGATAAGTAAGTGTACTAAGTGTCACTAAAAAATTAAAAAGAAAAAAATTAAGGACAATTGTTAAAAGTTCAAGAGTTACCTATTATGTCTAAAACGAACACACCACCGCCAACCGATTGAACCGCCTGAAACGAACATTCGCACCGCAAATCGTGCAAACAAACAAAAGAGCAATCTCCCGACTTGCGAGAAGTGTGGATTCGAGTCCCGCCTGTGGCAGTCCATTTTTCTTTAAGTGTGTTTTAATTTTACATTCTAAAGGAATTTTGCATTTTATGCTAAAAAATAAAGTAACTTAACAATCATCATAACTTAATCAAAGTACCGGTATTTTATTCAACCATTGTAATGTTGTCCGCTTTGTTTTGTGTTGTAAGAACGAAACGCCTTGTTTTGTCAGACCGTGACTGTAAAAAAAAGTTAAATAGAAGAAAGAAAAAGAGAGATTTCTTCATTTTCAGTTTGTTTAGCAAATCTCTCGAATTTGCCTACTAGACCTAAATTTATGCCTCTTAACAGTGACTCAAAATATTTTAGAGTTGTGTGTGCAAATTCTAGTAGATAAAGTTGTATTCTAAGGTGTGTAAGAATTGGTTAACGTTAGAGTAGTTGGTGGTGAAACTGCCAGCTGCTGTGTGTATTATTATTCCGTCACAAATCTATATAGGTAAGTTTTATATTTCAAAAGTTTTATTCTGTACGTTAGGTAAATAGTGTTAATTGTAGATACTTTTGTTAATCTTCCTTAGTAGGAGCCAACGAAAGTAAATCCACAGATTTGTAAGATATGTATGTCTAAGTAGGTCTATCAGTCTGTCAATCTGACACATGTGGCATTTTTATGAAAAAAGCTTTCATCAAAATCTCCAGACCGGCTCACATTTAGATTAGTAACCCACGAATTGACGTCTGAAGTAGTTCTTATTGAAAAGGTTATATATTTTTATGTATATTCCCAGAATTTTAGGTTTCGGAAACTTCTAGTTTAGTTGTAATCACGATTTGAAATTTTTATTAAATGATAGTGGTTTTTGACATTTAGATGTTTTGACATGACGTCGTTGATGTTGGTTGCGTTTTGTTGTTTTAATCTGTGATGATGAAGTTATTATTTGGTTAATGAATTGATTTTCTAATAGTGATTTTAAAGATTTTCTTAACATTTCAAATGAGATGATTGGTTAAAACAGCAGTATAATAAAAATACAGTTATAATTGAAAAATGATGACGTTATATATATCCGCCATTTATAAAATGTCACAGAAGCGAAACGTTAGGCGGCCATTTTGTGATATATGTCAAATAAATGAATTTCGAATTTGTTCTGATGATGGAGCCAGGATGTATTTTGTTTATAACCTATAAAGTAACTTAGCTTTTATAGAAGTTTAGGGCTAATACGACTCGGATAGATTAGGTTAGAAGGTTGAGGCCTTGACCTTCGAGGTTATTTTTTTTTAAACCTGTAAGTCACTTGGCTGTTATTCGTTTGACGTCTCTCGGAAAGTAAATAAAAATAAAAATTTGCTCATATCTCCTAAACGGTGCGAGTTAGACCAAAACTAATGTTGCGTTTCGTTACGTGAAAGTTGATTCTATAGTCAATTTGGACATAATTTTGGGTTCTTTTTTGGATATTTATGTTGCAAATACATTGTAGATGTAAAATTTTATGTATTTACATGTAATTTATTGAAAAGATTAATAATTTAATTTAATTTTAAATGAAATCTCGTGTTTCTACTGTGCAAGAACGAAACGCAACGACACCATTTTGTCGGAAGCCTTCAGTTTGCCAAAGTCCTGTAGGTCACGTGATAGGTTAGAAATTTAAGGCGAGCGCGAAGCGCAGCGGAGCGTGAGCCTTGAATTTCGTGGTTATTTTTTTTTTAACAGAACAGTAATCTCTTTATTATACCCAAATTCAAATGAAATATTTTTCTAACTTTGGGTTTTCGTGGTAATGATTGATTTCCTAACTTCGGGGAGGGGTCAGGGGGGCCCCCCCCTGACCCCTCCCCTAAATATCGTGTTTCTACTGTGCAAGAACGAAACGCAACGACACCATTTTGTCGGAAGCCTTCAGTTTGCCAAAGTCCTGTAGGTCACGTGATAGGTTAGAAATTTAAGGCGAGCGCGAAGCGCAGCGGAGCGTGAGCCTTGAATTTCGTGGTTATTTTTTTTTTAACAGACAACAGTAATCTCTTTATTATACCCAAATTCAAATGAAATATTTTTCTAACTTTGGGTTTTCGTGGTAACGATTGATTTCCTAACTTCGGGGAGGGGTCAGGGCGGGTCCCCCCTCCCCCCTATCTATAATGCATAATTCAAATGCAACCCCCTAAGTGTTATTATTATAGTGAACACCTTAGCGACACCCTGACCTAGCTTTTCATACATTTTGAGGTTATTTTTAATTGATTTTTAAAAAATCATATCTCAAAAACTATGAGGTTCCGAGGGGGGGGAATAGCACAGGGGGTTGTCTCCCCCTCCCCCCTCCCCCCTTTCCCCCCCTCAACACGCAATTCGTGGGTTAATAATCAAAATTTTTTCCGTAAGAGCTTGGTGAAAGTTTAAATAAGTACCTACCTACTTAGAAATCATTAAATTGTCATTACTATGTGATATAGTTTTATAATCAATAGCTTGCAATGTGTACCAATAAAAGTAGTGATTCCAGACAGGTTAAAGTCTACTAGTGGTACCCACATGAATCATAAGTATGTTCTTAAGCAAACTAGAATAATTTGAATAGATAAGCTTGTCTTGCTTCTTATCTAGATTAATCTCATTCAGATATAAGAAATGGCTCGAGGGCAGCAGAAGATCCAGTCGCAAGCTAAGGCAGCTGAGAAGCAGTCCAAGATGAAGAAGCAACAGGGACACAGCCTCTTGGACCAAAAGAAAGCTGCTCAGAAAGCACTTGTCCATGTATGCGCTGTCTGCAAGGTGATTTTCCAGCGTATAGAATACCTACTATTTACTTATACTACTACAATTTTAAAGGGTTGACCTAGGGATTAACATTGATTAATTTTGGTTTTATCATGATAAGCATTCATATTGCAAATTTTATGAAATGTTTTTGCATAAGGATTAGCTCCAAATTAAAATTTATCAGGCATTTTAATCACTTAAACATTTTATATCTGGTGATTATATTTCATATTCATATATTTCCACAATGGTTTATAGCAAATGTTTTCTTTTTGTTTCAGGCCCAGATGCCCGACCCCAAGACCTACAAACAACACTTTGAAAACAAACACCCTAAAAATGATTTACCTGAAGATCTAAAAAATATCTAACATTTTGTATTCTGTTTGTAGATCTAAAGATTTATTTAATATACTTAGAACCCTGCACTCACTATAACGATTGTACAGGTTATTGAAATGAAAAAAATATATATTGGCTTTACTGTGAAGTTGAATGCAATTGCAGGACTCTATGCCTAGGCAGTTGGTTAAAAAAAGTATGTATTGTCTTCTTCACTAACCTTGCTGTTTTTAAAGTGAGTGCAGGGTTATAAACTGTAAATTTTCACAATTTAAAATGCATTTCTTTGTCTACATTCTCTTGTATTATTTTGTATTTCCTCAATAGTGTGTTAACCAGTGGTGTTACTGTATCAGGTGATACAGTGACTGATAGCCTAGTGGGGCATTAAGTGGTGAGTGGGAGAGAGCTGGCTGTGAGTTTCAAACTTTTGATAGTTATTTTGTATACTGCCCATTTTGTGCGCGAGTAGGGTCCAGGGCACTTGATTGTACACACTACTGGTTTCACTAATGGTCACCTCGGAGTGCATTTTGTCTCAGTTTAAAACAATATCTTATAGCCAAGGCTAAGATGTAACTGTAAAAATAATTCTGTGTAAAGGTACAGAATAAACTATTTCACCCACACATTTCGTTTTTATATTGGAAATACTTGCAGTTAGTAATGTGGTAGTACCAAAAAGAAATATGGTGTGCAAAAAATTATTGTATATTTAATTTTACTTATTTTTTATCATATGCTGCAGCCAACTGGTTTTAATAGCTGTTTGACTGAACAACGTCTTCCGATCACACTGCTATGCGTCATTTAGCCGACTTGTTGACTACAACGTTCAACACTACAGCAAGACGACGCTTAGCTAACTGGTTATTCGAAAGGATAGGATTTCATGACACAATCAAAACTGTTTTTTAAGCATAGTTTTTTAAGACATTCATTACACAATGTCATGACAGGACAAACATCCCAGGAACAGGAAGATACAAATACACATACATAACAGGAAGAATAAAAATATTTTAACTGATTTTAAACATGTTTTACAGAATTGCAATAAATACTTAAGTGATGCATTTCATAATCCAGTAATTTTTCCTTTAAAAATTTGACAAAATATTGATTCCCTTCCCTCATATCACTAAGTAAATGCCTCCATAATTTCTGTCTCTTTAATAACATTAATAACTTATATTTACTTCTTTCGTTCAAAACATTTCTTGAAACAATCAAAAACAGCTGCTAGCTGATCCCATTTTGAAAACAAACGCAGTTGTGAGCGCTGAACTTATTTAATTAGACGGCGGCTTTTCAATCAGCTGTAGTTTTGAATGTTTTGAGTGCTTCAAATTTGCAATTAAAAAGCTAGACATGTGATTGAATGGCGTTGTTCCATCTAGAGCTAGTTGATTGAACAGCTACTTTAACATACATAACATGATAATGGAATCACTTAATTATAAAATATTTATTTACACTGGTTGAGATTACAAAAGTTCAACTTCCCAGGTACTTCTCGCCCGCGAGATTCGTGTTTAAAGGAAGGGGCTCGACCTCGTTACATCTTCTCGTAGGTCTCCCGGTGGCCGCAGTCGAGGCAGGTGTGCTCGTAGACGTCCTCGCCGTCGTCGGGCGCGGGCCGCTCGGGCCCGAAGCGGTGCGCGTGCGTCGCGTGCGAGCGGTCGAACAGGCTCGAGCGCACGTCCATGCGCAGCGCGCGCAGCCGCCGCGACGTCTGCTTGCGCTGCGCCCGCGCGCGCGCCTCCCCGCGCCGCGCCCGCTCCAGCTCCAGCGCCTCCTGCACCAGCGAGCCGTCAGTACCACATCCGCAACACACTTACAACTGTCACAGGAGCGTCACTACCTCGGATCCCCACACCTCGAGCGCGCGGTCCTCGACCTGCGCGCGCAGGTAGAGCCGCATGTCGGAGCGCGCGCCGCGGTGCGGGTTGCGGCGCCGCACGCAGCGCAGCGGCGGCGGCCGCGCGTCCAGGTCGCAGTCTTTCAGGAGAAACTCGGTCTTCGCCTCGGTCCGCGTCAGCAGCGAGTGGGGACCCTCCTCATCCCTGTGACCAGCAAAAAAGTGGCTCAAGTATGTCTAGGACTGACTTAAAAGTTTAGTAAATGCTAAATTCTAACCTGCAATTGTCACAGACGTGGTATCCGAAGGTATCGAAGAGGTAGGACTGTGCGAAGGGCTTTTCGCACTCGATGCAGTTGGGCCGCTCCGAGGGGTCGACGACGGGCGCGTCGCGAGCGACCTTCGGCGGCGGGGGCGCCTCGACCTCCTCCAGCAGGAAGCCGCCCCCCGAGTCCACGACGCGCGCCCCGCCCACCGTGAGGGTCTTGGGCCCCGCGGCTTCGATTCCCGGCCTTCACAGAGACAAGTGTATAAGAAACCAAACCAGGCAAGTTAGAGTTAGACTCACACATAAATGGACAATTGTCTAGCTTTAATGTAAGTTAATAAATAATATAAACAGTTAAAATAAGTAAATTAAATACTATTTTTGTTGATTTAGCTTTTCTTTTATTTGTTATAATTAACATTAAATATAACTTGTAAAATATACTAGCTTAGATCGATGTATACAATGTTTAACAAAAATGCTTACTTACTTTTATTTTATACTAGCTCACCCGGCAAACGTTATTTTGCCATATAAATTATTGTGGACAACCCTTATCATATCACTCAGGGATATGAAAAATAGATGTTGGCCGATTCTCAGACCTACTCAATATGCTCACAAAATTTCATAAGAATCGGTCAAGCCGTTTCGGAGGAGTATAGGAACAAACATTGTGACACAAGAATTTTATATATATAGATTTATTCTCATGTAAGTGACAGTGTCTTCTTTGAGAAATAAAGTATCTTTAAACCTAAATACAGCCTGGTGACGGATAGACAGCAGTCTCAGCAATATGGTCTTATTTTTACCCATTGGCTTTGGACTCTAAATTATATTGATTGAACAGGTAATGAAACCGCACTTGGGTGGGCGGCGCACGAGGCGGGCGTCCTGCAGCGCGCGCGCGCGCAGGCGGTTGCGCTCGGCGCGCGCGCGCTGCGCCGCCGTCAGCCGCGGCTCCGAGGGCGACGGCTCCCGCTCCACCTCTGCCTCCCCATCTTCACTAGCAGCCTCACACTCTTTGGGTTCTTCATGTGAAGCCACATCACTTTTGTCCATAATAAATATCTTGCCCTTCTGTTAGTTTGATGAGCTTCTCCTTATATCTGAAACCAGAATGTATCTAGACATATCAAATTAAAAATGAGGTATTACATGTTATTGAGCTGCAAAAAAAAAGAATGATTGCTACCTCATGATCATATAACATTGAAAATTTCATAGATAAATGTTGATTTATGTGATTTTACAGTAAATTACTTACAGTTTTTCTAAATTCATATTATTATTCTACTGGGATTAGGATGCAGTTTAGAGATTTTTGTACAGAGCTCTATCATGTCTGCTCTGCATATTGAGTTAATACTGTCCCAAGAAAATATAAATACTATGTAACTGTCCCCTTTATTTAAATATGTAGATAAGACACATTCTTTCTGTATAAGAAAAAGTGTTATCGTAATGTTTTTTTTTTAATTAGGTACCTGGCGGTTTTGAAAAAATAATAAATTGAAAGAATGCACTGACCTCTATTAAAGAATGACTTTATGTCATTCTTTAATAGAGGTCTTCCACAAGTTACCACACCACAAATCTTACTTAAACACTTGAGGGACCAACAAACAAGTAACAAAATATGAAACTATGTTGCACAACTATGAAATACATACCTATGCACGGCATTTATTTATTTACTTCGAGCGGTGCGGTTAGAAGCCCGTTTTTTCGCACTGTTTACAAATTTTACGATACAAAATGTAATTTTTTTTTTTGGTGCACTTCTTTCCAATTCCTTGCGTGGAAGAGGCAAAGGTTAATACCATACAGCCTGGACTGTGCAATAAAACTCTTCTAATTATGTAGTTTAATCTTACAACTACTACTTACAACCCAACTTAACCTAAACCCTAGCCTAACTCACAGATTACTAAATAGTTACTACGTAACAGATAAATCACTCCATAGAAAAATTTCGATACCTACAGCGTTAATAGACTACTTTTTCTACCGCGTACAATAATGCACCTGCAGTTCTGAGTATAAAGTCACTATTGCTTTGCAGCTGCGCGAGACCACGTGACGTGAGACCGAGTGACAATCGAACAAGGGTTGACACTTTCGGTAAAAATATTTCAACCACATTTTTCTAAAATGGTATTTGATTGACTGTTGTTGAAATAATATAACATTATTGAATAACAAATGTGAAATAAGAAATTCAGCCTGTATAAGGTATAACAAGCGAATTATGAGCTACTTAATTGTGACTCTTGCTATCTCTTTCTAAAACGAATCTGTCATTTGTGGAATCTGTCGTTTGTAGATTATTAGTAGGTAGGTACATTTCGAGAATCGGTCAATTTTATTGTCAGCTACGTAGGTACCTACCTACCTACCTAGTCATTTCGCTAATTAATTAGTCATTAGTCGACTAAACCACCACGTTGAGTAGGTAGGTACACACAGTTTGTAGGTGGTGTGCAGCCCATAAAAAGAAGACTTATAGGTATAATAGGTACTTACGAATTATTTCGATAAAGTAACTGACCCATGTTTCACTGTAGGTATTACATTTTAATTCAATAAAGCCGAACCCCAATTTACCTGAATTTATCCAATTTACCTACGTAGGTACCACCTACTAATTTGTTTATTTTTATACTTTGTAAATAAATTACTAACTTACCGGGTAATAATTACATTTTCTTCATTAGCTGGTAGACTAAAAAAAGAAAGCGTTTTATTTCTCTTAGTATTCGACCTACACCCATCAACAGCACATAAATATCCACCACCAGAAGTCATTTTTCTTAAATAAAGCTAACGTTTAACAAGCGCAGATTACTTATTTGGTTCGTATGAAAACTAAATTTTATTGATCGTAAGCGTAACACGAATAATTATAGTGCGTCGTGAGCACGTCCGACGGTTGTTGGCAGCTCACTGAATTCGCACAGCGCCCTCCTTTCCCTTTCAATGTCGGCATGATCTTTGAGACCAACAGTCACTATATGTCCTATGTATTTAAATTGCGTTACTCTCTCTAGAGGGTCACCATTCAGTTTAACAGACGGTATAGAGTCAGACAGTCAGGACACCGAGCACTGGTGGTCTCAAACACCATGAAGTTACTCTTTCGGATATTGCAAACGCAGGGTTCAAATAAATACAAAGAAGTTAAGGTTAAAATTCTAAAATTTTACCTGGATGTAAAATGAGTAAGATGGGCTCTGTTTCTTAATTTTCTAAATTGATTTTTCGTGGCGTATTATTGTGATAGTGAGGTGGACCTCAGTGTGGAACCAGGCTTAGCCGGGGCTCGTGGCATTTTGACTTTGACAGTGACAGGCAAGAGCTTGTGTCAGTGTCAGTAGTGTGATGACAGGATGACAGTGAGTCCTCTTCATTCAGTCTTCTTGTTTTTTGGCATTTAATTACTTATCAATTTCTTGCCACAAGTACATTTTATCGATATATGCCCAAAGTAAATATTATATTTAGTTGTACGGCTCTTTTTCATATCCTAAGTGCGATAAGATAAGGTGAACCTTGCACGTAGGTAGGATCTCAAACGAAAGCAGGCACATTAGGCCCGGCATTGCTCAAACAAGAGTTTTTCTAGGGTATATTCTTTGCACCGTAAGTATCGCACTATGTTCTTTATTTGGTCCTAATTGATAAATTCTATGGAAAGTATTATAAAACTCAATCTTTGATTTGCACGTAAAAACATCAACAGACGACCGAAATCTAATCACTCGTTGAGCATCATCACTGGTGTTTTGCTGCAGGGCTGTTGTGATGAGTGATGTGCACGGCGTGCGCGTGGCGGGCGTGGGCGAGCTGAACAGCAGCTCGTACGACGCGCTGGTGCTGCCGCTGGCGCCCGGCGCGCCGCTGCCGCAGGCGCTCGAGGACTTCGTGCGCGCCGCGCAGGAGCTCGACGCCGGCCTCGAAAAGGTTATACATCATATTCGTTTATTTAAGATGTATTCCTTCCTTGTAAAGTCAAACAAATTGGTCCTCTGTTGATTTTGCTGAACAGTTCCATCTATTGAATAAGATAGACAGATTAACACTTTATTGTACAACACAAAATATAATTACAGACAAGTTTCACAAAGAAAGATTCACAATTTAGGCGGTCTGATTGCTTGTAGCAATCTCTTCCAGACAACCTTTGGTAAGGTAAAATAAAATTGCTTTGCCTGTTCTAGGCACCATTTGTCAAACTTGTTAAAGTTCTCCCTATATCTTTTTAAAATAAATGCCATTTTATATTGAATATAAATATACGACCTGTACAGGCGATACAGTCTGTAACAATAGAATATTGATATTGATTGTGGTCTTCATAATCCAATAACTAATATTCAGACTATTGAAAAACTGACCTAAAGGCATATAAGTCTATGGAATCATCTCTACAAGTAATGGAATCATCCTATAAATGTTATCCTATTGGCACACTGATGAAATAATCATATACTTTATTGTGTGTCACACATTACATTATGGTGTATCTGCAAATGACAAGAATTTTTTGCTCTCAATAAACTATTGTTTATTCCTCCAAGCAAGATATGCTCTATAATATGCACCACAACCACTGTATAAACTACTTAATAAAAAACTAAAAAAACATGCTTTTATTGCTTACCAAAAATTAATAGTTTAAAAAACTAAAAAGACACGCTTTTATTGCTAACTAAAAAAGAGGAAATAATTTCTGAGTACACGGAATTTATATTACAGTAGAGTTAAAAAGTGTGGGGTGCACTTTATGACGTTTTCATACTTTTATTTTATATGTGCCAATAATAGGATGATTTTCACATACTACTATACCAAGCACCCCACGCTTTTTCTCTACTGTTATAAAAATTCCGTGTACTCAGAAATTATTTTCTCTTTTTCAGAACAGCGCAGTGCTCAGCTGCCCTCGCGTGTCGGGCGGGCGTCTGGTTCTGTCCCCCACGGGTCCGCTGACGCACTACGACGACGTGCGCAGCGTGTGCGAGGCGGCACTGGCGGGCGTGCGGCGCGCGGCTGCGGCGGGCGCGCGGCGACCAATAGTAGCGCTGCTGCCGCACCCGCGCTGGCCGCGCGCGCAGGCGGTTGCGCTGCTCGGCGCGCTTGAGGCGCTCTATGTGGTAAGTGCGATTATAGAACTTTCTCTAAATAGTGTGTTAGTAATTGGCTAGACGACACCACCAATCGTTGACATACTTTTTATTATCTGTCAAAACGGTCTGCCTCCATAGATTTCGTATGGTAATAAATGATTGTGACGTCACGGTCATTTGTCAGAAATCGGAGTCATTGGCTAGTGGTGTCATCTAGCCAATTAAAGACCTGGGATTCGATATAAAGTATTTTGTTTAAAAGCAGCAAATAGCGCAGTGTGTTTGAGCCGTGCAAGAAGCGGCCTTGTTTTGTGATCTTTACTGGGACCGAACTTTGCAGTCGTAATAGGACAGATGGTTTTCATACTACTGTGATCAGAGATTGATTTGTCTAGATCGAAAAGAGTTGAACAACACTACTTCTGTTATCCTGATGGAGTTATCCAATTCTGAAATGATCAGGCCCACACACTTTAGCGGTCACTATTTAACAAGGTACTTGTGCCCCCAGCCGCTGCAGATCCGCGAGTCGTTCCCGGCCGCGGCGCCGCACCGGCTGGAAGCGCTGGGCGTGTACGCTGAAGGCGGGGACACGCCGCTTGACGCGCTGCTCAAGGAAGGCATCGCGCTGGAGATTGCCAGGTACCACGCTTTTAGTTCAGTTAGTTAGTTTCCTGGCTTCTGCAGATCCGCGAATCCTCGTCCGCGCGACCACGGCGCCAATTTCAGAAAAATTTCTGCGCGTCCTGCTGCCCCAGACGTGTCACGTGGGTATTTAATAAGCTGTTCTATCTATTTATTTATTTATTTATTTTACTTTATTGGCATACACAACAGGTAACAATCAACAGTATCAAGCATGTAACTAATTTAAGTAGAGAACTAGATTGCAACCTACAAACGTGTATACACAGCATTAACAGGCAATACGTAAACAAAACACTACATAGCAATCAGTTTACAAAGACAATAATAATTTATGTTGAATTAACAGACAAACATGAAGAAAAGAAAGGTAATAGTTATAACTGCAATGCTGTTTAAAGTCAAAACATATTGTTTTAAACAGAAACATATAAAGAAGGAAGCAGGTAACTCAGTGGAGGATACGTCTGACGTTGTATCTAAATGTAACATATTTGGAGTTAAAAATATCAAGATTTTGCTATTGTTATATATTATTGTTTTGCTATGCTTATCAGACGCAGAAAAATGACCATACTTACTCCTATGTTGCTTTCCGTTCGATGGGAGAGATTATTATTAGCGGAAGATGAAAAAAGCATTTGTTGTAACTGCACTAAGACTGAGATCTGGAAACATGCCTTTAAATAAATTTGCATATTTAATTTAAAAAAAAATGACTCTCCAAATTGTGTAATTTGTAATCAAGTGGAAGATGTACAAATTCTTTTGTTGGAGTGTGTCCAGTACAGGCAAAATAGACTGTATCTGGTGGTTAAGCTAGGCTTAAATGTGTTAGACGTCGGCTTATTCCACCAGATCTTGTCTGAGCCTACATCACAGTGTGCGGAGTATCTACTGCAGTTTGTTATTAATTGTATTAATCTAAGATCAAGCAATAATTATACGCCTAGTAGTAATTAAATATGTAAGTTTGTAGATCGATGAGCATTTATTGGACTGGCATGTACATACGTATAAAAGTCCTTAAATAAAGAGAAAAAAAAACTGTTCTTAGCGGGAAGCAACATCGCAATAAGGCCCCAGTTCGGCTTAACTTAGAGTTGGTATTCTCCATGTTGTGTTTTCCGGCCAGGGGCGTAGCTCGCGACATCGGCGGGGCGGACCCGGAGCGCATGACGCCGCTGCGCGTGGCGGAGTACGTGCGCGCGGCGCTGGCGGGCGGCGCCGTGCGCGTGCGCGTGCTCGACGACGCGCCCGCCCTGCGCGCGCAGTACCCGCTGCTGGCCGCCGTGGCGCGTGCCGCCGACACCGTCGACAGGCACAGAGGTGGTGCTCCTGCCGTTACAGTTCACTTCACGTAAATGTGCTCTAGGATTCAACCTCGGTACTAGATGCGATAGAGGTGCTTTTAAAGCAGTGGTTGCAGCGCTTTGGTAGTGATACCAGTAGTTAAGCAACCTCCGGCGCGGTCACGTTTGGGATGGGTGACCATTCTGACCATAAAAAGTGACGTCCATTTACAAGCATCTCCGTGCTTCGACAGGCACGTTAAGCTGTCGGTCCCGTTAATATCGATAGATATTAGTCGTTCAACCTGGTCGGAGGCCCTCGGGCGGCTTAATAACATCTGACAGTAAGGTTAGTCACTTGCCCTACACACACCCCCCCACCAATCCGCACTGAGCCCGCATGGTGGAGTATGGCTCGCACCACCTCATAGTTGAGGTGAGGCCTGTGCCCAGCAGTGGGACGTATATAGGCTGATGATGACTAGATGCCATGCCAATTGATGGTACAAAGTGGGGTGCAGATGCTAGCGATCGACTGATACTGTCGCAACATGTACTATTTTTTATTACATGGCTAAGCGGGGCTTTCAAGTAAGAACATCATTATCACGAAAATCATCGTGATAAATTATTATCCCAATGTAAATTTCTTTAAGCTAACTGAGTTTGTTACATTTTACCAATGATAAAAATGTGTTTTGCTTTCCAGCTTGCGTAATATTTTTGGAGTACGAACCGAAGTCCTATGAACGGACTGTGATGCTGGTCGGCAAGGTAAGTTTTGCTGCTATAAATCTAAAAACAATTCATGAGATACGGCCTTTGGGAATCACAAATTGAAATATATTACTAAAGCTTGGAATTTAAAATTACTAGCATTCAATAATTAATTTCTTACTTAAACCAACCTGACTACCGATACTTAACCAAAACGAGTGATACTTTGTATCAAAGATTGAAAAAAACCTTTTGATTTTGATAATTATTATTGTGCCGTGCCCTCACGTTTAGAGATAAATACGTATTAGTAAAGACGAGTAGTATATAAGCACAGATTATATTATAATAAAATAGACACCTACCAACTTTAGTCTCATTTACCACTACCTTATTCGTGGTTATAATAATCATACTCAAGCTAAGTAAGGCTAATTGTAAAATAAATGTTAAATGTTGGTTCTGGCTTTGTTTATCACGTTTCTATAAATAACTTGTGCGCTTTTATCAGGGCGTGACGTACGACACGGGCGGCTGCGACATCAAGGCGGGCGGCGCGATGGCCGGCATGTCGCGCGACAAGTGCGGCGCCGCGGCCATCGCCGGGTTCTTTAAGGTACTGGGAGGTGTCCACCTGTATGTCGCTTGTGTCAGGGCGGGCTCTTTCATTTTTTCAACGGGCGTTATAATATTTTTCAACACACTTGCTCATAAAGTGGTTGTAATTTCACTGATAATGACACCTATAATCTAATCAATTAGACTAATAATGACACCTATAATCAAACTGTGACTTTTTCATTGCTATAACTCACTAGTGAATTATAGATTTAAAAAAAGAAAACTTTAAAGTCCCCATTTTGTACGTTGCAGAATAGGCGCAACTATGCGTGGAAAATAAACTTTTTATCTATATACATATAATAAGACTGTAAAAATAGATTTCTGTACATTGAAGATTTTTATGAAAAATTGTTACAGGGGGTCTTAATTACCGTAATAGAAGCCAAAACAACAATTTAAAAAAAAATTGTCTGTCTGTCTGTCTGTCTGTTTGTCCGGGCTAATCTCAGAATCTACTGGACCGATTTTGACGGGACTTTTTTTATTTGACTCAGTATCACCTGGAGAGTAAACTGGGATATAAATAATCACGCCGATGAACTTAGGGGGCAGGCAGGAAATTGAATCTCAGAATCTACTAAACCGATTTTAATGGGACTTTTTTTTATTTGACTCAACATTACTTGGAAGGTAAAGAAGGATAGAAATAATATTACATATGATAAATTCTGCCCCCAAAGGGATAAAATAGGGGTTGCGAATTTGTATGAAGCCCGGTCGCAAAAAACTAACATCCACGCGGACGAAGTCGCGGGCGGCCGCTAGTCTACTAAATAAAATGAGTTTTTATTGTTACTTTATTTACAAGAGTGTTAAAAAACGTCGTATGATACACGTGTGTATTGATGATTACCGTCCTCGACTCTCTTAAGACCCTCGCCTACGGCTCGGGACTCAATGGCGCCTCGGCGGTAATCACCAATTTTACACACTAGTACCATAATGTACTATTGTTAATTTTTCTGCTGTACTCCTACGTGATCGATATTTAATATGTGCGTAGGCGTGCGAGCTGCTCCGGCCGCCCCTCAAGGCGGTGGCGGCGCTGGGCATGGTGCGCAACTCGGTGGGCGCGGACGCGTACGTGGCCGACGAGCTGCTGCGCTCGCGCACCGCGCGCGCCGTGCGCGTCGGCAACACCGACGCCGAGGGGCGCCTCGTCATGGCCGACTTGCTCGCCGAGGTCGGTGCGCGGTACACTATCGCCGGTGAAATGGTCACCGCTTACTGTTGATACACACAAACACACGCGCACACGCACACGCCCACGCACACGCACACGCACACGCACACGCACACGCACACGCACACGCACACGCACACGCACGCACGCACGCACGCACGCACGCACACACGCACGCACGCACGCACGCACATACGCACGCACGCACGCACGCACGCACACACACACACACACACACACACACACACGTAAATAAATTTTTGATATCCTGGTCTTAATAAAAAATGTGCCATTTTTAGCTTGTAAGAAACCTTGACTTTAAAAAAAATATCAAATATTAACTCGACTATCAAACGTTCTGAACCATCATTATGCCCGGTCCCAGATGGTGGAGCGCGCGGCGCTCGAGCGCTGCCCACACCTCTACACGGTGGCGACGCTCACGGGGCACGCGCACCGCGCGTACGGCGATGGGTACACCGCCGCGCTCGACAACCACGCCGCGAGGGGACACGCCGCCCAGCTGCAGGCCGCCGGGGAGCCGCTCGCCGACATGATCGAGGTACGTGCGGTGTGTGCGGGGCCTTACCCCGCCGCGCTGGACAACCACGCCGCGAGGGGACACGCCGCCCAGCTGCAGGCCGCCGGGGAGCCGCTCGCCGACATGATCGAGGTACGTGCGGTGTGTGCGGGGCCTTACCCCGCCGCGCTGGACAACCACGCCGCGAGGGGACACGCCGCCCAGCTGCAGGCCGCCGGGGAGCCGCTCGCCGACATGATCGAGGTACGTGCGGTGTGTGCGGGGCCTTACCCCGCCGCGCTGGACAACCACGCCGCGAGGGGACACGCCGCCCAGCTGCAGGCCGCCGGGGAGCCGCTCGCCGACATGATCGAGGTACGTGCGGTGTGTGCGGGGCCTTACCCCGCCGCGCTGGACAACCACGCCGCGAGGGGACACGCCGCCCAGCTGCAGGCCGCCGGGGAGCCGCTCGCCGACATGATCGAGGTACGTGCGGTGTGTGCGGGGCCTTACCCCGCCGCGCTGGACAACCACGCCGCGAGGGGACACGCCGCCCAGCTGCAGGCCGCCGGGGAGCCGCTCGCCGACATGTTCGAGGTACGTGCGCGTGTGTGCGGGCCTTACCCCGCCGCGTACGGACAGGGCGCTAGGAAGGTAGGGAGGTTTTTAGGGATCACGTGATATGAATGTGGAACAGGCACCGGAGGCAGGTCGGTATTGCCGCTGCGCTTGCTTGTGTTTTGAACTGCCGTGAGCCCGTATCGAGACTTTGAAAACTTCGCTGATTGCTTTGCAATGGGTAAGGAGAGTAGGGTATTCACTTCGAAGGTGTATATATGTTTCGTTTTGGGTTAGCTTGAATACACTCGGACTCAGCTATTACAACCCTCACTGCGCTCAAGTAAGACGAATAATTTTGTTATTTATATCAAATTGTCTTGGTGCAGACCCGACCCCAACTGAAAGGGAACAGGGAAGGAAGAAGAAATATTTTTTGTGCAATATAACTCGGTTAACATGTAAAGTGTTAAAATTGAAAAACGTTAATCGATTGCAGGTGTCAACAATCCGCCGCGAGGATTTAGCAGCTCACCGCGGGCGCGGCGACGAACAAATACACCAAGCGGACTCCCGGCCCTCCACGGCAGCCCCGCGCGGCCACCAGGCGCCCGCCGCGTTCCTGCTGCTGGCGTCCGGGCTGCACGAGGCGGCCGTGCCCTACACGCACCTCGACGTGGCGGCCAGCGCGGGCTCGCTGCCGCACCCGCCCACCGCCGCGCCGCTCGTGGCCCTCGCCGCCTACTACAAGCTGGTGGCCGCGTAGCCCGCGCGCCCTGCACTGAGCCTGCTGCGCTGACATCGGTCCCGTTCGTCCATCGCGCGTCCGAGTTAAAGATACGTTCTTTAAAGATACGTTCGAACGATTTATTTGGGCCGGTGCGCTCGACCGACGTCCGCAACCGATGTCAGCGTAGAAGCGAAACGAGTCAATTTCGGATACGACGGACCCTATTACTCGTCCGAACGCGGCCGGGCGAACGAATCGCGCCTGCTGGACCCGAAAATACGAACGGAAAGTTCGGCCCCGCGCGGGACCCCCCCCGAGAGCGTTACCGGCGACCCTTTACCAATTTGATCGAAGAAGCTTCTCCGGCAGCGCCCGCGGGCCGCGCGGCACCGACACCGCGGGGTGGCCGGTGCGGTCCGCACCTAAATGCTCATTTTGTAAATAAACATATAAGCCCTACTTACACGATCTGGCGGTATCTTAACGAATATGAATTCATTTAGATGTCAACATTGAATAACGTGAATGTACGGTCGAATAATGTACGGTCTTCAACGATTGGATGCTGTCAAATCTTTTGTGATACTTAAAAAAACCTCAGATAGTCAGTAGTAGATCAGTGGGTTTCATTGGTGTTTAAAACAACTTAAGATAAATTAAAATTAAAACTTTTCGTTGGTTCGACGGATATGATACTTTTGTAAAACTTTACACATGGCAACCCTGCCCTCACGCTCCAATTCTCTGCAGTACAATAATTTTGCATAATATTTTGTAACGTTATTAATTTGATTTTTATCTAAGTATAGAAACTATATTTTGTTACTCGATTGTATTTTATCATAATAAAAGGCATAATAACTTTATTATCACCGTTTTATTTTCTAATCGTAAACCTGAGCTTGCACGAAAAGCTAATTTACTTACCTCTTTAATATTCACTAATATTTAAACTTGGCCAAAAACATCGCCCGACGAGGTCACCGACAAAAGAATTCTCACCAAATCGCCATGCCTGCGGCACTACTACAGGAAATATTAGCCTAACATTTTCTAATATCTGGGCAGTGCCCCCGCCAAGTCGAGAAAAAAAAACTAAGCCGGAGCTGTGAGTGAGGTCTTATAGGCAAGAGGAGCTCACTGCGAGCCAAAAAATGTCCAAAAATATTTTGACTCAACATGACTCTCCAAGCCTAAAAGAGAGAAGTTGAAGGACGATGCAACACTTTAATCTTTAGCTAGCGTATAGTTAAAACCGCGTCTCTGTACTATGTTCCGTTCCAGAGTTATGGCTGGGGTAAAAGTAGGACTCTGATGTACGCTAACTTATGTACCCTGTGATCCCCAATCTTGTGGCTAGGTATCCAAAGGGTTCCCGTGGAGCTATAAAATCGGGAAAAATTCTAAGACTATGGGCCTCAAACTACTTTTTTAAAAAGGGGGGAGGGGGATCTATTTAAAATTAAGGAGGGGGAGTAGATCTCCACTTGAGCACCTCAGAGTTGAAAACCCGAGTCCTGCGAGCCAAGCAGTTTCGGAGCAGCGGTCTCTGGGCTGACAGCCCGCGGTAGCGACTTGCACGAGGCGCTCCAGCGCGCGACGGCCGGCGTGGCGAGCGTGGTGAGCCGGATTCGACAGCTGGGACTCGAGGTGGCGCTCGAAAAGTCGGAGGCCCTGTGTTTTCATGGGCCCCGGCGAGCGCCGCCGGCCGGGTCTCACCTGCTCGTTGGCGGAACCCGCATCAACGTCGCGTCGTCGATGCGCTATCTGGGTTTGTGGTTGGATGGGCGGTGGTCCTTCCGCACCCACTTCGAGCGCCTAACGCCGAAGCTCATGGGAGCCGCAGGGGTTTTAAGCAGGCTCATGCCCAATTTGGGGGGTCTCTCTGCGTCGTGCCGGCGCTTGTACATGGGCGTTGTCCGGTCCATGGCCCTTTACGGGGCCCCGGTTTGGGACGACGCCGTGTCCGGAGACAACGCCAGGCTGTTGCAGAGGGCACAGCGCCACTTGGCCATACGGGTAGTCCGCGGATACCGCACAATCAGTGCGGACGCGGCACTCGCGCTTGCCGGGAGCATGCCATGGGACCTCGACGCCCAGGTCCTCGCTGCCGTTTTTCAGTGGCGGGGAGACCTAAGGCCTCAGGGGCAAAGGCCCGAGCCGCGCGAAGTGGAGGCCAAGAGGGCGCAACTGACGCAGGTCGCCCTGCATCAGTTGCGCCCAGTGGAGACAGCGCTTGTCTGAGAGCCGCTTCGCTTCGGTCGCAGCACCCCGGGGGCAATCGCCCCGGTCCTCGCGGAGTGGGTGCAGCGCCAGCACGGTCGCCTGACCTTCAGGCTGACCCAGATGCTCTCGGACCACGGCAGCTTCGGGTGGTACCTCTGCATGATCGGTCGCGAGCCGACGGCAAAGTGTCACCATTGCCCTAGTTGCGACAATGACACTGCGCAACACACCCTCACGTCATGCCCGGCCTGGGCGAGGGAGCGCAGTGCCATGGTCGCCGTTGTGGGCGGTGACCTGTCGTTGGCAGCAATCGTGCGGAGGATGGCGACCTGCGAGGAAGCGTGGCAGGCGGTGCTCACCTTCTGTGAGACTGTCATCTCGCAGAAGGAAGCAGCGGAGAGGGAGCGAGAGGCTTCGGCTGACGCCCCAATGATCCGC